>JACCEG010000002.1:634531-664557 GCA_014065205.1 Tuber brumale
AAAAAAAAAAAGAAAAAAAAAAGAAAAAAAGGTAGACGATGCAGCAGGGGCTAGGTAGGTTCATGGCGGGAAGGATACATCAGATGCGCTCGGGCAAGAGCTACTTAGCAGCCCAGCCTTCCTGGTTTACCGAGAACCCCTCCCCCCTCTGCCCATCGTGCGAGGAGGGGGAGGAGGATTTCGCCCACGCCATCCTATCATGCGAGTCCCGCAGGGAACCTCGTGAGCGCCACCTCCGCGGGCTCACTTCGTTAGACAGGGACAGCCCCCTCTGGTCAAGCACCGACGCTCTCCACTCCCTCGCCAGGTACATCAACGCCACGGCGACGGGTTTCCCACCTGGTATGCCCCCCTCCGCTTGGGACCACCCGCCCCTGCCAGACGATCCCACGTCTGTCTTACCGATTCACGGCTTCACCCCCTGAGGGGGTAGGCTACTTATCCTTTTGTTTTTCCTTTAGTTTTGGGCTAGGGGATTTTTAGTTTTCGTTATGATCATGCGCTTTTTTGTTTTATTTCCTTAGGGATTTGGTGTCGGCTATCGGACACACTTGGAGGTTTTTATAGTTTAGTGCGAGAGTTTCTTTTGTTATTTGCGTGCGTTTGAGATTAAGGTTTTGTTTATGCCATAGCTAGCGCTGCATGCAAGTTCTCGTACCGTAAATCAATGAATACATGAAGATAAAAAAAAAGTAAAAAATAAAAAAAGGTAGACGATGCAGCATATATCCAGGAACTTGTTGAGTACATGGTTAATCCATCATTGGAATGATGCTGGTGCATTGGTCAGGCCGAATGGCATGACCAAGTACACGTACATTCCATATCTTGTCGCAAAGGTTGTTTTCCATTTGTCTCCTTCTTTTATCTGAATGTTGTGATAGGCATCCTTGATATCCAATTTGGTGATATATTTCACTGTTCTTAATCGATCCAGTGCTTCCCCTATCAGTGGTAGCGGGTATCGGTCCTTTTTCGTTACCGAGTTGAGTGCTCAGTAGTCTACGCATAGCCTGATTTTTCTGTCTTTTTTCTTGCCGAATAATATCGTTGATCCCGCAGATGCGAACGAATGTTGTATCCATCCTCGCCTCATATTCTGTTGAATATATCTTCGTTATTCCTCTAACTCCTTTCCCGCTAGTGGGTAAAGGCGTTGATAAGGAATCTTCTTTTTTGCTTTTGTTTTTTCATCTTTTTTGATGTGGATCTTGTGGTCCACTTCTGGTCTTCTTGGTGGTGGTCTGTCGGCCTCCTTTTCCCAAAATAGGTTTGTGAATCGGTGGTATTCATAAGGTATTATCTTGTACCCCTCCATTTCTTTTCATTGTTGTTTCTGACGTATTGCTAGCTCAGTGCTGATATTGATTTGTGACAGTTCCAGCTTCTCTTCTTGTAGATTCCATTTGAGGATCCCTGTAAGGTCTCCTCACTTGTAATATCCTCCACATGCGTGGGCCGATATTTCTCGAATCTGTGCCGATTCCTCCTACTTAGTCTCCATGCTATCCGTGCTGCCGAAGCCTTTTGTTCCTCTTGTAGTGTCATGAAGTTCTCGTACTTCATGCATTTCTTCTTTGTTGATCTTCTCAATGATCAACTGTGCTATCCGATCTCATTGTCGGATTGCTTGGTCGATATCTCTCAAGTTGGCTTGGACTACCCTGATCATTCCCATGTAGTCGACATCGATGACCCCCCCATTGGTAAAGAGTCTTTTGTTAACCGCTAGTCCACTGTGTGGTGCTATCCATCCATAGGTACTGGGAGGTAATCCCATTGCTATTCCGGTTGATATGGTCTCTTGACTCCTTGCTTGGATCATCTTGTCTTGGTCAGCATATAGGTCGTAACCTGCCACTTGTCTGGAGCCCTTTGCTGGCCCTAGGGCCTTCTCGTGCAACTTCTTGAATCTGATTCTTCGATCCAGTTCTTCTCTGAGTTGGTCGAATCGTGCCTTCAGGTTCTCCTCCTGTGCCTCTCTTTCTGGTGTCGGATACACCACAGGCGAACTGTTGAGACATCCTGTCGTGCATCGTTTGCTAGCGAATGGAATCTTGTTATTGTCCCAGTTGATCGTGGGATTGTGTTGTCATAACCATGGCATCCCCAGGATAAGCTCATGGTTCTTCAGGTTCGCTACCTGGAAGGTTGCCTCTTCCCTATGGCTGCCTATGGCCATAGGTACTTGCACTGTATAGGTTATGGGTCCCATAGTGCTGAGATTTCTGTCCGCTAGATAAACCTGTCTTTTCTTTCATGTTGGTGTCAGGGGGTACTTGTATTTGTCATAGATTTCTTTGTCGATGAAATCTTCTGTTGCCCCGGAGTCCAGTATTGCGTGTATTGTAGTGCCTTTCTTTTTCGTGTCGTATAGTGTTGTCTTGATCATAATATGATCTCCTTCTTCTTCCAGTAGTGCCATATAGTAGATTGCCATGGTGATTTTTTTCTTTCCTTTCATATCTGTCCTCTCCTTCCTGATGGTTTTCCTCCCCTTCTTGTCCGCTAGACTATCTCTTACTGGGGACCGTCTTCTTTTTCTGGTTGGTCCTCCTTCATCGTCATTTCTCTCGGGTTGGTCCTCTTTTGTTGTCTGATCCAGTTGTTGCCTTAGGCGGGTGTCATCGCTTTCTGTCCATTGTGCGCTCGGTTGCGGCATTCTCTGATCTGATGTCCTTTTCCGCTGTATCTTAAGCAGAGATTCTGATCTCTTCACTTTTAGTACTCCGCATTGGATAGGTTGAGGGGTCATCATGTTTGAGCCTTGTTCATCTCCACCTCTCGATTGACGGTGGGTCTGAAGGTCTCTTTGTAGGCCTGCAGTGCTGGCCTGAATGTTCCATCCATGTTCCTAGTAGTGGAAATTTCTTTTGTCTTCCCATGCTTTTCCCTTTTTAGGTTCTTCAGGATTGCTAGCTGGGTTTCCTTCTTGATAGCCCAGGCTGCCAATTCGTTAACTGTATTAGTCTCGGAGTCAAAATGTTCGAATTCCTTCTGTAGTCTTTCCGACATGCCTGCATATAGCTATTGTGATACTGTTGCATTGTCCAGTAGTACTTCCGTTTGGTGGAGTCTAAACTTGTTCCAGTATTCCCTCATGGAGCGGGACCCTTACTCCATGTTCATTATGTGGATCCTAGCTGCACCCCTTGGGTCCACCTCTCCAAACTGTAGTTTGATTGCTTCTTTGAACTCTTCCCTGCTCCTCTATCCTGTTGGTTTATTGCCCTCTGTATATGGTGGGAGCCATTTGCTTGCGTCTCCCCATGGGAGACTCGAAATGTAAACAATCTTTTCCATGTTGTACCCTTCTTGCCAACCTGTGGCGTGAAAGTAAATCGTCAATTCAGCCATCCAGTTTCAGAGCTGGTGTCTGTTTCCTGCGTATGTCTCTGGTTGTTTGACCTTGGGTCGATGTTGTCCCAATAGTCTCAAAATTTGTTCCATCTGCTTCCGACTCAGCTCTGGTGCTGCCTCTGGTATTTGGCCTGGCGCA
This sequence comes from Tuber brumale, assembly GCA_014065205.1. Classification (NCBI taxonomy): domain Eukaryota; kingdom Fungi; phylum Ascomycota; class Pezizomycetes; order Pezizales; family Tuberaceae; genus Tuber; species Tuber brumale. The sequence goes on from JACCEG010000002.1 coordinate 638,031, forward strand.
GGGCGAGCCCCTTCTCCTCCGATTGGTCCTTGTCCCTCCATTCTCTTGTCTTCTTCTTCAGAGCTTGACTCCTCGTATGTCGATCGTTCTTCTGTTGTTGTCAGGCTCCGAGCTTGTCCAAGTTGTGAAACTGTTCGTTGTAACCTGTCTGCTACCTCAGGTAGTTCCAAGGACTGATCCTCGAAGGTATAGTCCATCTTGGTATCGTCTAAGCGTTGCTATAAGCGACGCTTCGTAATGTTAGGATCTCTAACTAGTGTTAGTTCTCAGCAACAGGTAGATGATACTTCTCTTGTTCTCTCTCAACGATAGCTCTTAGGCCCGTGCCTACGATAAGGTAGGAGAGACTCTTGTGTCTCTGATCCTTATTCCCTATCATACTCTGTCTTCAACTCAACTCTTATCGTAGAGCCCTCTTTGTAGGTATGTGTTCGTAAAGAGTGTAAAGGTTTATATTCGTAAAAGCATAAAGTAATAAGTAAGGAAATAACTTCGAATGAAGTATGAAGAGCCTATCTACGTGGCCTTTTTTTACTTTGTTTTGATTTTTTATCATCACGTATTCATTGTTTATGGTACAAGAACTTGCATGCAGCGCTAGCTATGGTATAAACAAAACCTCAATCTCAAAAATTGCAGGCACAAAGGAAGAACTCGCACCAAACTATAAAATCCTCCTAGTAGAGTCTGATAGCCGACACTAAATCCCAAGGAACTAAAACAGCAAAATACAAAAATTATAACAAAAAGTAAAATCAACTACAAAAAGAAAAATAAAACAAAAACTCTCTTCAGGCTGATTAAAGCTGGTAGTGGGCGTCACGCCTCAGGGCCTGAAGCCATGGAACAGGAGTACCGGGCTGCAGGGAGCGGGTTCAGGCGCAGGGTCCCAGCATGCAGGGAGCATACCGGGGGGGAAGCCTGGGGCAATCACGTTGAGGTAATTCACTAGAGAGAGGAGGACGTCAGTGTTGGTCCAAAGTGGGCTGTCCCTGCCAATGTCCATGAGCCCACAAAGGTGGCCCTCACAAGGCTCTTTGTGAGACTTGTAGTAAAGGATGGCGTGAGCAAAGTCCTCCTCATCCTCCTCGCGGTGGGAGTAGAGGGGAGAAGGGTTGTCAGTGAATCAGGAGGGGTAGGCAGTGAGGTGGCTCTTGCCCGAGCGCATTTGGTAGATCCTGCCCGCAAGAAACCTTCCCAGACCCATAAATAGGTGGGGCGAGAGGGACGTGGCATATTGGTAGTAGAGTGGGGGGGGGAACTGGGTGGCCCAGTATCTAGTAAGTGCAGCTCTCAGTCATGCCTTGACTGACTGATAGAACGGGATCCCCTCTCTCAGAGGGAGTTAGTCAGGAAGAAGAAGGTTAGAAGCGGCCACTGAAATGGGGCCTGAAGCGTCAACGAATTGGAGGGTGCAGTGTGTAATCTCGTCCAAGAGTAGGTGTTTTGTAATAGGGAGGCAGGGGGGGGGGTTTTTCCAAAGGAGAGGGGTGTAGACGGATGTCAGGCCCCTGGTGAAATGACGGTGGTCCTCCAGGGCCCGGACGGAGGAAGAGGTGGGAAAGGATGGCTGGAGCCTAGCAGCCGCTGGGTTAGCCTCGGGGGGGAGAGATACTAGTCAGACAGTAGCCAGCTATTGTTGGTAAAGTACCAAAAGAGGTAGAGGGTGGAGAGCCAACTAGCAGGCCAGGATACCAACCAGGGTTGAAGATAAGCAGTTCATCACCCATCTCTGGACCGACCGCCAAAAGATGGACATCCGGTCCAGGAGGGTGAGGCTTGGGGAGAGTAGGTCCGCTCTATAGAAAAGGATTGGGGAGATGAGGGAGCACGCCAGACGGTAGCAGAGGAAGGGAGGGACGATCTTACTGGGCCTTGCCAGTCTCTTGAGCGTCGCAAAGGCCCCTTGGGCTAAGCCGAGTTTTCTCGTAAAATGTGAGGTAGTGCCATTGGTGCATGAGGTTGTTGAGGGCTCGAACCAGTATCCAAGAAAGCGTATCAGTTTGGAGGAACGAAAGAGGTGACCGTCTACTAAGACTGGGATCACAGGAGGAGTGTTAGGCATATGGAAATCCGAGACAGGTGCACAGACCCATGGTAGGGTAATTACGCACAGACCCTCAATTTACCGGAGCCAACACCCCCCTCCGGCCTCCTTATGGGGCCTGCACGTCATTAATGAGATTTCGAGAGTTGCGTCCCATAACTAAAATGTCACATCAATGAAGCGCACTTCATAACACCATATACGTCGCCGGCGTCCGTCCGACTGCATGCTGTTCGCAGGATATATAGGAGGGGACCTTTGGCGACATCTGAGAAGTGGAACGGAGGAGGTCCGTTGGAGGCACATTGAGATAGTAGGCTTCAAAGTTAGGCTTCCTAAACTATGGGCCGAAAGTGACGGGACTTTTTCAGCAAAATACTCTTAGAGGGTACCCAAGTAGTGGAAGCTATTAGGGGTATACCGAATCCACCCATACCCTTCTGAGATCAGCTGTAGGTTGGTTGGTACTAGTAATAGGATCCCTCTATGGAATCTGGCGGACCAAGGGGAGGCACGCTCAGAAAGGAAGACCTAGATAAGTCTGAGTCCCTTAAGACGTGGACACGTTGGGCTCAGACTTGCGATTGGCACTAGGTGATCCGGCATGAACCTGATCACTTCATGACTGAACAGACTACTAGAATGATAGTCAACAAGACTAAAGTAATATAATAGTCTATGTGGACATCTAAGTTGGAGGCCACTGCTTGGTATAACAAGTAGCGCAGTCATCTCAGCGGAGGAATACTATTCCATGTCCACAAGATGGTGTGATAAGTTTCAGGGTCAAACGGTGTTCGCACTTATAAGATTCGGGACGTTTGTATATAAAAACCAGAGTGGTACTTCGGAGACATAGTAGTTAGAAGTAGTCTGCGAACACTCAGATGCGGGATATAAATATCGAAGTGCCTCATGAGCTTTACAGACATCATCAAGCAACGGAGAAGAGATCTTATCAATATAAAATTGTTTACCTCATAGATCTTTACCTTACCTTTAATTTATCGAGACGAGCATTCCTCTACAGATTCTCCGAACGAAGATTTCCACCTACGTCCCTCAGTTATATACTTGAGTTTGGCATCCGCCTAACAGTATATCGATAGTTCTCCTGTTACCAAGGCTCACTACATGAACTACGAGTTCACTTCAAACTCCACTCTTACCTCAGACTTCGATTATATTTTCGAAGCACCTCACTATCCCATGTACATTCAGACATTCGAAGAAGTCTTCGCCAGCGAGTTATTCGAAGTCGAAAAAGAATTTATCAATGAACCCTCGTGGTTCACAAGACCTTTCGGGATCCCAACAAGCGATTAATTCAATTGCATATACCGTACCTGCTATGGTCCGGACTTTGAGTGGAGTTCCACCAAGTCGGAAAACCTTGTTGAGTGGAGTGCCCAGTACTCTCATAACAAAAACCCAGGCACAGAAATCCGAGTACCAGACATTCCCTCAGCCTGGGCCTGAAACCTATATATGTACTACAAGTACATCCTAAACCTCGAAAAAGGAGATTCAGATTCTGAGTCCAGAATCGGACCAACCCAACCCTTTTATTCCTACACCTCTAGAGTATCTCAAGCATTGGATACCTTACATATGATTCCTTAAACCCTTTAAAGGATATCAAGAGCTCTGGTACAAAGTACCAGAAATCACACATCCAAGACTATTAGAGCAACTAGCCTACCTGGAAAGTATCACAATGGCCGAGATACCCCAAGATCCGAGAAAGAGAATAGCGGCGGGTGAACCTATGGATACCCGACCCGATACAATGGACAAGACTGATGATTCAGCAATTTGGAGTCCCTCCCCATCAACACCTCATGAACCCTCATTCCGGAGAGGAAATTTACCCTATCACCGATCCTCTAGCGTCGCAAGTACACACCGGATATCACGAGTCCCTGCACCTAAGCGAGGAAGTGATCAAGCTGGAAACTTAGCAAGGTTGGCTGCCCGTCTGGGAATAACCTTGGGATGAATAAGGCAGGATATAGATACTTCCCTAGACTAAGCCAATATCACCTTCAAACATTTGAAGGGAGCCACCCAAGATAATACCTAGAAGTTAATTAAGGTTCAACAGCAAATTGCTGACAGGCAGGATGTCCACAACAACAATATTGCAATCTTGTTGATGCAGCTGGCAGGAGTGGAAAGCGAAGTAAAGGGGATACAGGTGGAGATGAGATGGGAAGTGGCAAAGAAGATCGACACCCAAGATAGGCGTCAACAAGAACATGAAGAAGTAACTATGAGGTTACATGGGACACTCGGGCAGGGAAGCCAGGCAGCATTAGCCCGAGACTAGACGTTGGAACAAATGGTCAACATCCTAAGGGCAGAGTTCCAAGAATTCCGAAATGAAAGCATCAGTTGGGAAAGAGAAGTCAATCGTACCCTAGGACAAATGCGCCTAGATCAGACTACCCGACAAGCTGAGATTCGCAGGTCACAGGCCCAGCAACGGCAGCAGAATAATGTGACGAACAATACCCTAAAAGTATTGACGGTGTCTATAAACAGGATGTTGGCTGCTGCGACAAGTCCTGAAGCTGCAGGACCTGCACCCTTACCTGCCGTTTAAGAAATGTAGGCCGAAGAATATTATGCTCTGCCTACCCGGAGAGAAAAGGCGAAAGGCAAGGAAGCTGCCGATGTATCCCCCTCAGGAGCCCAGGGAGGAGACCCTGGAGACCCTAGTAATGATGACAATGATAATGAGAGAGGAAGAAGGAGAAGAAGTCCTAGCAGTTGCAGGTGAGGACAGACACCAGAACAGGCTGGTAAGGCAGAAACACTTGCCAACGCAATGGCGCTGAATATTAAGCGACCATCAGAGCCACCCCCATTCTTTGAAGATAAACCCGCACAAGATATATATGTGTGGATTTTGCAATGCACCGACTATTTCGAAAGAAACCCGCGAATCAGGGATGATGCCCGGGAATGTGTGATATATGCGTGCGGCCGTACAAGAGGAGATGTAGTCCTTCCTTATACTATATGGTACCGGAAGGCCATGGACGGACTTCAAGGGGAAACCCAGCAGCCAGAGCTTGCAACATGTACCCACTTCGAACAGGATATGATCAAGCAATTTGCCCGGTAGAAGCCGAAAGACTAGCCCGTCGAGCAATGAAACTTGTCACATATGACCACAGTATTGAATGCTATCTGACGGTTATGCACAACAATAACATTCGTGCACGTATGACTGGGGAGTCCTGGAGACAGGAAGTCGAAGATAAACTTCCTGAACAAATTGTCCGCAGCTTGTCGGCCCTGCAATATACGACAAATCAAGAATGGGAAGAGGCACTAAGGCTATGCGGACAGTCAGAAGATGGACTGCTAGCCAGAAAGAAAATTGGGGGAGACCAACTGTCCAAGGATAAAATAGTCCAAGAGGTCAAAAGAGAAGACCGACGGGACTCTAAACCAAAGCGACAACTGGATACTAAATGGTATGTCAAAGGAAGTGGAGCCCTACCACGAAAACGGAAAAGGGACAATGAGCCAGAGAAACCTAGGAAAAGAATGGGAGGTGCAACAAAAACCACCCATACAAACTTTGACCAGGCCCATACCGGTATCCCGCAGAGTGTAATAGACACGCGGAGACGAGAAGGGGATTGTACACGGTGTGGGAAGAAAAACCACACCTACCAAACGTGTTGGGGAGATGCCCATATATTGGCAGCAATGGTCAGCTCAAGACCAATAAAAATGGGGATTCGACGAGCAAGATCAGCTATTGTAAAGCGTAAATTAGCTCGCAAGGTCGCAACTATCCAGAACCCAGCGCGAGTCAATAAAATCTGGGAACTGGGAGACGACGAGGAACTGACCTAGGTTAGTTCATTAGCAACAACGGCGACGGCGTTTAGGTATTCAGTGTCCCAAGGAAGCTGGAATCGAAATGGGAACCCCCTTTGGCTGGGGTGTATTGGGTAGCGACCGCGATGGGGATCGGGTAGTCCGTGTGCAACTATGGGAGTCGAAACTCAAAATGATCAAAGCGGCGTGAAGCAAGTCTCTCCTTTCAGAATCAATGCAAGTAGGCTCTAAAGTAAAGGGAGGGGACGAGGGACTTACGAGCTCGAACACAAGAATCAATATATGGAGAGTCTTGATTGAAAGAGAGGATAGTCAACATGCCCACATGGCCTGGGAGCCAACGGTACGAAGTTCCTGGAGTCACCTGGTGGTTGCCTGCTACCCGTGTGCAAGCAAGTTACTATAACGGAGAAGTTGGGACATAGCAATGGAAGATCTACCTGATAACAATACACGACAGGAGGACAACTGACGTGGGCCGTTCCACCTATCACACGAGTCTGAGTCGTATTATACGTATGTACTATCTTGCCTTCTGGCCAGAGTGTGGGATAGAGATGTACCGCGTTGGTGCGCAAGGCCCCTCTGAGGGAGCTGGACGGATCACCAAAATCCTAAGGTAAAGGATTCGGTGAAAGCAGGAACCCCACACGAGGGGAGTAAAATGGCTAATAACCGCCCGAAAATCAGCTATGAGCCTAGGTCTGGCGTGTCGAAAGAAGGCATCCAGCCTGAAAACTGGTCCTGCACAATTGTGTATCAGTGAAACGCCGCTTAGTATGTAGACCCAGATTGTTAGAGCTAAAGAGTTACTAGTTTGTCTGAGGAGACCTCAATGGTCGAAACTACGCAGGCGTAGTAACAAACATCTTGTTACCTACTGTTAGGCGGACGCCAAACTCAAGTATATAACCGAGGGACGTAGGCCAAAAATCTTTGTTCCGAGAATCTGTCGAGGAAGGCTCGTCTCGATAAAGTAAGGTAAAGTAAAGATTTCTGTGTAAAACAATTTTATATTGATAAGATCTCTTCTCTGTTGCTTGATGATGTCTGTAAAGCTCGGGAGGCACTTCGATATTTATATCCCGCGTCTGTGTGTTCGCAGACTACTTCTAACTACTATGCCTCTGAAGTACCACTCTGGTTTGAATACGCAAACGTCCAGAATCTTATAAGTGCGAACACTGTTTGACCCTGAAACTTATCACACCCTTTTCGCAGACTCGGAATAGTATTCCTCTGTTTAGATGACTGCGCTATTTGTTGTACCAAACAGCGGTCTTTAACTTAGATGTCTGCGTAGACTACTATATTACTCTAGTCGGGTTGACTATCGTTCCAGTAGTCTCTTCGGTCATGAAGTGATCAAGTTCATGCCGGTTCACCTAGTGCGAATCGCAAGTCCGAGCCCGACGTGTCAGCGTCTTAAGGGTCTCTGACTTATCTAGGTCTTCCATTCTGAGCATGCTTCCCCTTGGTCCACCGGCCTCCGTAGAGGGGTCCTATTACTAGGACCAACCAACCTACAGCTGATCTCGGAAGGGTTTGGGTGGATTCGGTATACCCCTAATAGCTTCCACTACTCGGATATCCTCTCGGAGTATTTTGCCGAAAACGTCCCGTCACCTTCGGCCCATACTCAGGATGCCTAACTTTGAAGCCTACTATCTCAATGCGCCTCCCACGGACTTCCTCCGTTCCACTTCCCAGATGTCGCCAAAGGTCCCCTCTCATATATCCTGCGAACAGCATGCGGTTGGATGGACGGCGGCGACGTATATGGTGTTATGAAGTTGCCTTCATTGATGTGACTTTTTAGTTATGGGACGCAACTCTCGAAATCTCGCTAATGACGTGCGGGCCCCATAAGGGGGCCGGAGGGCGGTGTTGGCTCCGGTAAATTGAGGGTCTGTGCGCAGTTACCCTACCGGGGGTCTGTGCACATGTCTCGGATTTCCATATGCCTAACACCTACACCAATCATCCACGATGCTTAAACGAAAGAACCAAGAGAGTCTTATCCGTGCCAAATGCGTAGATCTAGATGCTCTAAACCCAAAACAATAAAACTGTGCGGAGGGGATCGCTTACCTCCATATAGACGATAAGCGGTACAAAGCTAAAGTCCTGTTAGATTGGGGATCCAATGTGTTCCTTATCAACAAGGACCTAGTTGTAGACCTTCGTGTTCCCGCGATAGAACGCGACAATGTAGTTGATATCTTAGGCTTTGACGGATCGTCTGCCGCCTCAGGAGGGTAGTGTTACACTCTCCCGATAAAATTGGAAATAGGAAAAAATCGACACATTTCAGAAGTGTCGCGTGAAGTGGGTAAAGCAGGTCACTATGGAATGATAATTCCATTTGGTTGGTGGCATCGTGAACACCCAGTGTCTCACATAGAAGATGTAGAAAATTGGACCTTCTCCGCCAAATGTTGTGCAAACTGTGTGGAAGAAGATGAAGGAATAGCAGATATGTTCGAATATGACGAATCCGTCGCTTGTGATCCTAATCCATGCCGCCTTGGATGAAACGGAGCCATCGAAAACATGGTGGAACTCGAGCCATTACCAAAAGAATACTGGCATTATAAACATTTGTTTGAAGCCCAGACGGCAGAAAGATTAGCCCCAAGATGGACATTCGATCACAAAATTAAGTGAATTCCAGGATCAACTCCCCCCTCGGGACCGATATACCCACTATCTGAAAAATAGCTTCAGGCTTTACGAGAACACTGGGAGACAATGATCAAACAAGGAAAAATCACTTGGAGCCAATCGCCAGTAGGAGCACCCATATTATTCGTACCTAAGCCTTATGGCAGACTATGCCTAGTTGTGGATTACCGAAACCTAAATAAGATTATGATCCTCAACAAACATTCCCTTCCACTAATGTCTGAACTCTGAGATAGAGTAGCTGGCGCAAAGATCTTCACCAAGTTAGACCTTAAAGATGGTTACTGCCTGATTATGATAAAAGAAGGAGACGAATGGAAAACGGCCTTCCGTACAAGATAGAGATATTACGAATATAAGGTTATGCCTTTTGGATTGGTTAACACTCCGGCAACTTTCCAAGATATGATGAACAAAGTTCTCCAGGAATACCTGGATGTTGGAGTCATATGTTACCTTGATGATATTCTCATCAATTCGAAAAATGAGAAGGAACATATTGAGGCTGTCAAAAAAGTTTTACAAAGTCTTATTGAATTTTTATGTAGCGGCACAATCTTAATAGCTTGAGTACGAAGATACGGCACAGTATTAAAGATATACTGTGGGCACACTAGGGCGAGGAGTATGGTAGTAGGAAGGTAGATTGGTAGTAATTCTTGTCCTTAATTCTTTCTAACACTCGGAGCGGTAGTCAGCTATATATACAGGTGCGCAGACTTAAGCGAAGAAAAGAAATAAGCGGGAAAATCTTGTAAGAAACATAAGTGCGAACAAGTCTGACCCTGAAAAACTGCCAAGTAAATCCCAAATAAAATATATATAAATCGTAATGGTGTGAGAGATTTTAAACGTAAAATCAACATGTAATGTACCTCCCGAAAAGGTTGCAGTACAAAAGTAAAAATAACCGAAATATCTCGCATATGCAATAAGAAAATATATATCCAATTATCCCATCGTTATCATGAAATATAAGCGAAATACCCATTGTATATCCTCTAGCTGTAGTAATGTTCGTGATCTATAGGTAAACCAGAAATATAACTAATGAGAGAAATACAAGTTATTTACAAGAAATATACTTATGAAATGAATAATAGAAAATTTCAACAAGTCTACGGGACTTTCACTTAGCCGTATCGCTAAAGAAATTGACTTTCCATGCCACGGAGGTAGAATTCCTCAGTTATATGGCGGCCGTCGATGGGGTGTTTATGAGCACCCGAAAGGTGGAATCCACAATGGTCTGGAAAGCACCTAAGTTGGTTAGAGAAGTACAAGTCTTCATGGGGTTTTCTAACTTCTACCGACGATTTATAAAAAACTTTGCTGCTATTTGCAAGCCAATAACCGCGATATTACAAGGAAATCCTGAGAATTTTAAATGTGGAATTGAACAGGACACTGCTTTCGAAAAGCTAAAGCACCGATTCACTACAGCCCCCATACTCCACTACTTTTTCCCAGAAAGAGAGATGGTGGTAGAAACGGACGCTAGCGATTTTGCACTCCGCTGCGTCCTTTCTCAATACTTTGAAAAAAGGTTACACCCAGTAGCTTTCCATTACAGAAAATTAAATTCGGCGGAGCGTAATTATGAGATTCATGATAAGGAACTTCTCACAATCCTCGAAGGGTTTAAGGAATAGAGACACTACTTAATCGGAATAGAAAACGCGATTACCGTCTTTACCGACCACCAAAACCTACAATAATTCCTCACATCGAAAGTCTGGAGTGGCCGTCAAATGGGATGGGCTCAGAAGTTGATAGAATACAATTTCCGCATTGTATACCGACCAGGCACGAAGGGCGGAAAGCCTGATGCATTAAGCAGATGGCCGGAGTACCGTTCTGTGGAGGGAGCTACACATCGTGAAAAGAAAACTTTGAAAGAAGAAAATTTCTTGGGATTGCTAGTAGCGAGGGTAGGCGATGAAGGAGAGGACTGGGATGGAGATAAGGATTTGGATCTAGAACCTCGAAGATGTGGAAAGGAACCCGTGATTAGGGTCAAGTGATTGCGCAAAACGGCATATTTGCCAACGAAAGGCGCAAGAATGGCGGCAGGGGATGACCTGTATGCCATAGAAGATGACATTGTCCTGAAATATGGGCAAGCACTAATAAGGGCGGGTATAGCCGTAGGGCTACCCAAAGGAACTTACAGAAGAGTTGCCCCAAGAAGCGGATTAGCGGTCCGAAGCGGAACCTCCATTGGCGCAGGAGTAATTGATGCTGATTACACTGGCGAACTCAAAGTCGTACTATTCAACCATAAGGATGTGGACTGCCAAATCAGAATGGGCGATCGCATAGCTCAACTGGTGGTAGAAAAGGTCGACACCGCAGATATGATGGAGGTAGACGAATTGGAAGACACAGGATGAGGAACTGCAGTATTCGGAAGTACCAATATAGCGACGAGATCCTTGATCGTCCAGGAACAGGAACCAAGCATCAGTTACCTGCAGGCATCGGCCAAAGACAACGAGCACTGGTACAACATTTTGGAAGTACCAGAGAAAGTCCTAATATCAAATGCGATAATCCTGCTGAAGGGTATGAAGAAGTTCAATCCTTAATTCTTTGGGCGAGATACAGGCAGCTATCGGGACAGATGCAGTTTGGAGGCAACGGAGGGAAGAACTCATTAGTTTACGCGATGAAGGAAAGGATTTTCCCAAGAACTGGACCTTGACCGACGATCTACTATATTATAAGCAAAGAGTATTTGTACCAGATAGTCAAGCGCTATACACCAACATCATAGAAGGATGTCACGATGCAAAGGTTGCAGGACATTTCGGACAAGAAAAAACCTAGGAGATAATCATGAGAGACTTCTACGGGAAAGGACTTGCGGAATGGGTCAATGATTATGTACGATCCTGCGATGAATGCCAACAAAATAAGTCACCTTGACACGCCAAGTACGGATTACTGTAACCATTGCAAATAGCCTACGCGGCATGGGCATCTATCTCGGTGGACTTTATCACGCAACTACCAGAGTCACAAGGGTGTACTCCGATAATGGTAGTAGTTGATTGGTTCACGAAGATGGCACATTTCATCGGACTACAAACAATGGCTACGGCCAAGGACGTTGCCAATGCATTCCTGAAAGAAGTATGCAGGCTGCATGGCCTACCAACTGAAATCTTCTCGGACATCGATTCAAAGTTTGCAGGAGAATTCTGGGAATCCCTTTGCGAAGCGCGGGAAATTAAGGGGAGAATGTGCACGGCATACCACCCTCAGACTGATGGACAAACTGAATGTACCAACCAAGTACCGGAAGGATACCTGCGAAGTTTTGTCAACTACGATCAGGATGACTGGTATCAGCTATTACCTTTAGCTGAACAAGCCAATAACAACTCCGCAACCAACGCCCACGGGATGTCACCGTTTTACGCAAACTACGGTTTCCATCCACAAACAGAGTGGATAAAGGAGCGTGAAGCTCAAAATCCAGGAGCAACACTATATGCGAACTGGATCAAGACGATACATGAATAGGAAAGAGGGTCACTAGAAAGGGCGCAGGAAGGAATGTCGAAATACTATGACCGGAAAGCGCGACGACAACCTGACTTCAAAATCGGAGATAAAGTAATGTTAACTGCAAAGAACATTTGCACCCAACGGAAATCAAGGAAACTAAGTCCAAAGCTATCTGGTCCCTTCCAAATTATGGAAAAATGCAGATCCAGAGCATTCAAGCTCAACATATCCGATCGATGGAACATTCACCCCGTATTCCAGGTTGCACTATTGGAACCCTATTGCGAATCAATTCATGACAATCGTCAGCAACTCCCTAGAGAGCCGGAGGACATTGTCGGTGATCAACAAGAGGAGGTTGAAAGAATAGTAAGAAGCGAGATTCGTTCTTGCAGGAAACGAGTACGCGGCGGCTATCAAGAGAAGCGTGAACTGTGGTACTTCGTGAAATGGAAAGGGTGTTCTGAAGATGAGAACACATGGGAGCCATCGACTGGTAAGGAAAATGCGCAGGAAGTTGTGGAGAATTTTCATAATGAAAATCTGAACATGCTGGGAATGGCAGATGTAAGATAGTGAGGAAAAGGTTTTCCTACCGTGGCCAAGTAAACGCGGCAGGTTTTTTACCCTGACCACACTGCGTCTTAAAATGTATTTAGAAGAAATTATAAAATGGTTATAAAGGCATTCGAGGCGAAGCCGGGTAGGAGAGAGCTCATGTTAGGCATATGGAAATCCAAGACATGTGCATAGACCCACAGTAGGATAACTACGCACAGACCCATAATTTACCGGAGCCAACACACCCCTCCGGCCCCATTATGGGGCCCGCACGTCATTAACAAGATTTCGAGAGTTGCGTCCCATAACTTAAATGTCACATCAATGTAGCCCACTTCATATTGCCATATACCTCGCCACCGTCCGTCCGACCGCATGCTGTTTGCAGTATATATAGGAGGGGACCTTTGGTGACATTTGAGAAGTGGAATGGAGGACATTCGTCGGAGGCGCATTGAGATAGTCAGCTCCAAAGCTAGGCTTCGTAAACCATGGGCCGAAGGTGACGGGACGTCTTCGGCGAAATACTCTTAGAGGGTACCCAAGTAGTAGAAGCTATTAGGGGTATACCGAATCCACCCGTAACCTTTTGAGATCCGCTGTCAGTTAGTTGATCCTAGTAATTGGATCCCTCTACACAGGCCGGCGGACCAAGGGGAGGCACGCTCAGAAAGGAAGACCTAGATAAGTCTCAGTCCCTTAAAATGTTGACACGATGGGCTCAGACTTGCGATTGGCACTAGGTGATCCGGCATGAACCTGATCACTTCATAACCGAAGAGACTACTGGAACGATAGTCAACAAGACTAAAGTAATATAATAGTCTATGTTGACATCTAAGTTGGAGGCCGCTGTTTGATATAACAAATAGCGCAGTCATCTCAATGGAGGAATACTATTCTGTGTCCACGAAAGGGTGTAATAAGTTTCAGGGTCAAACGGTGTTCGCACTTATAAGATTCTGGACGTTTGCGTATAAAAACCAGAGTGCTACTTCAGAGGCATAGTAGTTAGAAGTAGTCCGCGAACACTCAGACGCTGGATATAAATATCGTAGTGCCTCTCGAGCTTTACAGACATCATCAAGCAACGGAGAAGAGATCTTATCAATATAAAATTGATTACCACATAAATCTTTACCTTACCTTTACTCTATCGCGACGAGCCTTCCTCGACAGATTCCCCAAATGAAGATTTTGGCCTACGTCCCTCAGCTATATAATTGAGTTTGGCGTCAACCTACTACGGAGGGACTTTCAGCACTGGGGTGACCCTTTACATGAGTTCTGTCTTCGGGATCGAGAAGGCCACTCCCAGTCTACCAGCCTTCTCCTGGAGAATGATCGTGATGCCTGGCAACCTCTGGATATTCCTCTGATGCGCACTGGAGACCACCGTAACCATGAAGTCTTCCACATATGTGAGGATGAGGCCCCGAGGGACCGGGAAGTGAAGGAAAGATACGTAGATGACGAAGAGGAGGGGGGCGATCGGAGAGCCTTGCGGAGTGCCAGCCGAGAATGTGGAGAAGACTTGTGGGGCCTCCTAGAAAACCAGGCGGCAGGAGCAGCCATGGAGGAAGGACCTTATCCACAATACCTTGTATGGGTTGACTGCCTTAGTGGCAAGCCTGTCACAAAGTAAGAGGGCCGAGATATTGTTAAAGACATTCTTGATGTTGAGGAAAAGGGTTGAGACCTTGAGCTTGGGGTGCATAAAAAGCTGAATCTCGTAGGAGACGGTAGCCGCCGCGTCGAAGGTCCTCAGACCTAGGAGGGATCCGGTTTGGTAGGAGGACAGGAGACCTAGGAAGTAGGCGAGCACCAAAAGCCGGGTGGCCATAACACTCTTGAGAATCTTAGACACAGTTTCAAGGAGGACGATGATGCGGGATGAGGCAGGCGTGTTATAGGAGGGTTTTCCCGGCTTATCCAATACAATGCCATTGGCGTTCTTTATGGAGGGGGGATTGTGGCGATACCGAACAAGGGGGCTGAGGATGGATGTCAGGATATTGGGGTTCAAAGAGTGGACTCTCTTCCAAACAGAGTACGGAATCTGGTCGGGTCTGGGGGCAGAAGATGAGGAGGAGTATCAGAGGGCAACTGTTATTTCCTGCGCAGACAGTGGTAGGACATCCCTGAACTCTCATAGAATGGCTGGTAGGTTTGAGGACTACTTCTTAGGGAAGAAATGCAAAAGAAGGACTTTGTTGATGTTTGTGGAGTTGTCAGCCCCTGGGATCTGCGGGAACCTGTCTGGGGGTCTGCCGAAAGTGTAGTGCTTTGCGGTCCCAAGTATTTGTGGGGTGGCTGTTTTCAAGATGTTGTTCCAATATTTGGTCTTGGCCTTTTTTATGGCCTTGAAGTATAGAAGCTGCGCATCCTTGCATAACTGCTTTCATGAGGGGCGGGGGTCCAGTCGTGCCAACTGGACCATTGAATGGAAGGAGGATCTCTGTGTGGTAAGGTTGGGGGTCCACGAGGGTTTGGACCTGCTAGAGGGCCTTTGGTCTGGGGCGTGAAGCTTAAAGACGGCTCTCAGCCTGCCAAGGGCCCAGTTAAACCAGGTGGAGAATGTGTGGGCCATTGGGAGAGGGGGAGGGGGGTCGAATCTCATAGCTCTGATTTCTTCCTTAAGAGAAAGCCAGTCAGTCTTAGTCCAAGCAGAGGCAGGCGGGGGTGGGTCAGTTAGAGCCTCCGACAGGGTTATAAGGATCGGGATTTGGTCAGATCCTGTTTGGGGGAGGGGCATGTCCCATGATCGGAAATTGGGGGATAGGGGGGCGTTGGTAAAGGCCAAGTCTATTACTGAGGGGTGTAGCTCAGGATTGAAGGGGAAGTAGGTGAGGGTACCAGGGGTGTTCAAAAGGCAGAAACCCTCTTCTGCAGCCTTCTCAAAGAAAGGGGTCGAGGCCCCAAGGTCTGAGATTGAAAAGAGGCGACCAGGGTCTGCCGAGGGGTGGTGGATGTTAAAATCTGCAACGACCAGTATCGGCGTTGCGGTGTGAGGGAAGGCAATGTCGGAAGGGATGGTTCGGCGAAAGGGGGAGCCATCTCATGTGCTAAAGAGGTTCGCAACTCGGAACTTTGTAATAAAGGAATCAAAGAAACCAACGGATGAGTAGAAGTCAACCGCCATCCAGTCTCTTGCCTCCAAAAAAACTAAGAGGACCGAGAACTCTTGAGTGGTGAAAAGGTGAAGGTAGCAGGCAACTTTGGGCTTGCCACTATTGGGGCAGGGTGGCAAAAAGGCTTTAAATACGGCGAACAACAGGGGTTTATTTCTGTGCAAGGGGGGGTCTTGAAGGGCCATGAGAGTAGGGGGGAAATCCAGAAAAGAAAAGGAATGAAAAAGGGAAAGAAACACACCCCAGCTTCCCAAGCAGTTGTATTGAGGAATGGATATTGGGTTACAGGAGTCTGCCGCCAGCACGGAACTCACAGGAAACGTGTGACCAACCATTACACGCCTTCGGGAACATCAACCTGGGAGAAAGGAGTGGGAGATTCCTGACATGTGGGATTTGGCAGGGCACCTTCTTGGGGCTTTGGGGCTGGAACGAGGGAACATGTTGGGGGGACATCGCCACGCCTAGGGTGGGGTATTGCAGGATCGAAGGGGGGCAGGAGGGGTCATGCACCAGTTGAAGAGCCCTCACCGGGGTTGTTCGTAGTGTTCATAGCTTTCTCATTCGGCAGAACAGAGGACTCCCCACCGGGAGGAGGGGGGGAGGTCTTGATGGCCATTCTTTAGCAAAAGCCAGGTGCTGGTCCTTGCAGACTGCACACATTGGGGGGGAGGTTGGGCAGCAGTCAACTACTGCTCTAAGGTTTCCACCATTCGGGCAGGTGGGGTTCTGGCATCTGTGTGCTTGCTTTCTGTAGGAGAGGGCACAGATCGGGCAAACTGGGTGGTCAATCTTGCATCTAGCTAAATGGTATCTGTATTCCCAACTGTTACAACATTGAGTGAGGCTATTAGCCGAGTATGCTCTCTCAATCTTGCATCGAGAAGAGAAAAGGTAAGCGATGCCAAACATTGTGGCCTCATTTTTAGGCGCAACTGTTACAACCATGGAGGTCGCCTTTTTGAGGATTCTGGAGTCATGGTCGAGATTCAGGTAGCGGGTGGATAGGACCTGGACGTTCTTGACATTCAAGATGGTGTTGCTGAGGGACTGTAGGAGGTCTTTGTTGTCCTCAGGGAGGTATGTGATTGGGAGAGAGAGTATTGCGAGCTGAACCTCATTAGGGGTAGGGCCGAAAGGGAGCCACGGGGCGTTTCCTGTTCGAATGGACTGGTTCAACCTGGCCATGAGTGCGTCATAGTAGGGGGCGTATGCAGTAGAGGTGACAAATGGAGAGAGGGCAAGAATGGTGACTGCTCCGCTATCTTTGACCCTGGCAGAGACGGATAGAGGTCGGGTGCAGCCTGCCTCTCAAAGGATAGAGGCGGCAATGTCTGGGAAGGAGGCAGCAAGGTGATCAGACTGAGAGTGCGGGAAGGCAGAGGACCTAGGGGTGAAGAAACATCTCGGTGGCTGGGAGGCTCCTCGGGCCTTTTGAGGGGGCCAAAGCGGCTAAGCCAGATGTAACTGGGGCAGCCGAGGGAGCATTCTTTGCCTTGTTCGCTTTCCCCTTCTTCTTCTGTCAAGTAGAAGTGGCCTGAGCATAGGAGGGGGTGCCGGACTGAACCGACGGGCGTGGGACAGGGTGGAACTCCGAGAGGAGAGGGTACTTCCCTTCCCTGTATGTCTGGGCCTCCCAAGAGCGAGGGAACTTTGCTGCATATGAGGCTGGGTCACCGTACCATTTCTGGTCTTTTGTGCTATAGCAGGGGATTTCTGTGTCGCCACCACCCTCATAGAGGGGGGTCAGCTCATCGGCAAGGGTTGTAGTAGGGGGGGACTTGGCCCTCTCTTTACCCTTTCAGGAAGCAGGCGCCCAAGCCATGTTGATGCCAAGCAGCGCAGGCGTGGGGTGTTGGGGTGGGGGCTGTTGGTGACGTGTTGATTGGGTGAGAGGGGTGGTCAGCCGGGATGCTAGGTCTCCAACTGACAGCTGGAGAGTGGAAAGCAATGCTACTGTGGTGTCGTTCTGGGTGGGGGGGGCGGGTGGGCATTGGGGATTGTCCCAATGAGAGCAGAGTTCGTCGACTTGTCCCGAGAGGCGAGCGACTTCGAGTGCTAGTTCATCAATTTGAGTGGAGCCAGACCTTGATGCTAGAAGAGAGGTGCAGAGGAGGGGGAGGATGACAGCCTTCCCAGGGGAGAGGTTGTCAAGTTCTGTAGAACTGATGGGGGGAAAATGTTGGGTGGATATTCCAGCGTCTGTTGAGGACCTTTCAAGGAGCTCCAAGAGGAGGGGTATGTGAGGGCGGACTCCCGACACAGAGAAGTGTTCAGAGGCGAGAAGGGGAACTGAAGCCATTCCTGCCATGAGAGGGAGGCCTCAGCCTGGGGGTCTTTAGGATAGCAAGGATGTATGCGTCCACCAGACGCTGATGGTGTTTAAGGCGAGGTAGAAATGTAGGGGGGGGAAAATAGCAGAAGTGAAGCGTGGCCTATCTACTTGGCCCTTTTTTTTTTTTTTTTTTTTTTTTTTTTTNTTTTTTTTTTTTTTTTTTTTATCATCAATTTTATTTTGTGTTTAAGGTACACCGTCCGCATGCATCACTAGCTATGGTCGACACATAAACCTGCCCCCCTACGCCAGCCCAAAACAGCCAGAAGAAAAAGCGTCAACGAACCTGAACAAAAAGGCACACTGGCAGACAGGACCGAAACCCCCGGAACATGAAACCCGGCGCCCGAGGCCCCCGCAGTCGCAAAAACTCCCGCGCCCCGCAACTTGTAGTATACATGAGCAGTAAAGACTGTAAAAAGAAACCCACCCAAGCCCATCAGAACAAAAGAAACCCCACTTCCCGACAGTGATCCAAAAACCCCATAGCAAGAGCTGTCCTCCACAGTCTTAACCCGGCCGATCAGTGCCACCTACGACAATAAACGTCTATAGCTAAGAGCTATACCCGGCAAAGTGGGAGGGAAACTGAAGAGAGAAAAGCCCAGACCGAGGAGAGCGAACCCGTGGCAGGGCACGGGGACTAGTGCCATCCAGACCAGGTAGCCCGGTGGAGACGCCTGAGGGGCATCGAGGTAAGGCGGTGTAGCAGTATGGTGCAAGCTGAGCGAGGGTGCAGCAGGAGGGTGCAAGCCGATCAAACCATCGGGACAGGGCGGAAACCGAACGCAACCGTGTCGACTATCAGTAATCGTGTTCGTGTCTGACTAGGCGGTCCCCAGGGGCGGAAGGCAAGCATTTTACCACGTCTCTCATGTAGTCCCTTGTTCTACGAGAGATGGCGTCACTTAGTGGATGGGATACCACCGCTTAAGCCAACTGTGGGAAGGAGCGAGATCGACCCGAGGGCCTGCCAAAGAGTTCTCGTGTAATGCAAACCGTGTTCCCCGCAGTCTGAAGCATGGGAAGCGAATGGCAGCCGACCGTGTGAAGGGGCCCCGCTAAGCGAGGAGGAAGGCGGGGACGGGCAGCGCAAAATGCATACTGGAACCCAAAGGGAGGACAGCCTCTACGCGAAAACGCGAAAAGGACAATGAGAGGGGGGGGAGGGCCGTCCCTCCTAGGCCGAAGCCATCGTGGGAGGAGGGGGGGGGGGTGGGTGGTTCGTGGGATCCCAAGTGTTAAGGTTGTTTTCAAGCGCGAGGAAAATAGAGGAGACGGAGGATAGCCTATCTACTTGGCCCTTTTTTGGTTCTTTTTTTATTTTTTAATTTTTTTATCTTCATATGATTGCTTAGTTTAAGGTACAAGAACCGTGCATGCAGCGCTAGCTATGGCATAGAAGAAAACCTATAACCTCCTCCCGCCCGGCCCGACCGTATCTCCAAGACCCTCTGGTATGGGCCTAACCGCACATCTCGCCCCAAAGAAAAACCCATCCCCACCTCGCAAGCGAACTCAGAGAATAGGAGAAGCCTAACTAAGAAGAAAGCAGGAAAACATAGGAAGGTAACCACCAGGAACATGTCGAAAAACAAACGAAAAACCGCACCAGAGTAGAACCCACAACAACTAAGCCAGATAAACGCGCTGGCAGAATACGGCAACCGAGAACGGGCCCCCTGTGGGTGAGGGCAGGCAAGGGTGGAGCAGTAGAGTGCCAGCCGAGTGAGGGTGCAGCAGTAGGGTGCAAGCCGATCCAGCCGCCAGAACAGGAAGGAAACCGAACACGACCGTGTCAACTATCGGTAATCGTGTTCGTGTCTTGCTAGGCGGTCCCTAACAAAAGAAGAAACCCCAACTTGAACCCAAACACTAGGTGGGTATGGCCAAATCTCGAAGCGAGACAGACCCCGAAGTTACTAGCCGAGGCATTCCCCCACGGAGATCGTGCACACAGGGAGAAAGGCATCCACCACAGCCAACACCCACCGGAAACGAAGAAGGGCGGTCCCCCAAGAAGGAGAAGAGCGAGGTCGACCATCAGGCCTCAAAGAGTAGCCCTCGCGTACTGAAGAACCGTGTTCCCAGCCGTCTGAAATATGGGAAGCGAATGATCGCCGACCGTGCGGATGAGCCTCGCGAAGTGAGGAGGGAAAAGAGAACGGGCAGCATGAAAGCAGTACTGGAACCCAGAGGAAGGAAAGCCTCAACGCTTGACGACAGCAGAGAAGGGCAGTCAGAAGAGGGAGAAGATGGCCATCACTCCTAGGCTGAAGCAATCGCGGGAAGAGAGGGGAGGTGGATGGTTCGTGAGTCCCTAGCGTTGAGGGTTGATTTCAATCACTGGGTGTGTAGAGGAGACAGAGGATGGCCAATCTACTTGGCATTTTTTCTTTTTCTTTTTTTACTTTTTTTAATTTTTTTTTACTTTTTTTTTATCTTCATGTATTCATTGATTTACG
This sequence comes from Tuber brumale, assembly GCA_014065205.1. NCBI lineage: Eukaryota > Fungi > Ascomycota > Pezizomycetes > Pezizales > Tuberaceae > Tuber > Tuber brumale. Next base: position 658,626 of record JACCEG010000002.1, read on the forward strand.
GTACAAGAACTTGCATGCAGCGCTAGCTATGGCATAAACAAAACCTTAATCTCAAAAACTCGCAGCAACTAAGGAAACATTGGTACCAAACTATAAAAGCCTCCTAAGCATGTCCGATAGCCGACACCAAATCCCTAAGGAAATAAAACAAAAAAGCACACAATCATGACGAAAAATATAATATAATCCCTCCTCAACAAGCTAAAAGAGAAACAAAAAGTATGTGGCCGACCCTCTCTTGGGGCCAAGCCGTGAATTGGTAGACCAGACCCGTCCTCGCCTGATGGAAGTGGATGGTCCCATGCTGCTGCGGGCATTCGCGGTGGGATACCCGTCGCCGTGACGTTGATGTACCGGGCAAGGGAGTGGAGAGCGGTGGTGTTCGACCAGAGGGGGCTGTCCCTCTCTAACGACGTAAGCCCGCGGAGGTAGCGCTCACGAGGTTCCTTGCGGGACGTACAGGATAGGATGGCATGGGCGAAGTCCTCTTCTTCCTCCTCGCAGAATGGGCAGAGCGGGGAGGTGTGCACAGTGAACCAGGAAGGGTGGGCCGCAAGATAGCTTTTACCCAAACGCATTTGGTGAATTCTCCCCGCCATGAACCTTCCCAGACCTATGAAGGGATGGGACGAAAGGGATACGGGGTAGGGGTATTTCGGGGGGGGCGGGAACTGATCATTCTAGTCCTTGACCAAGGCGGATCTAACTTTTAACTTGGTTGATCTGTAGGCGGGGGTGCTCTCCCTGGCCCGAAGACCGTCAGACGGGAGGAGGTCGGGTGAGGACATCGGCAGAGGGCGGGAGGCCAGAATGAAGGGAAGTGTGCGGTGTGCAATTGCATCGATGGGGAGGTGTTTCCTTATCGGGAGGGAGGGTACAGGGGATTTGCAGAGGAGGGGAGCGTAGACCGAAGTCAAGCCCCGCGCGTGGTGTCGGTGGTCGTCAGAGGCCCAGAAGGGGGATGAGGTCGGGAACGTGGGGTGGAGCCTCACAGTTGTTGGATTTGCCTCTGGGGGGAGGCAGACAAGCCGTACTGCTGCCAGTCTCTGTCGGTGCTGTATCAGAAGGGGCATGGGGGGCAGGGCTGACTCGCAAGCGAAGATGCCAATAGGTGTCGAGGAGAAACAGTTTGTAACCCATCTCTGGACGGAACGCCAAAGGACGGACATACGATCGAGGAGGGTAAGGCTTGGGGAGAAGAGGTCCGCCCCGTATGGCAGGATAGGGGCGATTAGGGAGGAGGCCAGACGGTGGCAGAGGAAAGGAGGAAGGCCCTTGCCAGGCCTTGCGAGTCTCTTGATCGTGGCGAAGGCGCCTTAGGCCAGTCCAAGCCTTCTTACAAAGTGGGAGGTGGTACCTCTTGTACCTGAAGTGGAGGAGGGCTCGAACCAATATCCGTGCCAACGAACTAGTTTGGAGGGGCGGAAGACAAGGTCGTCCAGCAGGACTGGGATGGGGGGCGGGGGGATCTTTTGAGAGGGGGTTTCCCAGTGCATCAACTCCGTCTTCGGTATTGAAAAGGACACACCCAGCCTGCCAGCCTTCCGCTGGAGTATCTTGGTGATGCCTTGCAGTCACTGGATGTTCCTTCGGTAGGAGCCCGAGGCCACCGTGACAGCGAAGTCGTCCACATAGGATAGGATCAGGCCTCTAGGGACCGGGAAGTGGAGGGTTGAAACGTATATGACAAAGAGCAGGGGAGAGATTGGGGAGCCCTGAGGGGTTCCAACCGAGACAGGCGAGAAGACTTGGGGTGCCCCCTGGAAGACCAGGTGGCAAGTGCGGCCGTGGAGGAAAGACCTTATCCACAAGACTAGATAGAGGTTGACTGATTTGGTAGCAAGTCTGTTGCAGAGCATTGGGGCCGAGACATTATCGAAGCCTCCTTTGATATTCAGGAAGAGGGTCAAGACCTTGAGCTTTGGGCGCATGAATACCTGGACTTCGTGGGAGAGGGTAACCGCCGCGTCGAAGGTACTGAGACCAGGTAAGGAACCAGTCTGGTTCGGGGAGAGGAGGCCCAAGAAACGGGCCTGGGCTGAACGTCGGTTTGCCATCACCCTCTCCAGAATCTTTGAAACAGTTTCTAGGAGAACGATGATACGAAACGAAGCAGGAGTGTCGTAGGAAGGTTTCCCAGGCTTATCCAGCACGATGCCGTTTGCCTTTTTCAGGGAAGGGGGGTGGTGCCCATACCTAACCAGTGGGCTCCGGAGGGAGGTGAGAATACTGGGGTTTATCAAGTGGACTCGTTTCCAGACAGAGTAGGGTATCTGGTCCGGTCCAGGGGCGGAGGATGAGGAGTACTTCCGAAGGGCCGCTGATATTTCTTCTGCCAACAGCTCTGGGACGTCCTTGAATTCGCGTAGGATGCTGGGGGGGGGGGAAGACCTCTTCTCGGGGAAGAAGTGTCCGAGGAGTGCCTGATTGATTTCATGGGGGCTTTCAGCCCCTGGAATTTGGGGGAACCTGTTGGGTAATCGTCCAAAGGTGAACCTTTTCGCTGTCCATAGAGTTTGGGGGTTTGCTGTTTCCAGAAAGTTTTTCCAGTAGTCGTTCTTGGCCTTCTTTATAGCCTTGAAGTACATGAGGCGTGCCTTCCTGCACAGAGCTTTGGATGAGGGGAGGGGGTCCTGCCGGGCTGCCCGGACGGTGGAGTGGAAGGCTGCTCTCTGCACTGTGAGGTTGGGGGTCCACCAGGGCTTCGACCTGTTGGTGGGCCTTTCGTCGGGGGTGTGGCTCTTGAGCTGGGTCCTGACCCTGTCTAGGGCCGCATTAAACCAGACTGATAGTGTGTGCGGTATTGGGAGGAGGGGAGGGGGGCGGAACACCCTCCGTTTCAGCCCCTCCTCTAGCTTGGGCCAGTTTGTTTTTGTCCATGACGGAGAGGGAGGTGGGCCGCGGGCCAAGGGTTCCGATTGTGCTATGAGGATCGGGACATGGTCAGAGCCCGTTGGGGGAAGAGGCATGCTCCATGATCTGAAGCTGGGCGAGAGGGGGGCGTTTGCAAGCGCCAGGTCGATTATTGATGGGCGGAGGTTTGTGTAGAAGGGAAAGTAGGTGAGGGTGCCAGGGGTGTTCAGGAGGGAAAAACCTTCACTAGCAGCCTTCTCGAAGAAAGGGGAGGACGCAACAAGGTCCGAAACCGAAAAGAGACGGCCTGGGTCCGCGGAAGGGTGGTGGATGTTGAAATCTCCAACAACCAGCGTCGGGTAGGGCGTGGGAGGGAACACAGCTTCAGGCGAGATGGTCCTTCTAAAGGGGGAACCATCCCAGGTGCTGTAGAGGTTTACCACGTGAAACTTGGTAACAAAGGAATCAAAAAAACCAACTGCAGAAAAGAAGTCCACCGCCATCCAGTCTCTCGCATCAGAGAAAACAGGGAGAACTGAGAACTGTTGTATAGAAAATAAATGTAGGTAGCATGCCACTCTAGGCCTGCCGCCGTTAGGACATGGGGGAAGGAAAGACTTAAAGCCCGCAAATGCGGGGGGTTTGTTCCTGTATAGGGGGGGGTCTTGTAGTGCAACGAGGGTGGGGGGGAAATCCAAAACAGAAAAGGAATTAAAAAGAGAGAGAAACACATCCCAGCTTCCCAAGCAGTTGTGTTGAAGAACGGATATAGGTCTATTGGAGCCCGTCGCCAGCACGGAACTCACAGGAGAGGTGTGACCAGCCATTACATGCCTTCCGGGGTCTCAGGCAGTGGGACAGGAGTGCGAGTTGCCTGCCAGGCGGGGTTCGGCAGGGCACCGCCTTGTGGTTTCGGAACGTTTGCGGGGGGACGTGCCGGGGGGGCATCACCACGTCTAGGACGGGGTGTCTCAAAATCGATGGGGGGTAGGAGGGGTCGTGTACCAGTTGAAGGACCCTCGCCGGGGTCGTTCGTCGTGTCCATTCTTTCCTCATCCTGCGNCGTTCGTCGTATCCATTCTTTCCTCATTCTCCGGTAGAGGGGGTTCCCTGCGGAGAGCAGGGGGGGCGGGTCTGGATGGGCACTCTTGAGCGAAGGCTGGGTGAGGGCCTTTACAGACGGCGCAGAGCTAGGGGGACGTGGGGCAGCAGTCGGCGACTGCCCTAAGGTTTCCGCCCTCGGGGCAAGTTGGATTCTGGCACCTGTGTGCCTGCTTCCTGTGGGAGAGGGCGCAAATTGGACGAACCAGGTGGTTGACCTTACACCATGCTGAGTGGTGTCGGTATTCGCAACCATTACGGCACTGAGTGAGGCCATTAGCCGAGTATGCACGCGCGATCTTGCATCGAGAGGAGTAAAAGTAAGCGTTGCCCAGCATTCCGGCCACATTCTCCGCGGCCACAGTGACAACTACCGAGGCCGCCTTCTTCTGGACTCTAGAGTCTTGGTCGGGGTGGAGGTAATGAGCGGAGAGGATCTGGACGTTCAAGACGTTTAGTATAGTATTGGAGAGGGACTGGAAGAGGTCTTCGTCGTCCCCGGGGAGGTATGTAAGCGGGAGGGAGTGAACAGCTAGCTGCACTTTATTCGGTGCGGGGCGGAAAGGGAGCCAGGGTGAGGCTCCGATCGGGAAGGACTGGTTCAGCTTTGCCGAAAGAGCTTCGTAGTCGGGGGCGTATGAAGTGGACGAAACAAAAGGTGTGAGAGCAAGAAGAGTTACAGCGCCTCTGTGATTGACGCGGGCGGAGAACGACAACGGGAGAATGCAGCCAGCCTCTCATAACACTGAGGCGGCAGAGTCTGGGAAGGAGGCAGCTATAAGCTCCGCCTGGGGGTGAGGTCAGGGGGGACAAATGCGGGGCGTAGAACCGTCTCTTGGCTGCGGGGAGGCTCTTGGGGCCCCTCGAGGGGGCGACTCTGGCTGTTCCAGATGCAACCTGGGCAGCAGATGGGTGGGTCTTGGACTTGTTCGCCTTGCCCTTCCTCTTCTGTCCAGATGAGGGGGCCTGAGCGTAGGAGGAGGCGCCAGGTTGAGCCGACGATGACGGGACCGGGTGGAACTCGCAAGCAGGAGGGTATTTTCCGTCCCGGAAGGTCTGAGCCTCCCAAGAACGCGGGAATTTGGCCGCGGAAGCGGCAGGGTTACCTTACCATTTCTGGTCCTTGGTGCTGTAGGAGGGGAAGTCTATGTCGCCCCCACCCTTGTAGAGGGGGGTGAGCTTATCGGCAATAGTGGTGTCTGAGTCGGCCGGCGTCTTCTCCTTACCCTTTCTGGATGGGGCTACTCGAGCCGCATTAGACGCGACATGCACGGGTGCGTCTTGTTGGGGTGGGGGCTGTTGGTAGCGTGTTGGTTGGGGGAGGGGGGTGGTCAGACGGGACGCAAGGTCTCTGAACGAAAGCTGGAGGGTGGAAAGTGAGGCCGCTGTAGCGTTCTCAGATGTGGAAGGTGGGGGGGGAACTGGGTGCTTGTTCTTTCTGGCGTGGAGGTCGTCAATTTGACCAGAGAGTATTGCGACCTCTAGTGCTAGTTAGTCGATTTGAGAGGAGAGTGCTCAGGAGGCTAGGAGCGAGGTGCACAGGAGGGGGAGGATAACGGCTTCACCAGGCGAGAGGTCGTCCAGCTTCCAAGAGCTGATCGGGGGGAAATGTTGTGGGGATACTCCTGCATCTGCCGTCGTATTCTCAAGCAGCGCGAGAAGAAGGGGGACATGCGGGCGGATTCCTGACACTGAGGAATGCTCTGTGAGGGGGAGGGGGACTGAGGTCATTTCCGACTAGTCAGTTGGGCCTCAGCCAAAAGGCTCCAGGAGATCGTACTATTGTGTGGGCACACCGGACGCTGATGGTGTTGAGAACAAGGTAGAAATGTAGGGGGGGGAAAATAGCGGAAGTGGAGCGTGGCCTATCTACTTGGCCTTTTTTCTCATTTTTTTCTTTTTTTTTTCTTTTTTTTTTTTTTTTTTTTTTTTTTTTTTTTTTTTTTTTTTTTTTTTTTTTTTTTTTTTTTTTTTTTTT
>JACCEG010000002.1:665136-679221 GCA_014065205.1 Tuber brumale
AACCGTGTTCCCAGCCGTCTGAAGCATGGGAAGCGAGCGGTCGCCAACTGTATGGTGGGGCCTCGCCAAGCGAGGAAGGGGGCGAGAACGGGCAGCAGAGAAGCAGTACTGGAACTCAAGGGAAGGAAAGCCTCGACGCGTAAGAGAGCAGAAGAGGGCAGTAAGGGGGGGAGGGAGATGGCCGTCACTCCCAGGCCGAAGCCATCGTGGGAGGAGAGGGGGGGAGGATAGTTCGTGAGTACCTAGCGTTGAGGGTTGATTTTAATCGCCGGGTGTGTAGAGGAGACGGAGGATGGCCTATCTACTTGGCCTTTTTCCTTTTTTTTACTTCTTTACTTTTTTATTTTTTATTTTTTATTTTTTATTTTCTGCAAGTTTATTCTGTGTTTAAGGTACACCGTCTGTATGCAGCGCTAGCTATGACCGACGCAAGAAACCTCCACCCCTACACAGCCCGAAACAGCCAGAAGAAAAAGCGTCACGAAGTCCATCAACACCGGAGACCAGGTGCCCAGCCCAAGGGCCCCGCGACTTGAACGCGGAAGCGTCTCTCCTAGAGCCAGCAACTCCAACACCCCGCGCAGTCGAAAAAACCCCCCCCCCCCACCACTTGTAGTATACACAAACGGTAAAGACTGTAAAGGAAAGCCACCCAAGCCCATTAGAACAAAAAGAAACCCCAGTACCCAACAGTGGCCTAACAAAGAGGACCCGCGGCATTGCTGGGAGAATCAGTGCCATCCGGACCGGGAAGCCAGGGGGAGACACCCAAAGGGCATCCGGGCAAGGAAGTGTAGCAGTAGGGTGCAAGCCAAGGGAGGGTGCAGCAGCAGGGTGCAAGCCGATCCAACCGTAAGATCAGGAAGGAAACCGAACGCGACTGTATCAACTATCGGTAAACGTGTTCGTGTCTGACTAGGCGGTCCCCAGAGGCAGAAGGCAAGTGTTTTACGACGTCTCTCATGTAGTCCCTTGTTCTACAAGAGATAGTGTCACTTAGTGGATGGGATACCACCGCTTAAGCCAACCGTGAGGAGAAGCGAGATCGACCCGTGGGCCTGATGAAGAGTTCTCGCGTACCGCAAACCGTGTTCCCAGCCGTCTGAAGCATGGGAAGCGAAAAGTCGCCGACCGTGAGGAGGGGCCTCGCTAAGCGAGGAGGGAGACGAGAACGGGCAGCAGAAAAGCAGTACCGGAACTCAGAGGATGGAAAGCCCGACGGGTAACAAAGGCGAAGAAGGGCAGTGAGGGGGGGGGATGGCCTTCGCTCCTAGGCCGAAGCCATCATGGGAGGAGAGGGGTGGTGGATGGATCGTGAAGATCAAGCCCTGAGGGTTGATTTCAATCGAGAGGAAAATGGAGGAGACGGAGGATGGCCTATCTACTTGGCCTTTTTTTTTTTCTTTTTTTTTTTTTTCTTTTTCTTTTTTTATCCTCATGTATTCATTGATTTATGGTACAAGAACTTGCATGCAGTGCTAGCTATGGCATAAACAAAACCTTAATCTCAAACATACGCAATTACAAAAGAAACACGCGCACCAAACTATAAAAACCTCCAAGTGTGTCCGATAGCCGCCACCAAATCCCTAAGGAAATAAAAGAATAAATCGCATGATCATAACGAAAAATAAAAATCCCTAGCCCAAAACTAAAGGAAAAACAAAAGGATAAGTAGCCTACCCCCTCAGGGGGCGAAGCCGTGAATCGGCAGACCAGACTCGGTATCGTCTGATTCATGTGTGTGGTCCCATGATGCCGGGGGCAGGCCTGGTGGAAAGCCCGTTGCCGTTACGTTGATGTACCTGGCGAGGGAGTGGAGGGCCTCGGTGCTTGACCAGAGGGGGCTGTCTCTGTCTAACGAAGTGAGCCCGCGGAGGTGTCGCTCACGAGGTTCCTTATGAGACTCGCATGATAGGATAGCATGGGTGAAGTCCTCTTCCTCCTCCTCGCACAACGGGCAGAGGGGGGAGGGGTCCTCGGTGAACCAGGAAGGGTGGGCCGCTAAATAGCTCTTGCCCGAATGCATTTGGTGTATCCTCCCTGCCATGAACCTTCCAAGTCCCATGAAGGGGTGGGGGGATAGGGACACGGGGTAGGAGTATGTTGGGGGGGGCGGGAACTGATCATTCCAATCTTTGACCAGTGCCGATCTAACTTTTTGCTTGACCGATCTGTAGGAGGGAGCTCCATCCCCGGCTCGGAGACCGGTTGTCGGGAGGAGGTCGGGGGAGGCCACCGGAAGGGGTCCAGAGGTCGGGATGAAAGGGAGAGTTCGGTGCGCTATTGCGTCAATTGGCAGGTGTTTCCGAATCGGCGGGGAGGCTACAGGGGACTTCCAGAGGAGGGGAGCGTAGACCGAAGTCAAACCCCTTGTGTGGTGTCGCTGGTCGTCAGGGGCACTGAAGGGGGACGAGGTTGGGAACGTAGGGTGGAGCCTCGCAGTGGCCGGATTGGCCTCTGGGGGAAGGCAGACAAGTCGTAGTGCCGCCAGTCTCTGCTTGTGGCGCACCAGAAGGGGCATGGGGGGTAGGGCCGATTCGCGAGCGAGGATGCCGACCGGTGTCGATGAGAAGCAGTTTGTCACCCATCTCTGAACAGACCTCCAAAAGATGGATATGCGGTCCAGGAGGGTGAGGCTTGGGGAGAAGAGGTCCGCTCCGTATAGGAGGATAGGGGCAATTAATGAGGAGGCCAGGCGGTGGCAGAGGAAGGGAGGGAGACCCTTGCCGGGTCTTGAGAGACGTTTTATCGTGGCAAAGGCACCTGGGGCCAGGCCAAGTCTGCGCACGAAGTGGGAGGTGGTACCTCTCGTTCCCGAGGTGGAGGAGGGCTCGAACCAATACCCGAGCCAGCGCACTAGCTTTGAGGGGCGGAAGACAAGGTCATCCAACAGGACTGGGATCGGGGGGAGGGGGATCTTCTGGGAGGGGGTTTCCCAGTGCATCAGCTCGGTCTTCGGGATCGAGAAGGACACTCCTATCCTACCAGCCTTCCGCTGGAGGACCCTGGTGATACCCTGCAGCCTCTGGATGTTTCTCCGGTAAGAGCCCAAGGCCACCGTGACAGTGAAGTCGTCCACATAAGATAGTATGAGGCCCCTGTGGATCGGAAAATGGAGGGTCGACACGTAAATGACGAAGAGCACGGGGGAGATCGGGGAGCCCTGGGGGGTACCAACTGAGACAGGCAAGAAGACTTGGGGAGCCCCCTGGAAAATCAGGGGGCAAGAGCGGTCGTAGAGGAAAGACCTTATCCACGAGACCAGGTAGGGGTTGACCGCTTTGGTGGCGAGTCTGTCGCAAAGCACTGGGGTGGAGACATTGTCGAAGCCTCCCTTTATGTCTAGGAAGAGGGTCGAGACCTTGAGTTTGGGGCGCATAAATAGCTGAACCTCGTGTGAGAGGGTAGCCGCCGCGTCGAAGGTGCTCAGGCCAGGTAGAGAACCAGTCTGATTGGGGGAAAGGAGGCCCGGGAACTAGGCCTGGGCTGAAAGTCGGTTCGCCATCACCCTCTCCAGAATCTTTGAAACTGTTTCTAGGAGGACGATTATACGAAAGGAGGCACGGGTGTCGTACGATGGTTTCCCAGGTTTGTCCAGCACAATGCCGTTTGCCTTTTTAAGGGAAGATGGGTGGTGCCCATACCGAACTAGGGGGCCCAGGAGGGAGGTGAGAATGCGGGGGTTTATTACGTGGACTTTCTTCCAGACAGAGTAGGGTATCTGGTCCGGGCCAGGGGCAGAGGACGAAGAGGACTTCCGAAGGGCCAACGATATTTCTTCCGCCGACAGTTCAGGGACATCCTTGAAAGCTCGAAGGATTCTAGGAGGGGGGGAGGATCTCTTCTCAGGGAAAAAGTGCCCGAGGAGCGCCTGCTTGATCTCGTTGGGGCTTTCAGCACCCGGAATTTGTTGGAACCAGTCGGGTGGCCGTCCGAAGGCAAACATTTTCGCCGTCCATAAAGTTTGGAGGTTTGCTGTTTCCAGGAAGTTTTTCCTGTAGTCATTCTTGGCCTTTTTGATGGCCTTGAAGTACATGCGGCGCGCCTTCCTGCATAGTTGCTTGGATGAGGGGAGGGGGTCCCTCCGGGCCGACCGGACGGTGGAGTGGAAGGCCGCTCTTTGCGCCGTGAGGTTGGGGGTCCACCAGGGTTTCGACCTGTGGGTTGGTCTCTTGTCGGGGGTGTGGCTTTTCAGCTGGGACCTGACCCTGTCCAGGGCCAGGTCAAACCAGGCTGCCAGTGTGAGGGGTGTGGGTAGGCGGGGAGGCGGGCCGAACGTCATCTTTTTCAGTCCCTCCTCAAGTTCTGTCCAGTCTGTCTTTGTCCACGATGGAGATGGTGGCGGGGGGCGTGCCAGGGGCTGAGAGAGTGTTATAAGGATCGGTACATGGTGGGAGCCCGTTGGGGGGAGAGGCATGCTCCAAGATCTGAAGCTAGGCGAGAGGGGGGCATTTGCAAACGCTAGGTCTATTACCGATGGGCGTAGGTTCGTGTCGAAGGGAAAGTATGTTATGGTGCCAGGGGTGTTTAGGAGGCAGAAGCCTTTTCCGGCAGCCCTTTCGAAAAAGGGGGAAGAGGCACCGATGTCCAAAACCGAAAAGAAGCGGCCTGGATCAGCTGACGGGTGGTGCATGTTGAAATCTCCAATAACCAGTGTAGCGGAGGACGTTGGAGGGAACGCATCATCAGGCGAGACGGTCCTTTTAAAGGGGGAGCCATCTCAGGTGCTGTAGATGTTCACCACGCGGAACTTTGTAACAAAGGAATCAAAAAAACCAATAGAGGAAAAAAAGTCCACTTGTAACCGGTACTGGTTACTGGTTTAGGATTTTCATGTATCAGCTGATACTGTTTGAGTTTTGAATATGTTTCAGGAAACGAGGCGTGCCTCTAGCCTGGTAGTATAGGGTTTGATACTCTATATGTTTTATGTTTGGTTTCGAGTATCGGTTTGATACTCTATATGTTTTATGTTTGGTTTCGAGTATCGGTTTGATACTCTATATGTTTTATGTTTGGTTTCGAGTATCGGTTTGATACTCTATATGTTTTATGTTTGGTTTCGAGTATCGGTTTGATACTCTATATGTTTTATGCTTGGTTACAAGGCTACCGTTTTGGAGCCTATTATGTTATGAGAACAAGGCTCTCGGTAGCCTAGGAAGTGTATTTAAGAACTGCTAATCTTCTCGTTAGAAGGAGCAGACTTCGGCAGACAGAGTTTTCAATATACTTGGTTGAACAGTTACTCTCTTCAGTTAGTTTCAAGAATCTTTAGTCTAAGACCTACCAAACATCTCGGAGACTTCAGTAGTTGCGATACAGTAAGAAGTCTATTCAACAACCTTGGCTAAAGCCTCCGGTCTTTGGTTCGCTAGATACCGCCTTGGTACAGAACAAAGCCCGTTAACCCTACGATTACCGCATCTCCTGAGAGGCGGTTACACCACTGCCATCCAGTCTCTCGCGTTGGAGAAAACAGGGAGAACCGAGAACTGTTGTGTGGAGAATAAATGCAGGTAGCATGCCACTCTGGGCTTGCCACCGTTGGGGCATGGAGGAAGAAAAGCCTTGAAGCCCGCATACGCGGGTGGTTTGTTTCTGTACAGGGGGGGGTCTTGGAGCGCAACGAGGGTGGGGGGGAAATCCAAAAGGGAAAAGGAATTAAAAAGGGAGAGAAACACATCCCAGCTTCCCAAGCAGTTGTGTTGAAGAATAGATATGGGTTTATTGGAGCCCGCCGCCAGCGCGGAACTCACAGGAGAGGTGCGACCAACAATTACACGCCTTCCGGCGTCTCAGGCTGCGGGATAGGAGTGGGAGTTGCCTGCCAGGCCGGATTCGGCAGAGCTCCTCCTTGGGGTTTCGCAACATTTGCGGGGGGACGTGTTGGGGAGGCATCACCACGCCTAGGGCGGGGTGTCTCAAAATCGATGGGAGGAAGGAGGGGTCGTGCACCAGTTGAAGGACCCTCGCCGGAGTCGTTCGTCGTGTCCATTCTTTCCTCAACCTGCGATAAAGGGGGTTCCCTACGGAGAGCAGGCGGGGCAGGTCTCGATGGGCACTCTCTAGCGAAGGCTAGGTGAGGGCCCTTGCAGACGGCACATAGCGGCGGGGAGGTGGGGCAGCAGTCAGCGGCCTATCTACTTGGCCTTTTTTTATTTTTTTTATTTTTTTTTTTATCTTCATGTATTCATTGTTTTATGGTACAAGAACTTGCATGCAGCGCTAGCTATGGCATAAACAAAACCTTAATCTCAAACGCACGCTATAACACAAGAAAATTCTCACACCCAGTATAAAAACCCCCAAGCCTGTCCGATAGCCGACACCAAATCCCTAAGGAAGTAAAACAAAAAAACGCATAATCATAACGAAAAATTAAAACCCCTAGCCCGAAAAAACTAAAGGAAAAACAAAGGATAGGTAGCCCGCCCCCTCAGGGGGCGAAACCGTGGATCGGTAGGCCAGACGCCGCATCTTCTGGTCCAAGAGGATGGTCCCATGCCGCGGGGGGCATACCTGGTGGAAAGCCTGTCGCCGTTACGTTTATGTATCTGGCGAGGGAGTGGAGAGCTTTGGCCTTTGACCAGAGTGGGCTGTCCCTGTCTAACGAAGTGAGCCCGCGGAGGTGGCGCTCACGAGGTCCTTTGCGCGACTCGCATGACAGGATGGCGTGGGTGAAGTCCTCTTCCTCCTCCTCGCACAACGGGCAGAGGGGGGAGGGGTCCTGGGTGAACCAGGAACAGTGGGCCGCTAAATAGCTCTTGCCCGAACGCATTTGGTGTATCCTCCCTGCCATGAACCTTCCAAGTCCCATGAAGGGGTGGGGGGAAAGGGACACGGGGTAGGAGTATGTTGGGGGGGGCGGGAACTGATCGTTCCAATCTTTGACCAGTGCCGATCTAACTTTTTGCTTGACCGATCTGTAGGAGGGAGCTCCATCCCCGGCTCGGAGACCGGTTGTCAGGAGGAGGTCGGGGGAGGCCACCTGAAGAGGACCGGAGGCTTATACAAAGGGAAGCGTGCGTTGCGCGATGGAGTCAATTGGTAGGTGTTTCCTAATGGGCGGAGAAGGTACAGGGGTTTTCCAGAGGAGGGGAGCGTAGACAGAAGTCAGGCCTCTCGTGTGGTGACGGTGGTCGTCAGACGCCCTGAAGGGGGAAGAGGTTGGGAACGTAGGATGGAGCCTCGCCGTGGCCGGGTTGGCCTCTGGGGGAAAACACACAAGGCGTACTGCCGCCAGTCTTTGTTTGTGGCCAATTAGGAGGGGCATGGGGGGCAGGGCTGATTCGCAAGCGAGGATGCCAACAGGTGTTGAGGAGAAACAATTCGTTACCCACCCCTGGACGGATCTCCAGAAGACAGACATGCGATCGAGGAGGGTGAGGCTAGGGGAGAACAGATCCGCGCCGTACAGGAGGATTGGGGCTAACAAGGAGGAGGCCAGGCGGTGACAGAGAAAAGGAGGAAGGCCTTTGCCAGGCCTTGCGAGACGTTTTATCGTTGCGAAGGCACCTGGAGCCTGGCCAAGTCGTCGCACGAAGTGGGAGGTGGTACCTCTCGTTCCCGAGGTGGAGGAGGGCTCGAACCAGTATCCGAGCCAGCAAACAAGTTTTGAAGGGCGGAAGACAAGGTCGTCCAACAGGACTGGGATTGGGGGGGGGGATCTTCTGGGAGGGGGTTTCCCAGTGCATTAGCTCGGTTTTTGGGATCGAAAAGGACACTCCTCTCCTGCCAGCTTTCCGCTGGAGGACCTTGGTTATGCCCTGCAGCCTTTGGATGTTCCTCCGGTAGGAGCTCGAGGCCACAGTGACAGCGAAGCCGTCCACATAAGAGAGTATGAGGCCCCTGGGGACCGGAAAGTGGTGGGTCGAAACGTAGATGACGAAAAGCAGGGGGGAGATCGGGGAGCCCTGAGGGGTGCCAACCGAGACAGGCGAAAAAACTTGGGGAGCCCCCTGGAAAATCAGGCGGCACGAGCGATTGTGGAGGAAAGACCTTATCCACGAGACCAGGTAGGGGTTGACTGCCTTAGTGGCGAGTCTTTCGCAAAGTATTGGGGCGGAGACATTATCGAAGCCTCCCTTTATGTCTAGGAAGAGGGTCGAGACCTTTAGTTTGGGGCGCATAAACAGCTGAACCTCATGGGAGAGGGTGGCCGTCGCGTCGAAGGTACCCAGGCCGGGCAGGGAACCAGTCTGGTTTGGGGAAAGGAGGCCCAGGAAACAGGCTTGGGTTGAAAGTCTGTTTGCCATCACCCTCTCCAGAATCTTTGGTACTGTTTCTAGGATGACGATTATTCGAAACGAGGCAGGGGTGTCGTAGGAGGGTTTCCCAGGTTTATCCAGCACAATGCCGTTTGCCTTTTTCAGGGAAGAGGGGTGGTGCCCGTACCTAACCAGGGGGCCCAGGAGTGAAGTAAGAATGCTGGGGTTTATCGCATGGACTTTTTTCCAGACAGAGTAGGGTATCTGGTCCGGGCCAGTGGCAGAGGACGAGGAGGACTTCCTAAGGGCCGCTGAAATCTCATCCGCCGACAGTTCAGGAATGTCCTTAAATGCACGAAGGATTCTAGGAGGAGGGGAGGATCTCTTCTCGCGGAAAAAGTGTCCGAGGAGTGCCTGGTTGATTTCACTAGGGCTCTCAGCCCCTGGAAATTGGGGGAACCGGTCTGGTGAACGCCCGAAGGCGAACCTTTTCGCCGTCCATAGACTTTGGGGGTTCGCTGTTTCCAGGAAGTTCTTCCAGTAGTCGTTCTTGGCCTTCTTAATGGCCTTGAAGTACATGAGTCGAGCTTTCCTGCATATTTCTTTTGACGAGGGGAGGGGGTCTCTTCGTGCCGCCCTGACTGTAGAGTGGAAGGCCGCCCTTTGGGCCGTGAGATCGGGGGTCCACCAAGGTTTCGACCTGTAGTTAGGTCTCTTGTCGGTGGTGTGGCTCTTGAGCTGGGACCTGACCCTATCTAGGGCCATGTCAAACCAGGCTGCCAGTGTGGGTGGCGTTGGTAGGGGGGGAGGCGGATTGAACTTTATCCCTTTCAGTCCCTCCTCAAGTGCTGTCCAGTCCGTCTTCGTCCAAGAAGGAGAGGGTGGTGGGGGGCGGGCCAAAGGTTCTGCTAGTATTATGAGGATCGGGACATGATCGGAACCTGTTGGGGGAAGAGGCGTGCTCCATGATCTGAAGCTAGGCGAGAGGGGGGCATTTGCAAACGCTAGGTCTATCACCGATGGTCGGAGGTTCGTGTCGAAGGGGAAGTACGTGAGGACGCCAGGGGTGTTCAGGAGGCAGAATCCTTCACTAGCAGCCTTCTCGTAAAAGGGTGAAGAGGCACCGATGTCCGCAACCGAGAAGAGGCGGCCCGGGTCAGCTGAAGGGTGGTGGATGTTGAAATCTCCCACAACCAGGGTAGGGGAGGACGTTTGATGGAACGCAGCCCCTGGTGAGACTGTCCTTTTGAAGGGGGAGCCGTCCCAGGTGCTGTAAAGGTTTACCACTCGGAACTTGGTAACAAAGGAGTCAAAGAAGCCAATAGAGGAAAAAAAGGTCCACAGCCATCCAGTCTCTCGCTTCGGAGAAAACGGGAAGAACCGAGAACTGTTGCGTAGAAGGCAGATGTAGGTAGCATGCAACTCTAGGCTTGCCACCATTGGGACACGGAGGAAGAAAAGACTTAAAGCCCGCAAACGCGGATGGTTTATTTCTGTAAAGTGGAGGGTCCTGTAGCGGAACAAGTGTAGGGGGGGAATCTAAAAAAGAAAAAGAATTAAAAAGGGAGAGAAACACATCCCAGCTTCCCAAGCAGTTGGGTTGAAGAATGGATATGGGTTTATTGGAGCCCGCCGCCAGCACGGAACTCACAGGAGAGGTGTGACCAGCCATTAAACGCCTTCCGGCGTCTCAGGCAGGGGGACAGGAGTGGGAGTTGCCTGCCATGCGGGGTTCGGCAGGGCACCTCCTTGGGGTTTCGGAACGTTTGCGGGGGGACGTGTTGGGGGGGCATCACCACGCCTAGGACGGGGTGTCTCAAAATCGATGGGGGGAAGGAGGGGTCGTGAACCAGTTGAAGGACCCTCGTCGGGGTCGTTCGTCGTGTCCATTCTTTCCTCATCCTGCGAAAGAGGGGGCTCCCTGCGGAGAGTAGGGGGGGCTGGTCTCGAGGGGCATTCTCTAGTGAAGGCCAGGTGAGGGCCTTTACAGACGGCGCAGAGCGGAGGGCAGGTCGGGCAGCAGTCAGCGACTGCTCTGAGGTTTCCGCCCCTGGGGCAGGTCGGGTTCTGGCACCTATGTGCCTGCTTTCTGTGGGAGAGGGTGCAGATCGGGCAGACTGGATGGTCGACCTTGCATCTCGCGAAGTGGTGACCGTATTCACAACAATTACGGCATTGAGTGAGGCCATTAGCCGAGTAGGCTCTCTCCATCTTGCATCAACAGGAGTAAAGGTAAGCGTTGCCCAACATTGCGGCCTCATTCTCCGGGGCCACGGTGACAACTACCGAGGTTGCCTTCTTCTGGACTCTTGAGTCTCGGTCGGGGTTGAGGTATCGGGCAGCGAGGATTCGGACGTTTTCCACGTTCAGTATCGTGTTGGAGAGGGACTGGAATAAATCTTCGTCGTCCCCAGGGAGGTATGTGATCGGGAGGGAGTGAACTGCTAGTTGCGCCTCGTTCGGCGCAGGGCGGAAGGGGAGCCAGGGGGAGTCTCTGACAGGGAATGACTGGTTCAGTTTCGAGGAGAGAGCTTCGTAGTAGGGGGTGTATGAAGTGGACGAGACAAAGGGTGAGAGAGCAAGGAGGGTTACAGTTCCTCGGTCGTTTACTCGGGCAGAGAAAGATAAAGGTGTAACGCAGCCAGCCTCTCTCAACACGGAGGCGGCGGAGTCAGGGAAGGAGGCCGCTATAAGCTCAGCCTGGTGGTGAGGGAGGGGGGACGAACGCGGAGCATAGAACCTCCTCTCGGCTGCTGGCAGACTCTTGGGGTCCTTTGAAGGGGCAGTAGTTGTAACCGGTACTGGTTACTGGTTTAGGATTTTCATATACCAGTTGATATTGTTTGAGTTTTGAATATGTTTCAGGAAACGAGGTGTGCCTCTAGCCTGGTAGTATAGGGTTTGATACTCTATATGTTTTATGTTTGGTTTCGAGTATCGGTTTGATACTCTATATGTTTTATGTTTGGTTTCGAGTATCGGTTTGATACTCTATATGTTTTATGTTTGGTTTCGAGTATCGGTTTGATACTCTATATGTTTTATGTTTGGTTTCGAGTATCGGTTTGATACTCT
This sequence comes from Tuber brumale, assembly GCA_014065205.1. Classification (NCBI taxonomy): domain Eukaryota; kingdom Fungi; phylum Ascomycota; class Pezizomycetes; order Pezizales; family Tuberaceae; genus Tuber; species Tuber brumale. The sequence continues at coordinate 676,425 of JACCEG010000002.1, forward strand.
ATATGTTTTATGTTTGGTTTCGAGTATCGGTTTGATACTCTATATGTTTTATGTTTGGTTTCGAGTATCGGTTTGATACTCTATATGTTTTATGTTTGGTTTCGAGTATCGGTTTGATACTCTATATGTTTTATGTTTGGTTTCGAGTATCGGTTTGATACTCTATATGTTTTATGTTTGGTTTCGAGTATCGGTTTGATACTCTATATGTTTTATGTTTGGTTTCGAGTATCGGTTTGATACTCTATATGTTTTATGTTTGGTTTCGAGTATCGGTTTGATACTCTATATGTTTTATGTTTGGTTTCGAGTATCGGTTTGATACTCTATATGTTTTATGTTTGGTTTCGAGTATCGGTTTGATACTCTATATGTTTTATGTTTGGTTTCGAGTATCGGTTTGATACTCTATATGTTTTATGTTTGGTTTCGAGTATCGGTTTGATACTCTATATGTTTTATGTTTGGTTTCGAGTATCGGTTTGATACTCTATATGTTTTATGTTTGGTTTCGAGTATCGGTTTGATACTCTATATGTTTTATGTTTGGTTTCGAGTATCGGTTTGATACTCTATATGTTTTATGTTTGGTTTCGAGTATCGGTTTGATACTCTATATGTTTTATGTTTGGTTTCGAGTATCGGTTTGATACTCTATATGTTTTATGTTTGGTTTCGAGTATCGGTTTGATACTCTATATGTTTTATGTTTGGTTTCGAGTATCGGTTTGATACTCTATATGTTTTATGTTTGGTTTCGAGTATCGGTTTGATACTCTATATGTTTTATGTTTGGTTTCGAGTATCGGTTTGATACTCTATATGTTTTATGTTTGGTTTCGAGTATCGGTTTGATACTCTATATGTTTTATGTTTGGTTTCGAGTATCGGTTTGATACTCTATATGTTTTATGTTTGGTTTCGAGTATCGGTTTGATACTCTATATGTTTTATGTTTGGTTTCGAGTATCGGTTTGATACTCTATATGTTTTATGTTTGGTTTCGAGTATCGGTTTGATACTCTATATGTTTTATGTTTGGTTTCGAGTATCGGTTTGATACTCTATATGTTTTATGTTTGGTTTCGAGTATCGGTTTGATACTCTATATGTTTTATGTTTGGTTTCGAGTATCGGTTTGATACTCTATATGTTTTATGTTTGGTTTCGAGTATCGGTTTGATACTCTATATGTTTTATGTTTGGTTTCGAGTATCGGTTTGATACTCTATATGTTTTATGTTTGGTTTCGAGTATCGGTTTGATACTCTATATGTTTTATGTTTGGTTTCGAGTATCGGTTTGATACTCTATATGTTTTATGTTTGGTTTCGAGTATCGGTTTGATACTCTATATGTTTTATGTTTGGTTTCGAGTATCGGTTTGATACTCTATATGTTTTATGTTTGGTTTCAAGGCTACCATTTTGGAGTCTATTATGTTATGAGAACCAGGCTCTCGGTAGCCTAGGAAGTGTATTTAAGAACTGCTATTCTTCTCGTTAGAAGGAGCAGACTTCGGCAGACAGAGTTTTCAATATACTTGGTTGAACAGTTACTCTCTTCAGTTCGATTCAAGAATCTTTAGTTTGAGATCTACCAAACATCTCGGAGACTTCAGTAATTGCGATACAGTAAGAAGCCTATTCAACAACCTTGACTAAAGCCTCCGGACTTTGATTCGCTAGTTACCACCTTGGTACAGAACAAAGCCCGTTAACCCTACGATTACCGCATCTCTCGAGAGGCGGTTACAGTAGTGGCCGTTCCAGACGCAACCTGGGCAGCAGACGGGGGGGTCTTTGACTTGTTCGCCTTGCCCTTCCTCTTCTGTCCAGACGAGGCGGCCGCAGCGTAGGAGGTGGAGCCAGATTGCGCCGACGACGAGGGGATTGGGTGGAACTCGGAAGCAGGGGGGTACTTTCCATCCCGGAAGGACTGCGCCTCCCAAGAGCGTGGGAATTTGGCCGTGTAAGCGGCAGGGTTGCCGCACCATTTCTGGTCTTTGGTGCTGTAGGAGGGGAAGTCTATGTCACCCGCTCCCTCGTAGAGGGGGGTGAGTTTGTCCGCAAGGGGGAGGTCGGAGTGGGCCGGCGCCTTCTCCTTACCCTTTTTGGATGGGGCCAACCGAGTCGCACTAGGGGCAGCGTGGGTGGGTGGATTTTGTTGGGGTGGGGGCTGCAGGTGGCGTGTTGGTTGAGGGAGGGGGTGGTCAGACAGGACGCAAGATCTCTGACCGAGAGTTGTAGGGCAGAGAGTGAGGCCGCCGTAGCACTCTCAGAGGGTGGAATTGGGGGGGGAATAGAGGGCTTGCTCTTTCTCGCATGGAGGTTGTCGATTTGTCCCGAGAGTCTTGCGACCTCTAGAGCTGGCTCGTCGATTTGTGAGGATAGGGCCCTTGATGCTAGGAGCGATGTGCAAAGGAGGGGGAGGATAGCGGCCTCGCCAGGAGAGAGGTCGCCGAGTTCTCACGAGCTGATCCGGGGGAAGAGTTGTGGGGATACTCCTGCGTCTGCTGTAGCATTCTCAAGCAGCGCAAGAAGAAGAGGAATGTGAGGGCGGATTCCTGACACCGAGGAATGCTCTGAGGGGGGGAGGGGGACCGAGGTCATCTCTGACTATGCGGTTGTTCCACAGCCAAAAGGCTTCTGGAGATAGTTTGAGCGTGTGGGCACACCGGACGCTGATGGTGTTGAGAACAAGATAGAAATGTAGGAGCGGGGAAATAGCGAAAGCGGAGCGTGGCCTATCTACTTGGCCTTTTTTCTTTTTTTTTTCTTTTTCTTTTTTTTTTTTT
>JACCEG010000002.1:681273-718200 GCA_014065205.1 Tuber brumale
TCATGTATTTGTTGATTTATGGTACAAGAACTTGCATGCAGCGCTAGCTATGGCATAAACAAAACCTGAATCTCAAAAACTCGCAAATAACAAACGAAATTATCGCACCAAACTATAAAAACCTTCTGTATGTGTCCGATAGCCGACACGAAATCCCTAAGGAAATAAAACAACAAAGCGCATAATCATAACGAAAAATACTTCTCCAACCAAGTAAAGAAACGTAATGGGTAAAGGCCCCGTGCCCCTAGGGGGCTAAGCCGTTGATTGGAAGCGCAGACGCTCCAGCGTCTGGGTCGAGCAGGTGGCCCCTTTCCGCCGGGGGCATGCCTGGTGGGAATCCCGTCGCTGTGACATTTATGTATCTTGCGAGGGCTTTAAGGATGGAGGGGGTTATCCAGAGCGGGCTGTCCCAATCGATCGAAGTGAGGCCTCGGAGGTGGCGCTCCCTAGGTTCCTTGCGGGACTCGCAGTAAAGGATGGCATGGGTGAAATCCTCTTCATCTTCCTCGCAAAGCGGGCAGAGGGGAGAGGGGTCCTCAGTGAACCATGATGGGTGGGCGGCCAGGTAGCTCTTGCCCGAGCGCATTTGGTGGATCCTCCCCGCCATAAATCTTCCAAGCCCCGTGAACGGGTGGGGCGAGAGGGACGCGGGGTAGGTGTAGGTGGGGGGCGGTGGTGCCTATCTACTTGGCCATAATGGCCTTCTTATATAGTTGCCCTTCATGCCCCTGGGGACTCATATTTTGAGTCATGCACTACATATTGTTGCAATTTTCTATTATTCGTTTCATAAGTATATTTCTTCTAAATAACTTTTATTTTTCCCCTTAAGTTATATTTCTGGTTTACCTATAGATCACGAACATTACTACAGCAGGAGTATATACATTGAGTATTTCATTTATATTTCATGATAACGATGGGATAATCGGATATATATTTTCTTATTGCACGTGTGGGATGTCTCGGATATTCTCACTTATGTACTGTGACCTTTTTGGAAGGTGCATTGCATGTTATTTTTCTGCTTAAAATCTCTCACACCATTCCAAGTTAAATATATTTTATTTGGAATTTCCTTGGTAGTTTTTCAGCGGCAAACTTGTTCGCAATTATGTTTTTACAAGATTTTCCCGCTTATTTCTTTTCTTCGCTTAAGTTTGCGCACCTGTATATATAGCTGGTTACCGCTCCGAGTGTTAGAATGAATTAAGGATAAGAACTACTACCAATCTGCCTTCCTACTACCATCCTCCTCGCCTAAGTGTGCCTACAGTATACCTTTAATACTGTATCGTATTCTCGCACTCAAGCTATTAAATTGTGCCGCTACATACAAATTTAATACATATGACTCACAACTGTGAGTCATACCAAAATATCATAAACTAGTCATATGACCAAAGCGGTCACATGCGCAAAACCCATGACCTCCAAATAAGGTCATGTGCGAAACATAATATATCCTCATAACCAAGTCATATGACCAAAGTGGTCATATGTGCGAAACCCATGACCTCTAATGAGGTCATGTGCAAAACATATCATACCTATAACTCATAACTATCAGTCATGTGAAAACCTCTTCCTTGCTAAGCCATATTTGTGACAAGCTTCAAGTCTTTATTTCTGGGCAGGTTTTACTCAGACTTAAAACCATTTTTGAGGGATAGTTTTATTTGTTCCATTTGTCTTTTATATATTTTCATCAACCTACAGACCTACAGTACAGTTTGACACCATGGGTTTTCGAAAATCTTAGTCTTCCGTCAAGGCTTTGCTTGCGATTGCGACAGTTTTACAACAAATGGTGCAGAAATCTCTGCCTCTAGAGTCAGAGAATTCACAGTTACAATATCCTGTTTCGGTTCATTCTCAGAGGCTTCACGAGATATTAGCCATGTTAAAAGTCCGGAGCAAGATTATGGCAGCTTTCTGCCCATTTTGTAGTGAATACCACAATCAGGTGGATTATGAGAGTTGGTAGGAGAGGGTGGAGGGGGAGGAGAGGCGATTGGCGAGGGTGGAGTTCAGTGGGGCCGTTGATGTGGCCCCACTGGTGGTGGAGGAGAAGGTGGAGAAAAAGATTGTAGTGAAGCTGCCGGTGGCTGTGGCGGAGTTGGTAGTGGAAGCGGTAGTGGTGGAGGATGTGGCGATAGTGGAGAAGGCTGGTGGGAGTAGGAAAGTGGCTGTGGTGGCTGAGGGTGGAGAGGGGGAGGTCAGTTCTCGTAAGGAGGACTGGATGGTAGTGAAAAGGAGGGTGAGGGAGAGAGGGAAAAAGAGGAGAAAGAGGATGGAAGAGGAGGAGAGGGACGTGGTGAGGAAGAGGATGAATGTGTGGCATCTGGATAGGGTGTTGGTGGATAATGCCCTATTGGGGCTAAGGGGGGTGAGGGTGGTGAGGCAAGGAAGGGTAAAGAAAGTAGGAGGTTTGGTGGCTCTGATAGCTCCAGTGGGTGCCCCGAGGGGACCTGCAGCATATTGGGGAGTGAGTTTGGGTAGTGAGTGGAGGATGGGTTTGGGTGGGTTTGGACTAGTACCTGGGGGGCTGAGGGGTTCTACTCCATTTGTGGATAGGAAGGATGGATATGGAAGAGGAAGGGGTGTGTGGCGTTGAGTTGTTAATTTTGTTGTTCAAATCTTTTTTTTTTGGGGGGGGGGGTATGAGGACACGGATTCGTATTTAAAGTACTGGTGTCTTTGGAGTGCCAGATGTTAGGTTCACTGTTGGCTGGTGGACTGATATGATTCTCGTATAGACAAGCGATTATGGCCACCCAAAACCTAGCTAGTCAGTATAAAATCGAAAAGTATTTCAAAAAAAAAAAAGAAAAAAAAAAAAGTCTTCATACCCTCTCATGGCAACCACACTACCACAACCCCCAACTATAAAAAATTCAAAAAAATGATAAGAATTCAATTAAAGAAACCACAATAGTATTGACAGTGGACAATAAAAAAACATTATTACTATTTTGTATGGCCTCCATCTGCATCTAGTACAGCTTGCATTCTTTCAGGCATCCTATCTATCTACCCATCCAACCTCTCTTGGGAAATTAAATTCTACGCTTCCTTTGCTGCCTAAAACAATTCAGCTGCACTGTGAGGCCTTCTTTCCAGTCTGGAGAATCGCTTGGTATGGGCTCTTCTGAGTAGTACTCATGTGTTCTTAATAGGATTGAGATCTGGTGAGTTGGGTAGCCAAGAAAGTTTTTGATAACGACAGTTTGCCTTCAATTTTCAATTTTCCTCACCACCATGCCAGGAAGTATTGTCTGCAGCAAGGTAGATATTGTCAGAGGGTCTGTCCAAATCCTCTATGAAAGGGATAAAGTAAGTCTGGTAGATCTCAGTTGCATATTGGTGGAAGTTTAGGCCAAGTCTGTCTCTTTTACTGGTCCTTTTCTCCTACCTCTTCTTTCTTACAAGAATTAACTCTATCTTGTCCCCCTTCATCATTGCAGCATATACCCCAATGCTAGTCCTCCCAGACTTAAAGCTAGGCTTCAGGTTATTTTCTTCCAGCTCTTCATCAGGTCTAATCCTGACCTTTTTGCCTGTTGGATTTGGATCATAAACAATAGTGGTTTCATCCACAAAAATACCCCAGTTCCATGCCCCTTTCCGGTTCCTCCTTTTCCTATTAAACTCCTTTCTCTTCTCCTTTTATCATCTTTTCTAAAAGGGCTTTTTTCTGAGTATTAGAAGCTTAAAACCAGCTTTTAATATAATCTTATTAATAGTATTCTTACCAAGACAAATATTTGCTTTTTTGGTAATATTGTATAATACTAAATGAGGATCGGCATTGATAACTGATTCTACTATCTTTCTTTTTTTGTCTCTAATCTTGATTCGTCTTCCACCTCTTCTTACATTATGGGTGTTTCCACCTCTAGATTTTGCTCTTTTGACCACATACTGAATATTTGACTTGGATACACCTAAAGACTTAGAAATTTTGTCACATCCCATATCTGTATATTTATAAAGAGTATATATTTTCTTATTCAGGTCTTCTCTTCCTATAAGGTTTTGTGAAGGTGCCATAGTAAAGATGGTTGTTGTAATGATAAGGTATTGTAGAGTTGCACTTCAGGGATACGAGGACTTTCTGGACATGACTGTACGAGGATGACTTTTCAACAGGCTAGGAATTATTTTACTTGTTCTAGCACTCCAAGTTTCTTGCCAGTACCTGAAAGCAGGGATTAGTAGTTATTTCTACCTGAAAATCCCTCTAAGTTAAAAGTATATCAGAGTCTCATTACTTGTAAGAGACTGAATTAGGACCAGTGCTGATTCACATCGTGGTACTCTGATGTTAGGTAGATGCCAAACTTGGGTATAACTGATAGATATAGGGCAAAATATTTAACTGGAGAATCAGTCGAGAAAGGCTCACCTTGATAAAATAAGTAAGGTAAAGATTTAGAATGTAGAATAATATTATATTGATAAGATCTCTTCTCTGTTGTTTGATGATGTCTGTAAAGCTTGAGAGGCACTTCGATATTTATATTCCATGTTTGAGTGTTCACAGACTACTTCTAACTACTATACCTCCGAAGTACCAATCTAGTTTTAATACGCAAACGTCTAAAATCTTATAAGTGTGAATACCATTTGATCCTGAAACTTCTCCCACTCTTTCACAGTTACGGAATAGTATTCCTCCGTTGAGATGACTGTACTATTTGTTATATCAAACAGCAGCTTTCAACTTAGTTATCTACATAGACTATTATATTACTTTAGTCTTGTTGACTATTGTTCCAGTAGTCTCTTCAGTCATGAAGTGATCAGTTTCATGCCAGGCCATCTAGTGTCAATCGCAAGTCCAAGCCCGGCATGTCAGTGTCTTAAGAGTCTTCGACTTATCTAGGTCTTCCAGTTTGAACGTGCTTTCCCTTGGTCCACCTGCCTCTATAGAGGGGTCTTATTACTAGGATCAACTAACCTACAGCTGATTTCAGAAGGGTATAGGTAGTTTCGGTACGTCCTTAATAGCCTCCATTACTGGGATATTCTCTGTGAGTATTTCGCCGGTAATATCTCATCACATTCGGCCTATAATTAGGAAGCGTAATTTTAAAGCCTGTTATCTCAATGTGGCTCTGACGGAATTCTTCTGTTCCACTTCCTAGATGTCGCCAAAGATCCCCTGTCCTATATCCTGTGTGCAGCATGCGGTCGGACAGACGGCAGTGATGTATCTCGTATTATGAAGCGGGCTTCATTGATGTGACATTTTAGTTGTGCGATCCAACTCTCGAAATGTTACTAATGACATGCAGGTCACATAAGGGGGCTGGAGAGAGGTGCTGGCTCCAGTAAATTGGAGGTTGGTACGTAGTTACCCAACTGTGAGGTCTGTGCACTTGTCTCAAATTTCCATATGCCTAACATGAGCTCTCTCCTACCAGGCTTCACCTTGAATACCTTTATAACTATGTTTTATAATTTTCTAAATTCATTTTAAGACTCAATGTAGTCAAGGTGAAAAACCTTCTGCATTTACTTGGCCACGGTAGGAAACCCTTTTCCTCACTATCTTACTTCTGCCCTTCCTGGCATGTCCAGATTTTCATTATGAAAACTTTCCACAACATCCTCTGCATTCTTCATACCGGTCGCTGGCGTCCCTGTGTTCTCATCTTCAGAATACTCTTGCCATTTGATGAAGTACCAGAGTTCTCACTTTTCGTGATAGCTACCACATACCCATTTCCTGTAAGAACATATCTTACTTCTTATAATTTTTTCCACCTCCTGTTGTAGATTACTATCAATGTTCTCTGGTTCACAAGGGGGTTGCTGACAATCACTATAAACTGATTCGCAATAGGGTTCCAGTAATGTGACAAAGAACACGAGATGAATGTTGCATCAATTGGATATATTGAGCTTGAAGGCTTGTGATCTATAGCTTTCCTAGATTTAGCAAGGACTGTAAAGCTTTAGGCTTACCTTCTTTTATTTTGGTTGTGTGCGAATATTTTTTGCGTTTAACATTACTTCATGCCCAATGTTGAAATACGGTTGCTGTCTAGCATTTCAGTCATAGTATTTTGCTATTCCTTCCCTTGTTTTTTCTAATGACAAACACACTTGTTCATGTATCTGTTAGGTATTTGGAAAGCCAACACCCCCCTGCGGCCCACGTATAGGGCCTGCATGTCATTAGTGAGATTTCAAGAGTTGCGTCTCATAACTAAAATGTCACATCATTGAAGTCAAATTCATAACACCATATATATTTCCTCTGTCTGTCTGACTGCATGCTGTTTGCAGGGTTTTGTTAGGCGGCCGCCAATCTCTAGTATAACTGAAGGACGTAGGCCAAAATCTTTGTTCGGAGAATCTGTCGGGGAAGGCTCATCTCGATAAGGTAAAGGTAAAGTAAAGATTTATGAGGTAAACAATTTTATATTGATAAGATCTCTTCTCCGTTGCTTGATGATATCTGTAAAGCTCGGGAGGCACTTCGATATTTATATCCCATGTCTGAGTGTTTGCGGACTACTTCTAACTACTATGCCTCTGAAGTACCACTCTTGTTTTAATACGCAAATGTCCAGAATCTTATAAGTGCAAACACTGTCTGACTCTGAAACTTTATCACACCCTTTGACGGACTCGGAATAGTATTCCTCTATTGAGATGACTGCGCTATTTGTTATAGCACACAACGGCCTCCAACTTGGATATCCGCATAGACTGTTATATGACTTTAGTCTTGTTGACTATCATTCCAGTAGTCTCTTCAGTCATGAAGTGATCAGGTTCACGCCGGACTACCTAGCGCCAATCGCAAGTCTAAGTCCAACGTGTCAATGTCTTAAGGGGCTCCGACTTATCTAGGTTATCCATTCTGAGCGTGCTTCTTCTTAGTCCACCGGCCTTCGTAGAGGGGTCTTATTACTAGGCCCAACCAACCTACAGCTGATCTCAGAAGGGTATGGGTGGATTCGGTATACCCTTAATAGCTTCCACTACTGGGATATCCTCTTAGAGTATTTCGCTGAAAATGTCCCGTCACTTTCGGCCCCTAGCTTAGGAAGCCTAATCTTGAAGCCTACTATCTCAACGCGCCTCTAATGGCATTCTCCCGTTCCACTTCCCAAATGTCGGCAAAGGTCCACTCCCATATATCCTGCAAACAGCATGTGGTTGGACAGACGGTGGCGATGTATATAGTGTTATGAAGTGGACTTCGTGGATGTGACTTTTTAGTTATGGGACGCAACTCTCGAAATCTTGCTAATGACGTGCAGGCCCCATAAGGAGGCCGGAGGGGGCTGTTGGCACTCCAGTAAATTGAGGGTCTGTGCACAGTTACCCTACCGTGGGTCTGTGCACATGTCTCGGATTTCCATATACCTAACAGGTTTATAGGATGGAACCTTTGGTGACATCTAGGAAGTAGAACCAAAGGTTGCGTGACAGGCACATAGAGATAATAGGCTTCACGGTTAGGCTTCCTGATTATGGGCTGAAGGTGACAGGACGTTTCCGGCAAAATACTCCTGGAGGATGTCCCAGTAGTGGAGGCTATTGAGGACCTACTGAATCCCCCCATAATCTTGTAAGATCAGCTGCAAGTTGGTTGGTCCGACTAATATAACCCCTTTGTGGAGTCAGGTGGACCAAGGGGAAGCATACTCAGATGGTAAGACCTAGACCAGTCGAGGACCTATAAGACGCTGACATGTCTGGCTAGGACTTGTGATTAACACTAGGTGGCCCAGCATGAAACTGATCACTTCATGACACAAGAGACTACTGGAATGATAGTTAACAAGACCAAAGTAATATAATAGTCTATGTGGATAACTATATTGAAGGCGTCTGTTTGATATAACAAATAGCACAGTTATTTCAAGGGAGGAATACTATTCTGTAACCGTGAAAGGGTTTGAGAAGTTTCAGGGTCAAACAGTACTTGAACTTATACCATTCTGAACATTTGCGTATTAAAATCAGAGTAGTACTTAGGAGGTATCGTAATTAAAAGTAGTCCACAAATACTCAGATGTAGGATATTAATATTGAAGTACCTTACCTGGTTTACAGACAATATCAAGAAATGGAGAAGAGATCTTATCAATATAATATTATTCTATAATATAAATCTTTACCTTACCTATTTTATTGAGATGAGTCTTCCTCGACAGAGTCTGCGATCAAAGATTTAGCCTACATTCCTCAGTTATACTAGCGTTTGGCATCCACCTAACAGTATCATCTTAATCTAGTTCGCAATGAGTGTTGCTCCAGGCTTTTGAGCCTCTTGCTCTTTTATCCACTAGGTCTGTAGATGGAATCTGTAGTTTGCATAAAATGGTGGCATCCTAGGAGCATTTGTAGCAGTTAGGCATATTGAAATCCGAGACAAGAAATGTGCACAGACCCACGGTAGGGTAACTGCGCACAGACTCTAGATTTTCCGGATTCCCAATGCCGCGACCCCCTTATGGGGCCCGCACATCATTGGCGAGATTTTGAGAGTAGCGTCCCATAACTAAAATGTTACATCAATTAAGCCGACTTCATAACACCATATACGTCGCTGCCATCCATCCGACCACATGCTATTTGCAGGATATATGAGAGGGGACCTTTATCAACATCTCGGAAGTGGAGCGGAAGAAATCTATCTGGGGCGAATAGAGATAGTAGGCTTCAAAGTTAGGCTTCCTAAACTATGGGCCAAATGTGACAGAAGCTTTTCAGCAAAATACTCTAAGAGGATATCCCAGTGGTAGAGGCTATTAAGGATATACCGGATCCACCCATACCCTTCTGAGATTAGCTGTAGGTTGATTGGTCAGAGCAATAGGACCCCTCTACGGAGGCCGGCGAATCAAGCGGAAGCACGCTCAGAAAGGTAGACCTAGATACGATGGAGACCCTTAAGATGTTGACAAATTGGACACTGTTAGGTGAGCACCAAACTCAAGTATATAAATGAGGGACATAGGCCAAAAATCTTGGATTGAAGGATCTGTCGAGGAAGGCTCGTCTCGATAAAATAGGTAAAGTAAAGATTTAAAGTGAGAAACAATATTATATTGACAAGATCTCTTCAATATTGCTTGATGATGTCGGTAAAGCTTGAGGAGTACTTCAATATTTATATCCCGGGTCTGAGTGTTCACGAACTACTGCTAAATACTATACCTCTGAAGTACCACTCTGGTTTTAATACGCAAACGTCCAGAATCTTAATAGTGTGAACACTGTTTTACCTTGAAACTTATCACACCCTTTGACGGTTACGGAATAGCATTCCTCTGTTGTGATGAATGTGCTATTTGTTATACCAAACAGCGGTCTCCACCCTAGTTGTCTGCATAGACTATTATATTACTCGAGTCTTGATGACTATTGTTCCAGTCGTCTCTTCGGTCATGAAGTGATGAAGTTCATGTAGTGCTACCTAGTGCCAATCGCAAGTCCGAGCCCAACCTGTCAACCTCTTAAAGGACTCCAACTTATCTAGTTCTTCCTTTCTGAGCGTACTTCCCCTTAGTCTGCTGGTCTCGGCAGAGGGGTCCTATTACTAGGACCAACCAACCTACAGCTGATCTCAGAAAGGTATGGGTAGATTCGGTATACTCCTAATAGCTTTTGCTACTAGGACACCCTCCTGCAGTATTTCGCCGAAAACGTTCCGTTACCTGCGGCCTATTGTTAGGAAGCCTAACCTTTGAAGCCGTCGAACTCAATATGCCTCCCATGGATTTCCTCCGCTCTACTTCCCAGATGTCGCCTAAGGTCCCCTTTTGTATATCCTGTAAACAGCATGCAGTTGGATGAACCGCAGAGACGTATATGGTATTATGAAGTGGGCTTCATTGATGTGACATTTTAGTTATGGGATGCAACTCTCGAAATCTCGCTAATGACGTGCGGGCCCCAGAAGGTGGCCCGAGAGGGGTGTCGGTCCTCTGGTAAATCGAGGGTCTCTACGTAGTTACCCTACCATGGGTCTGTGCACATGTCTCGGATTTCTGTATGCCTAACATGAGCTCCCTCCTACAAGGCTTCATCTCCAATTCCTTTACAACTTTTTATAATTTTCTTCTAAATTCATTTTAAGACTGAGTGTGATCAGCGTAAAAAATCTTGCGCATTTACTTGGCTACAGTAGGAAAACCTTTTCCTCACTATCTTACTTCTGCCCTTCCTGGCATGTTCGGGTTCTCATTATCAAAACTTTCCACAACGTTCTCCGTATTTTCCATACCGGTAGGGGTCTCCCATATGTTCTCATCTTCTGAACACCCTTGCCATTTGACGAAGTACCACAGTTCTCGCTTTTATAGATAGCGACCGCGTACCAGTTTTCTGTAAGAACAAATCTCGCTTTTTACTATTTTTTCAACCTCCAATTGTAGATCACCGTCAATATCCTCCAGTTCTATAGAGGGTTCTTAGCAATTGCCATGAACTGATTTGCCATAGGGTTCTAATAGTGCGACATGGAATACAAGGTGAATGTTCTATCAATCAGATATGTTGAGCTTGAAGGCTTGTGATCCACACTTCTCTATGATTCGGAATAGACCGTATAGCTTCAGACTTAGCTTCTTTGATTTCCGTTGTGAGCAAATGTTTTGTGAGTTTAACATTACTTTGTCCCCGATCTTAAATCCTGGCTGTTGTCGAACTTTCTGGTCATAATATTTTAATATTCCTTCCAGTGTCTTTTCTAGCGACCCTCTTGCTTGTTCATATATCGCCTGAATCCAGTTCGCATAGAGTATTGCGCCTGGATTTTGAGCTTCGCACTCTTTCATCCACTCTGTCCGTGGATGGAATCCATAGTTCACGTTAAACGGTGACATCCCATACGCATTGGTTGCGTAGTTGTTATAGGCATGTTCAGCTAGCGGTAGTAGCTGATACCAGTCGTCCTGATCATAGCTGACAACACTTCACAGGTATCCTACCAGCACTTGGTTGGTACGTTCGGACTGTCTGTCAGTTTGAAAGTGGTATGCCGTTGACATTTTCGCTTAATTTTCAGCACTTTACAGAGGGATTCCCAGAATTCTCCTGCGAACTTTGAGTCTATGTTCAAGACGATTTCGGTAGGCAGGCCGAGCAGCCTCTTTACTTCCTTCAGGAATGCATTTCTGACATCTTTGGCTGTCCCCCATGTCAGTAGTCTGATGAAATGTAATATCTTTGTGAATCTATCAACTTCTATCATTATCTGAGTGCACCCTTGTGACTCTGGTAGTTGGGTGATAAAGTCCACTGAGATAGATGCCCATGCCGTGTAGGGTATTTGCAATGGTTGAAGTAATTCGTACTTGGCGTGTCTAGGTGATTTATGATGTTGGCATTCATCGCAGGATCGTACATGATCGTTGACCCATTCCGCAAGTGCTTCCTAGTAGAAGTCCCTCATGATTATCTCCAAGGTTTTCTCTTGTCCGAAGTGTCCTGCAACTTTTGCATCGTGACATCCTTCTGTGATCTTGGTGTATAGTGTCTGACTATCTGGTACAAATAGTCTTTGCTTATAGTATAGTAGATCCTCAGTTAACGTCCAGTCCTTGGGGACATCTTTTCCTTCGTCTTGTAACCTCCTAAGTTCTTCCCTTCATTGCCTCCAAGCTGCATCTGTCCTGATAACTGCCTGTATCTCGCTTAACAATTAAGGATTGAACTGCTTCATACCATTTTACAGGATTATCGCATTTCATATTAGAACCTTTTCTGGTACTTCTGAAATATCCTACCAATGTTCGTTGTCTTTAGCCGATGCCTGTAAGTAGCTGATGCTAGGTTCCTGTTCCTTCATGATCAAGGATCTTGTCACTATATCAGTGCTTTCGAATCCTGCCCTTCCTCTTTCTGTATCTCCCAAGTCATCTACTTCGATCATGTCTGAGGTATTGATTTTTCCTACCACTAGTTGAGCTATGCGATCGCCCATTCATATCTGACAGTCCTCATTTTTGTGGTTGAACAGTATGACCTTGAGTTCTCTGGTGTAGTTGGCATCGATTATTCCTGTACCGCTGGAGAGTCCGCTTCCAACAGCTAATCTGCTTCTGGGGGCAACTATTCTGCAAGTTCCTTCCGGTAGCCCTACGGCTATACTCATCCTTATTAACGCTAGTCCATATTTTGAGACATTGTCCTCATCTATGGCGTATAGGACATACCCCGGTGCCATTCTTGAGCCTTTTGTTGGCAAGTATACCTTCTTGCTCAATCTCTTGACCCTAATAATGGGTTCCTTTCCGCCTCTCCAAGGCTCCAAATCCAAATCCTTATCTCCATCCCAGTCTTCTCCTTCATCGCCTACCCTCGCTACCAATGATACCAAGAAACATTCTGGTTTCAATGTTTTCTGTTCGCGATGTATAGCTCCCTCCTTGGGACAGTACTCCGGCCATCTGCTTATTGCATCAGGCTTTCCACCCTTTGTGCCTGGTCGGTACAGAATGCGAAAATTGTATTCTACCAACTTTTGAGTCCATCAAATTTGACGGCCACTCCAGACCTTCGTGGGGAGGAAGTCTTGTAGGTTTTGATGGTCAGTAAAGACTATAATTGGTTTTTCTGTCCTGATCAAGTAGTGTCTCCATTCCTTAAATGCTTCACAGATCGCAAGAAGTTCTTTATCATGAATTTCATAATTGTGCTCGGCTGAGTTTAGTTTTCTGGAATGGAACCCCATTAGATGTAACTTTTTCTCAAAGTATTGAGAAAGAACGCAGCCGAATGCAAAATCACTAGCATCGGTTTCTACCATCGTTTCTCTTTCTCAGAAGAAATGGTAGAGTATGGGAGCTGTAGTAAATCGGTGTTTTAATTCTTCAAATGACGTATCCTGTTCAACTCCCCATTTGAAATTTTTAAGATTTCCTTCTAATGTTTCAGTTATGGATTTCCAAATAGCTGAGAAATTTTTAATAAATCGTCGATAGAAGTTAGGGAATCCAATAAGGACTTGTACTTCTCTGACCAATTTATGTCTTTCCAAACCATTATGGATTCCACCTTGCAGGTGCTCATAGACATCCCATCGACCGCTACCATATAGCGGAGGAATTCTACCTCTGTGGCATGGAAGGTCGACCTTTTTAGCGATACCGCTAATTGAAAGTCTGACAGACTTTGTAAAACCTTCTTGATGGCTTCGATATGTCCTTTTTCATCCTTTGAGTAAATAAGAATATGATCAAGATAACACACCACTCCAACATCAAAATATTCCATAAGTACTTGGTTCATCATATCTAGGAAAGTTGCCATAGTATTGACTAATCCAAAAGGCAGGACCATATATTCATAATACATGTATCTCGTATGCAACGCTATTTTCCTTTCATCTCCTTCCTTTATCCTAATCAAGAGGTAAGCATCTTAAAGGTCTAACTTGGTGAAGACCTTCGCGCCGGCTACGCGATCTCGGAGTTCGGACATTAGCGGAAGGGAATGTTGGTTGAGGATAGTAATCTTATTTAGGTTTCGGTAATCCACAGCTAGGCATAGTCTGCCATCTGGCTTATGTAAGAATAAAATGGATGCTCCTGCTAGTGATTCACTGTGCATGATCTTTCCTTGTTTGATCATTGTTTCCAAGTATTCTCATAAAGCATTAAGCTGTTTTTCAGATAGTGGAGAAAGCGGTCCTCAGGGGGTAGTTGATCCTAGAATCAACCTGATTTCGTGATTGAATATCCGTCTTGAGGCTAATCTTTCAGGCGTCTGGGCTTCGAAGAAATGTTTGTAATGCCACTATTCTTTCAGTAATGATTCGACTTCCACAGTATTTTTGATGGCTCCGATTCTTCCGATGCGGCATGCATTAGGGTCTCAAGGGGTGGAGATGGTATATTCGAACATATCCGCTATTCCTTCATCTTCTTCGGTACTGTTTTCGCAACATTTTATGGAGAAAGTAAACCTTTCTGCATCTTCTATGTGAGATACTAGGTGTTCATGATGCTACCAACCAAATGGAATTATCATTCCATAGTGACCTGCTGTGGCCACTTCACACGTCACTTCCGAGATGTGACGATTTTTTCCAATTTCCAATTGAATAGGTAGGGTGTAACACTTCTCTCCTGAGGTGGCCGATGATCAATCAAAGCCTAAGATATCAACTGTATTGTCGCATTCAACAATAGGAATGCCAAGGTCGCTAACTAGGTCCTTATTAATAAGGAACACATTAGATCCTGAGTCTAATAAGACTTTAACTTTGTATCGCTTATCGTGTATAGCGAGGTAAGTGATCCCCTCGTAACAGTGGTATTATTTTAGTTTTGGAGCGCCTAATTCAAGGGGTTTAGCATGGATAAGACTTTCTTGATTTCTTCGTTTAGGCATCGTGGGTGTTGTGTGTAGGTAACAAGATGTTTGTTACTATGCCCACATAGTTTCGACCATTGAGGTCTCTTCAGACAAACTAGTAACCATGCCAAGGTTGTGGCATAGCCCCAACCCAAGCTTGCTCGTTCACAAACTTGGGCAACTCGCTCCGCTAGGTGCCCTACAGCTCAACGCCAGATTTGGCTCAATGGCGGATTTTACCAATCTATAGAACTTAAAATACAGTATTTCCACCACGCTTGCTTCTTTCTTTCTCCTTGGCTCTTCTGTTCCTAGTAGACCTTTTAAGCTCCTGAAAGATTTGTTTCCAATTCTTTTTTTCAGTCACGAATAGCTTTTTTTTTTGCCTGTTCAAGCTGTCTCTCCGCTTACTCTGTTAGGTGGACGCCAAACTCAAGTATGTAACCGAGGGACGTAGGCCAAAATCTTTGTTCGGAGAATCTGTCGAGAAAGGCTCGTCTCGATAAAGTAAGGTAAGGTAAAGATTTAAAGTGTAAAACAATATTATATTGATAAGATCTCTTCTCCGTTGCTTGATGATGTCTGTAAAGCTCCGGAGGCACTTCTATATTTATATCCCGTGTCTGAGTTTTCGTGGACTACTTCTAACTACAATGCCTCCCCAGTACCACTCTGGTTTTAATACGCAAACGTCCAGAATCTTATAAGTGCCATCACCATTTGACCCTGAAACTTATCACACCCTTTCGCGAACCTAGAATAGTATTCCTCCATTGAGATGACTGCGCTATTTGTTATGCCAAACAGCAGCCTCCAACTTAGATATTCGTATAGACTATTATATTACTCTAGTCTTGTTGACTATCGTTCCAGTAGTCTCTTCGGTCATGAAGTGATCAAGTTCATACAGGGACACATAGTGCCAATCGCAAGTCCGAGCCCGACATGTCAGCGTCTTAAGGGGCTCCGACTTATCTAGGTCTTCCATTCTGAGCGTGCTTCTCCTTAGTCCGCCGGCCACCGTAGAGGGGTCCTATTACTAGGACTAACCAACCTACAGCTGATCTCAGAAGGGTATGGGTGGATTCGGTATACCCCTAATAGCTTCCACTACTGGGATATCCTCTTACAGTATTTCACCGAAACCGTCCCGTCACATTTGGCCCATTGTTTAGGAAGCCTAACTTTGAAGCCTACTAGCTCAATGCGCCTGTGACGGATTTCCTCCATTCCACTTCCCATATGTCGCCAAAGATCCCCTCCCGTATAGCCTGCCAACAGCCTTCTGGTGGACAGACGGTGGTGACGTATATGGTGTTATGAAGTGGGCTTCATTGATGTGACTTTTTAGTTATGGGACGCAACTCACGAAATCTCGCTAATGACGTGCGGGCCCCATAAGGGGGCTGGAGGGGGGTGTTGGGTCCGCTAAATTGAGGGTCTGTGCGCAGTTACCCTACCGTGGGTCTGTGCACATGTCTCGGATTTCCACTTGCCTAACATGCTCCAACCTCTTCTGCAAATCCTTTTTCTTCCTTTTACATACCCTCGCTCGAGCTTGATGGGCATAGAGGACACCTACTTTCTCAAGTGAGCGTCGTGAGTGGTTTTGGTGAGTGGCTCGGGCTAGTTGGGCTTCTTGGGTATTTCCTAGCTCTTCAGAAGCCTGTGCTCCCATCTGTGCCTGTATAAGGCTACCCTTGATGTAGCGCCTTAAATTGGTCTTAAAGGATAGAGATACCGGATCGGCCGCCTCTAGGTATCGTGCCTGCTGTGTCAAGGAACAAACTGTATCAGGTGTAGATGATGCAGGGGAGAAGGTTGGTGGAGGAGTTGGGTTGGGTGTTGTAAGCGGTATTGGAAGCGGTATTAGTTCTATACTCCTAAAGGCGCGATAAAACGATATCAGGATTGTAGGGTATGAGACCAGTTTTCCGAAAGGCGGAGATGATAGTGCTGTCCTTGAAGGCTTGTACTTGAATGGAATTCAGAGCCGTAAGGAATTCTACCTTATTGAAGTCAGAACACCCAGTATGGGTCGCTCTATTAATCTCCTCTTCATGATAGTGCTTTAAGGGCTGAAACACAACTACATCAAGTGGTTGAAGCAGATGTGTACTGTGCGGTGGGAGGCAAAAGGGAATAATCGCCTTCTTGTCACAAAAGGTAATAAAATCTCTCGTACAGTGACAGCCATGCCCATCAAGTAGGAGAAGCCGATATGTCCCTACCTGACACTTGCCAGAAAATCGCTCAAAGTGATACAGCCAGTCCAAACAAAGCTCATCATTTGAATAGCCAGTTTCAGATACGGACATCAGAACATCATCTTCAGTATCGGTCTTCATAGCCCAATCCTCCATAGGCACCACGCCCAGCAGTATCCCCATCAGGGGAAGGACAAAACCATCACTGCTAATTGCTTCACAAGAGGTAACAAGCTCACAGTTTGTAGAACTTGCCGAATAGGGTTGCCGATTGGGGTCAACTGTAACAATCCATTGATCTTTGCCGATGCCGATACGGAAGCCTGTCTCATCGAAATTATAAACATCTTCGGTCTGAATACCTTTGGTATTCATCACATGCTTAAAGCGGAGAAACCAATCCAATATATCTGCAGGGTTGTGTGCATTCTTTCTCTCATGCTCTAAAGTCTTCTGTTTTCTCACATGAAACTCGGGATGTTGCTCAAGAAAGCGACTTCTCCAAGCTGAACTAACTTTGGGTGGTGGAGAGCTAGGATCGATACTTGGGTAATTTCGGTGCAGGATACTATTTCCGCAATTGGTGATCATGGAAATGCCAACGGAGGTTCCAATCTCATCAAGGAGCCGAAGATAGAGCCTAACAGCAAGTTCTTCCTCTGGTGCAAGCTTTCTGTTTGCAGGAAGTCATTCATTTTGTGCTTGACGGCCATTCCATCTCCCTCGAAGGCGGGTCTCAAGAACCTCAAACTTATGGGTAGCAGCGCCAACCTTTGGCTTCTCACTTTCCAAAAGCTTCTCAAAGGCAAGCTCTATCCTGGCTTCAATCTTGGCATACTGCTCACCCATGGTGAAAGAGTTGCAGGGAGAGCAGGGAGGGGTGTTTGTCGGGGGTGATCAAAATTCTGGTGTTGAGCCAAATCTGGCGTTGAGCTGTAGGGCACCTAGCGGAGTGAGGTGCCCAAGTTTGCGAACGAGCATGCTTGGGTTGTGGCTATGCCACAACCTTGGCACGGTCAACTCTTTAGCTGTAACAATCTGGGTCTACATACTAAGTAAGGTTGCACTAATATGCAATTTCGCACGACCAGTTTGCAGCCTGGATGCCTTCTTGTTAGGTGGACGCCTAAGTCAAGTATATAACTGAGGGACGTAGGCCAAAATGTTTGTTCGGAGAATCTGTCGAGGAAGGCTCATCTCAATAAGGTAAAGGTAAAGTAAAGATTCATGAGGTAAACAATTTTATATTGATAAGATCTCTTCTCCGTTGCTTGATGATGTCTGGAAAGCTCGCGAGGTACTTCGATATTTATATCCCGTGCCTGTGTGTTTACGGACTACTTGTAACTACTATGCCTCCGAAGTACCACTCTGGTTTTAATACGCAAATATCCAGAATCTTATAAGTGCGAACACCGTTTGACTCTGAAACTTATCACACCCTTTCATGGACAGAGAATAATATTCCTTTATTAAGATGACTGCGCTATTTGTTATACCAAACAGCGGTCTCCAACTTAGATGCCCACATAGATTACTTATATGACTTTAGTCTTATAGACTATCATTCCAGTAGTCTCTTCTGTCATGAAGTAACGAGGTTCATGCAGGACCACCTAGTACCAATCGCAAGTCTGAGCCCAACGTGTCAACGTCTTAAAGGACTTCAGCTTATCTAGGTCTTCCATTCTGAGCATGCTTCCCCTTGGTCTGCCGGCCTCCATAGAGGGGTCCTATTACTAAAGCCAACCAACCTACAGCTGATCTCAGAAGGGTATGGGTAGATTCGGTATACCCCTAATAGCTTCCACTACTGGGATATCCTCTTAGAGTATATCACCGAAATTGTCCTGTCACTTTCGGCCCATAGTTTAGAAAGCCTAACTTTGAAGCCTACTATCTCAATGTGCCTGTGACGGATCTCTTCCGTTCTAGTTCTCAGATTTCCCCAAAGGTCCCCTCACATATATCCTGTGAACAGCATGCGGTTGGCAGGATGGCGGCGACGTATATGGTGTTATGAAGTGGGCTTCATCGATGTGACTTTTTAGTTATGAGATGCAACTCTCGAAATCTTGCTAATGATGTACAGGCCCCATAAGGGGACCGGAGGGTGGGTGTTGGCACTCTGGTAAATTAAGGGTCTATGCGTAGTTATTCTACCATGGGTCTGTGTACGTGTCTCAGATTTCCATATGCCTCACATAAGCTCCCTCCTTCCAGGCTTCGACTCGAATGCCTTTACAACCATTTTATAATTTCTTCTAAATACATTTTAAGACACAGTGTGGTTTGTGTAAAAAACCTCCCATGTTTACTTGGCCACGGCAGGAAAACCTTTTCCTCACTATCTTACTTCTGCCCTTCCTGACATGTCTAGATTTTCATTATGAAGATTTTCCACAACTTCCTCCGCGTTTTTCATACCGGTAGCAGGATCACATGTGTTCTCATCTTCTGAACACCCTTGCCATTTAACGAAGTACCACATTTCCTGCTTCTCTTGATAGCGGCCGGGTACTCGCTTTCTCTAAGAGCGAATCTCACTTCTCACGATTTTTTCAACCTTCCATTGTAGATCGCCGTCAATATCCTCTGGTTCTCTAAGGGGTTGCTGACGATTGTCATGAACTGACTCGTGGTAGGGTTCCAATAGTGCGACATGGAATACAGGGTAAATGTTCCAACGATGGGATATGTTGAGTTGGAAGGCTCGTGATCCAAGTTTTTCCATAATTTGGATATGACCGCATAGCTTTGTACTTAGCTTTTTTGATTTCCGTCTGGTCCGAATGTTCTTAGCATTTAACCTTACTTTGTCCCCGATCTTGTAGTCTGGCTGTTGTTGAGCTTTTCGGTCCTAGTATTTTGACATTCCTTCCCATGTCTTTTCCAGTGACCCTCTTGCTTGTTCATGTATTGTCTTAATCCAGTTCATATAGAGTGTTGCTCCTGGATTTTCAGCTTAACGCTCCCTCATCCACTCTGTCTGTAGATGGAGTCCGTAGTTCGCATAGAATGCTGACCTCCTGTGAGCGTTGGTTGTGGAGTTGTTATAGGCATGTTCAGCTAGAGGTAAAAGCTGATACCAGTCATCCTGATCGTGGTTGACAAAACTTCGCAGGTATCTTTCCAGCCCTTGGTTGGGACATTCGGTTTGTCCATCGGTCTGAGGATAATGTGCCGATGACATTCTTCGCTTAATTTCCAGCCCTTTGCAAAGGGATTCCCAGAGTTCTCCTGCAAATTTTGAGTCCATGTCCCAGATGATTTCAGTTAGTAGGCCATGCAGCCTCCATACTTCTTTTAGCAAAGCATTTGCGACATCCTTGGCCATAGCCAAGGTCTGAAGTCCGATGAAATGTGCTATCTTTGTAAACAGATCAACTACTACCATTATTTGAGTACATCCTTGCGACTCCAGTAGTTGCGTGATAAAGTCCACCGAGATAGATGCCCATGCTACGTAGGGTATTTGCAATGGTTGCAGCAATACGTACTTGGCGTATCTAGGCGACTTATTGTGTTGGCATTCATCACAAGATTGTACATAATCGGTGACCCATTTTGCAAGTCCTTTCCACTAGAAGTTACTCATGATTATTTCTATGGTCTTTTCTTGACCGAAATATCCTGCTACTTTTACATCGTGACATCCTTCTGTGATCTTGGTGTATAGCGCTTGACTATCTGGTACAAATAGTCTTTGCTTATAGTATAGTAGATCCTCGGTCAAGGTCCAGTCCTTGGGAAAATCCTTTCCTTAATCCCGTAACCTAATAAGTTCCTCCCTCCATTGTCTCTAAACTGCATCTGTCCTGATAGCTGCCAGTATCTTGCTTAAGAATTCAGGGTTGAACTGCTTCATACCTTTTTACAGGATTATCGCATTGGACATCAGAACTTTCTCTGGTACTTCTGAAATGTCGTACTAGTGTTCGGTTTCTTTGGCTAATGCCTGCAGGTAACTGATGCTAGGTTCCTGTTCTTTAATGATTAAGGATCTTGTCACTATATCGGTGGTTCCAAATCCCGCAGTTCCTCGTTCCGTGTTCTTTAGGTCGTCTACTTCCATCATATCTGCGGTGTTGACTTTTTCAACCACCAGTTGAGCTATGTGATCGCCCATTCTTATCTGGCAGTCCTCATTTTTATGGTTGAATAGTACAACCTTGAGCTCACCGGTGCAATCCACATCGATTACTCCGGCACCGGTGGAGATTCCTCTTTGGACCGCTAATTCGCTTCTTGGAGCAACTCTCTCCTTAGTTCCTTCGGGTAGCCCAACGGCTATTCCGGGCCTTATTAATGCTTGTCTATATTTCGGGATAATGTCATTCTCAATGGTGTACAGGTCGTGTCCCGCTGCCATTCTTGAGCCCTTTCTCGGCCAGTATGCCTTTTTGCTCAATCTCTTAACCCTAATAACAGGTTCCTTTCTACCTCTGCAAGGTTCCAAATCCAAATCTTTGTCTCTATCCCCGTCTTCCCCTTCATCGCCTACCCTCGCTACTAGTGATATCAAGAAATCTTCTGCCTTTCGAAAATATTTTTCCCAATGCGTAGCTCCCTTCTCTGGATGGTACTCCGCCGCCTTCTTAATGCATCAGGTTTTCCGCCTTTTGTGCCTAGTCGGTATACAATACGAAAATTATATTCCACTAGCTTCTGAGCCCATCGAATTTGATGGCTGCTCCAGACTTTCGAGGTGAGGAAGTATTGTAGGTTTTGATAGTTGGTAAACCCTGTAATTGGTTTTTCCATTCCAATCCAGTAGTGTCTTTAGTCCTTAAATGCTTCCAGGATTGCGAGAAGTTGTTTATCATGAATCTCATAATTGCGCTCCACCGAATTTAATTTTCTGGAATGGAAAGCTACTGAATGTAATCCTTTCTCAAAATATTGAGAAAGAACGCAACAGAGTACGAAATCGCTACAGTCGGTTTCTACCACTGTTTCTCTTTCTGGGAAAAGGTAATGGAGTATGGAGGCTGTGGTGAATCAGTACTTCAGTTCTTCGAAAGCCGTATTCTGTTCCAATTCCCTTTTGAAATTGTTTGGATCTCCTTGTAATGTCACGGTTATGGGTTTGCAAATAGCCGCGAAGTTTTTTATAAAGCGTCAGTAGAAGTTAGCGAATCCCATGAACACTTGTACTTCTCTAACCGACTTAGGTGCTTTCCAAACCATTATGGATTCCGCCTTTCTGGTACTCATAGATACCACATCGACTGCCACCATGTAGCTAAGGAATTCTACCTCTGTCACATGAAACATCGATTTTTTCAGTAATACTGCTAATTCAAAGTCTGATAGACTTTGTAAAACTCTTTTAACAGCTTCGATATGTTTATTCTCATTTTTTGAATAGATGAAAATATCATCAAGGTAATATACAACTCCAACGTTAAGGTATTCCTGGAGTACCTGGTTCATCATATCTTGGAAGGTTGCCAGAGCGTGGACCAATCCAAAAGGCATGACCTTATATTCGTAATGTCCGCATCTTGTACGGAACACTGTTTTCCATTCATCTCCTTCCTTTATCCTAATCAAGTGGTAACCATCTTTATGGTCTAACTTGGTGAAGATCTTTGCACCAGCCACTCTATCTCTAAGTTCGGACATTAGTAGAAGGGGATGTTTGTTGAGGATAGTAATCTTATTTAGGTTTCGGTAATCCACAGCTAGGCATAGTTTGCCATGTCGCTTAGGTACGAATAATATGGGTGCTCCTGCAGGTGATTAGCTTTGAGTGATTTTTCCTGGTTTGATCATCATCTCCAAGTATTCCCGTAAAGCCTGAAGCTGTTTCTCAGATAGTGGATATATCGGCCCCCAGGGTGGAGTTGATCCTGGGATCAACTTAATTTCGTGATCGAATGTCTGTCTAGGGGCCAATTTCTCTACCGTCTGGGCTTCGAACAAATATTTGTAATGCCAGTATTCTTTCGGTAATGATTCAAGTTCCACCATATTCTTGATGGCTCCGATTCTTCCGATGCAGCATGGATTAGAATCCGAAGCGACAGATTCATCGTATTGGAAAATATCCACAATTCCTTCATCTTCTTCCACACAGTTTTCAGAACATTTTGCAGAGAAGGTCCAATTTTCTGCATCTTCTACGCGAGACACTCGGTGTTCACGATGCCACCAATCAAAAGAAATTATCATTCCATAGTGACATGCTTTAGCCACTTCATACAACACTTTTGAGATGTGTCGATTTTTTCCTATTTTCAATTTTATCGGGAGACTGTAACACTTGCCTCCGAATGCGGCTGATGATTTATTAACGCCTAAGATATCAACTGCATCGTTGCGTTCAACTATAGGAATGTGAAGGTCTTCAACTAGGTCCTTATTGATAAGGAACCCATTGGATCCCGAGTCTAACAAGACTTTAACTTTGTACCGCTTGTCATGCATGTGGAGGTAAGCGATCCCCTCCCGAAAGTTGTATTGTTTTGGTTTTGTAGTGTCTAATTCCAGACGCTTAGTACGGATGAGACTTGCTTGGTTCTTTCGTTTAGGCATCATTAGTGTTTGGTGTAGGTAACAAGATGTTTGTTACTACGCCCAGGTAGTTTCGACCATTGAGGTCTCCTCAGACAAACTAGTAACTCTTTACCTCTAACAATCTGGGTCTGCATACTAAGCGGCGTTTCACCGATACACAATTTGTGTACGACCAGTTTTCAGGCAGGATTCGTTCTCCCAATATGCCAAACCTAGGCTGATAGCAGATTTTTGGGCCGTTATTAGCTATTTTACTCCCCTGGTGTGGGGTTCCCGCTTTCACCGAATCCTCTCCCTTAGGATTTCTGTTATCTGTCCAGCTCCCTCAGAGGGGGCTTGCGCACCAAAGCAGTATATCCCTATCCCACACTCTGGCCAGAAGGCAAGATAGTACATACGTATAATACGACTCAGACTCGCATGGTAGGTAGAATGGCCCACGTTGGTTGTCCTCCTGTCGTGTATTGTTATCAGGTAGATCTTGCATTGCTATATCCCAACTTCTTCTGTATAGTAACTTTCTTACACATGGGTAGCAGGCAACCCCCAGGTGACTGCAGGAACTTCGTACTATTGGCTCCCGGGCTATGCAGGCATGTTAACTATCCTCCCTTTCGATCAAGACTCTCCACATATTGATTCTTATTTTCGAGCTCGTAAGTCCCTCGTGGGATCCCTTTACTTAGAGCCTACTTGCGTTGATCTTGAAAGGAGAGACTCGCTTCACGCCGCTTGGATTATTTTGTGTTTCGACTCCCGTAGTTGCACACAGACTACCCGATCCCTGTCGTGGTCGGTACCCAATACACCCCAGCCAACAGGGGTTCCCATTTCGATTCCAGCTCTATCTGGACACTGAATACCCAAACGCGGTTGCCGTTAGTGCCAATGAACTGACCTAGGTCAGTTCCTCGTCATCCGCCAGTTCCCAGATCTTATTAAGTTGTGCTGAGTTCTGGACAGTTGTGACTCTGCGTGTTAATTTAGGCTTTAAATTAGCCAATCTCGCCATTGGAATTCCCATTTTTGTCGGTCTTGAAGCGACCGTTGCTGCCGATATATGGGCATCTTGCCAACATGTCTGATAGGTACAGTTCTTCTTTCCACAACATGTACAATCTCCGTCTCGTCTCCGAGTATCTATCACACTCTGCTGGATACCAGTATGAGCCTCACCGAAGTTCATATGTGTGGTCTTTGTCGCACCGCCCAACCTCTTCTTAGGCCTTTCCAGCTCATTGTCCCTTTTCCGCTTTCGTGGTGGGGCTCCACCTCCTTTGACGTAAGATTTAATATCCCTTTGTCGCTTGGGTTTAGAGTCCCTTCAGTATTCTCTTTTGACCTCTTGGACTACTTTATGCTTGGGCATTTTATCTTGCCCCATTTTTTTCCTAGCCAGAAGTCCTTCTTCTGACTGACTGCACAGCCTTAGTGCCTCTTGCCATTCTTGATCTGTTGTATATTGCAGGGCCGACAACCTGCGCACAATTTGTTCTGGAAGTTTATCTTCGACTTCCCATCTCCAGGTCTCTCCGGTCATGCGTGCACGAATGTTATGGTTGTGCATGACTGTTTGGTATCATTCAATACTGCCGCCGTACTCGACTAGCTTCATTGCTCGAAGGGCTAGTCTTTCGGCTACAACCGGGGCGAATTGCTTCATCAGATCATGTTCAAAGCGGGTCCAAGTCGCCAGCTCTGGCTGCTGCATTTCCTCTTGAAGTCTGTCTATAGCCTTCCAGTACCAGATGGTATAAGGAAGGACTATGTCTCCTCTTGTACGGCTAAGCGCATATATAACTCGTTCCCGGGCATCATCCCAGATCTGTGGATTTCTTTCAAAATAGTCCGCGCATTGTAAAATTCACACATATATATCTTGTGCGGGTTTATCTTCAAAGAATGGGGGTGGCTCTGATGGTTGCTCAATGTTTAGAGCCATCGCATTGGCAAGTGTCTCTGCCATACCAGACTGCTCTGGTATCTGTCCTGGCCTGCCTTACCTAGGACTTCCTCTGCTCCGGCCTCTTTCATCCCCGTCATCGTCGTCATTACTGGGATCTCCAGGGTTACCTCCCCGGGCCCCTGAGACAGATGCATCAGCGGCTTCTTTGCCTTTCCCTTTGTCCCTCCAAGTAGGCAGAGCGTAGTATTCTTCGTCATCGGTTTCCTGGACAGCAGGTAAGGGTGAGGGTCCTGCAGCCTTAAGACTTGGTGTGGTTGCCAACATCCTGTTTATGGACGCCATTAATATCTTCTGAGTATCATTCGTCTCGTTATTCTGCCACTGTTGCTGGTCTTGAGATCTGCGCATCTCCGCTCGGCAGGTAGTCTGATCTAGGCGCATTTGTTCCAGGGTACGGTTAACTTCTCTTTTCCTCGTGACACTTTGAGCCCGGAATCCCTCGAATTCCGCCCTTAAACTGAGGACCATCTGTTCCAGAGTTTGATCTCAGGCTAATGCCGCCTGGCTTTCCTGCGTGAGCATTCCATGTAACCTTGTGGTTACCTCTTCATGTTCCTGTTGACACCTTGCTTGAGCGTCCATCTTCTTTGCCACTTCTCGTAGCATTTCCTCTTGAATACCCTTGACTTCGCTTTCCATGCCTGCCAGCTGCATCAATAAGATTGCAATATTATTATCGCGGACATCCTGTCCTTCCGCGATTTGCTGTTGAACCTTAAGTAGTTTTAAGGTATTATCCTAGGTAGCCCCCTTCAGATATTTGAAGGTGATGTTGGCTTGGTCAAGCGAGGTGTCTATGTCTTGCCTTATTCGACCCAAGGTTATCACTAAACGGGTAGCCAATCTTGCTAAATTTGCAGCATGGTCTCCACTTGGTGTAGGCATAGAGGCCCATGATATTCGATGTGTGCTTGCGACACTAGAGGATCAGTGAGAGGGTAAATTCCCTCTCCGGAATGCGGGTTCGTAAGGTGTTGACGGGAAGGGACTCCATATTGCCGAATCATCGGTTTTATCCCTTGTATCTGGGTGGCTGTCCGTGGGTTCTCGTGCTGTTATTCTCTTTCTTGGATCTTGAGGTATCTAGGCTATTGTGATACTTTCCAGGTAGGCTAGTTGCTCTAATAGTCCTGGAATGCTTGATTTCTGGTACTTCGTATCAGAGTTCTTGATATCCTTTAGAGGGTTTAAAGAATCGTATATTATGTATCCAACGTTTGAGATACTCTAGAGGTGTAAGTATGAAAGGGTTTGGTTGATCTTATTCTGTACTCAGAATCTGAATTTCCTTTTTTACGAGGTTTAAAATGTACTTGTAGTACATATAAGGATTTGTTAGGCCCAAGCTGAGGGAATGTCTGGTCCTCGGATGGCTGTGCCTGATTTCTTGTTGTTGGAGTACTAGGTACTCCAATCGACAAAGTTCTCTGACTTGGTGGAACTCTACTCGAAGTCCAGACCGTACCAGGTACGGTATAAGAAATTGAATTGATCCCTCGTTAGGATCCCGCAAGGTATCGTGAACCACGATGTTTCTGTGATAAACTCTTCCACGATTTTTCGAATAACTTGCTGTCGTAGACTTCTTCAAATGTTTGAATATAGATGGGACTGAGAGGTGCTTCGAAAATGTAATCGAAGTCTGAGGTAAGGGTGCAGTTTGAAGTGAACTCGTAGTTCATATACTGAGCCTTGGTAACAGGAGAACTATCAATATACTGTTAGACAGACGCCAAACTCAAGTATATAACTGAGAGACATAGGCCAAAATCTTTGTTCGCAGAATCTGTCGAGGAAGGCTCGCCTCAATAAGGTAAAGGTAAAGTAAAGAATTATAAGGTAAACAATTTTATATTGATAAGATCTCTGCTCCATTCGCTTGATGATGTCTGTAAAGCTCAGGAGGCACTGCGATATTTATATCCCACATCTGAGTGTTCATGGACTACTTCTAACTACTATGCCTCCCCAGTACCACTCTGGTTTTAATACGCAAACATCCAGTATCTTATAAGTGCGAACACCGTTTGACCCTGAAACTTGTCACACCCTTTCATGGACACGGAATAGTATTCCTCCGTTAAGATGACTGCGCTATTTGTTATACCAAACAGCGGTCTCCAACTTAGATGCCTGCATAGATTACTTACATGACTTTAGTCTTATTGACTATCATTCCAGTAGTCTCTTCGGTCATAAAGTGATCAGGTTCATGCCGGACCAACTAGTGCCAATCACAAGTCCGAACCCAAAGTGTCAATGTCTTAAGGGACTACAACTTATCTAGGTCTTCCATTCTGAGCATGCTTCCCCTTGGTCCACCAGCCTCTGTAGAGGGGTCCTATCACTAGAACCAACCAACCTACAGCTGATCTCAGAAGGGTATGGGTGGATTCGGTATACCCCTAATAGCTTCCACTACTTGGATATCTTCTTAGAGTATTTCGCCGAAAACGTCCCATCACATTCGTCCCATAGTTTAGGAAACCTAACTTTGAAGCCTACTATCTCAATGCGCCTGCAACGGATATCTTCTGTTCCACTTCCCTGATGTCGCCAAAGGTCTCCTCCGATATAACCTGCAAACAGCATGTGGTCGGATGGAGGGCAGTGACATATATGGTGTTATGAAGCGGGCTTCATTGATGTGACTTTTTAGTTATGGGACGCAACTCTCGAAATCTCGCTAATGACGTGCGGGCCCCATAAGGAGACCGGAGGAGGAGTGTTGGCACTCCGGTAAATTGAGAATCTGTGCGCAGTTACCCTATTGTGGGTCTGTGCACTTGTCTCAGATTTCCATATGCCTAACACTTCTGCCAACATGCCAAACCAAGACTCATAGCATATTTTCGGGTGGTTATTAGTCATTTTACTCTCCTAGTGCAGGGTTCCCGCTTTCACCGATTCTTTCCCTTTGGGTTTCGGTTATCCATCCAGCTCCCTTAGAGGGGCCTTGCGCACCAAAGCGGTACATCCTTATCCCACACTCTGGCCAGAAGGCAAGATATTACATACGTATAATACGACTCAGACTCATGTGGTAAGGTGGAACGGCCCGAATCAGTTGTCCTCCTATCGTGTATTGTTATGAGGTAGATCTTGCATTGCTATGTCCTAACTTCTTCAGTATAGTAACTTGCTTGTACACGGGTAGCAGGTGGCCACCAGGTGACTCCAGGAACTTCGTACTGTTGGTTCCCAGGCCATGTGGGCATGTTAACCATCCTCTCTTTCGATCAAAACTCTTCCTATATGATTCTTTTGTTCGAGCTTGTATGTCCCTCATAGGGTTCCTTCACTTAGAGCCTACTTGCTTTAATCTTGAAAGGAGAGACTTGCTTCATGCCTCATTGATCATTTTGAGTTACCACTCCCATGGTTTTACACGGAATACCCAATCCCTGTCGTGGTCGGTACCCAATACCCTCTAGCCAAAAGGGGTTCCCATTTGATTCCATCTCCATCTGGATACTGAATACCCAATCGCCGTTGCCATTGGTGCCAATGAACTGACCTAGGTCAGTTCCTCATCATATGCCAGTTCTCAGTTTTTATTCACACAGGCTAGGTGCTGGGCGGCGGCAACTTGGCGAGCTAATTTAGGCTCTACGATTGCCGATCTTGCTCGTCGAATTCCCATTTTTATCAGTCTCGAGCTTACTGTTGCCACTGATATATGGGCATCTCCCCAACACATCTGGTAGGTGTGGTTCTTCTTTCCACAACATGTGCAATCTCCGTCTCGCCTCTGAGTATCTATGACACTCTGCAGGATACCGGTATGGGCCTGGTCAAAGTTTGTGTGGGCGGTTTCACTTGTACCTCTCAACCTTCTCCTAGGCTTTTCTCGTTAAGTATCCTGTTTCCGTTTTCGTAGTGGGGCTCCACCTCCCTTGATATAAGGTTTAGTATCACTTTGTCGCTTTGGTTTGGAGTCCCATCGGTCTTCTTGTTTGACCTCTTGGACTGTCTTAGGCTTGGATGGTTCGTCTCTCACAATTTTTTCTCACGCGAGTAGACCTTCTTCTGACCGCCCACATAGCTTGAGTGCCTCTCCCCATTCTTGATCGGTTGTATACCGTAAGGCCAACAACCAGCGTATAATTTGTTTTGGAAGTTTGTTTTTGACTTCCTCTCTCCAGGATTCTCCAGCCATGCAGGCCCTAATATTATGGTTGTGCATGACTGTGAGGTAACGTTCAATACTGTCTTTATACTCTACCAGCTTTATGGGTCGAAGTGCTAGTCTTTCACCTTCTCCTGGGGCAAACTGTTTGATCATATTATGTTTAAAACGGGTCCACATAGCCAGTTCTGGCTGCTGGGCTTCTCTTTGAAGTCCATCTATAGCCTTTTGATACCAAATAGTGTAAGGAAGTACTATGTCTCCTTTAGTACAATTGAGCGCATATATGACTCATTCCCAGGCATTGTTCCAAATTTGCGGGTTTCTTCCGAAACAGTCAGCGTATTGTAAAATCCACATATATATATCTTATGCGGGCTTATCTTCAAAGAATGAGGGTGGTTCTGATGGTTGCTTAATGTTTAGCGCCATCATGTTGGCAAGTGTCTCTGCCATACCAGACTGATCTGGTGTTTGTCCTCGCCTACCTTGGCTAGGACTTCCTCTCCTTTTTCCTCTCTCATTATCCTTGTTATCATCATCACTAGGATCCCCAGGGTCACCACCCTGGATACCTGAGGGGGATGTATCAGCGGCTTCCTTGCCTTTTCCCTTTTCCCTACGCATAGATGGGGAATAGTAGTCTTCACCATTTTCTTCTTTTGGGACTGAATGTACCGGCGCTGGATCCAGTCTCATTGGTTCCTTAGTTGTCTCCCCTGAATCATTTCTGGCTCTTATCAGAGACTTGACCACTTCCGAGGTATCTTCAGCTATTTTCTTTTGCTCCCTTTGCAACATGCGTAAGCTCATACGTTGTTCTTTCAAGCTATCATATATGTCTATCCACAATGCTGTGAAGTCCTTATCCCAAGCCACTGTCTAGTTGTGGAAGAGGTTGAATTTGCCATGGAGCTCTGATACCAATTTTCTCTGGGTTTCATCTCATGCAAGAGCCTCTTGCCATTGCTATCCTAGACTACCATGTAACTAGGTAGTTACATTTTCATGGGCCTGCTGCTGCTGGTCCTGTTCAGCTATCTTCCTTGCTACTTTCTATAGCATTTCCTCTTGGATACCCTTGACCTCTTGTTCCACACCTGCCAGCTACATTAACAGTAATGCAATATCATTGTCGTGGACATCCTGTCCGTCGGCGATTTGCTATTAAACCTTAATTAACTTTAAGGTATTGTCCTGGGTAGCTCCCTTCAGATTTTTGAAGGCGATATTGACTTAGTCGAGCAAGGTGTCTATATCTTGCCTTATTCAACCCAAGGTTATTCCTAAACGGGCAGCTAGCTTGGCTTGGTTTGCAGCATGGTCTCCTCTTGGCTTGGGCACAGAGGATCGTAATATCCGATGTGTGCACATGACACTAGAGGATCAGTGAGTCGGTAGAGCTGCTCTCCGAAATGTTGGTTCCTGAGGAGTCACCAGGAAGGGGCTATGTATAGCCGAATCATCAGTTCCCATCGTATCCGGACGGGTATCTATCGGTTCTCCCGCTATCATCCTCTTTCCTGGGTCTTGAGGTATGTCGGCCATCCCGTGGAAAAAACTTTATGATAAATTGAATCCCAACACTGTATTGTCGGGTTCAGGGTCTGGTACCTTGTGCCAATATTCTCAATCTCCTCTTAAGGGTTTGAGGAATTTAATGAATCATAGGTGGCGCAAGATGTATTCTTTAGGAGATGGTATGGATAGACTTGGGAGATCCGATTCTGGGTTTAGAACTTGGATTTCCCTTTTCTGAAAGTTTAAAATGAACTTATAGTACATATAATGGTTTCTTAGGCCCAAGCCGAGGGGATGTCTAGCCCTCAGATAGCAGTGCCTGGTTTTTCGTCTTGTATAGAGTACTGGGTACTCTACTCCACAGTGTCTTCTGACTTGGTAGAACTCTACTCGAAGTACGAACCGTGTCAGGTACGATATATGCGATTGAATTGATCCCTCATTGGGATCCCAAAAGGTATTGTGAACCACTAGGGTTCGTGTGTAAATTCCTATGCGATTCCGAATAACTCAGTGTTGAAGATCTCTTCGAATGTATGAATGTAGATGGGACAGTGAGGTGCTTTGAAAATATAATCGAAGTCTGAGCTGAGGGTGGAGTTTGAAGTGAACTCGTAGTTCATATAGTGAGTCTTGGCAACAGGAGAACTATCAATATACTGTTAGGCGGATGCCAAACTCAAGTATATAACTGAGGAACATAAACCAAAAATCTTCAATTGGAGAATATGTCGAGGAAGGCTCATCTCAATAAAATAGGTAAAGAAAAGATTTAAAGTGAGAAACAATAGTATATTGATAAGATCTTTTCTCTGTTGCGTGATGACGTCTGTAAAGCTCGGGAGGCACTGCGATATTTATATCCCACGTCTGAGTGTTCACGGACTACTTCTAAATACTATGCCTCTGAAGTACCACTCTGATTTTAATACGCAAACGTCCAGAATCTTAATAGTGTGAACGCTGTTTGACTCTGAAACTTATCACACCCTTTCACGATTACAGAATAGCATTCCTCCATTGAGATGACTGCGCTATTTGTTATACCAAACAGCGGTCTCCAACTTAGTTGTCCGCATAGACTATTATATTACTCCAGTCTTGATAACTATCATTCCAGTAGTCTCTTCAGTCATGAAGTGATCAAGTTCATGCCGGGCCACCTAGTGCCAATTGCAAGTCTGAGCCCAACGTGTCAATGTCTTAAAGGACTCCCACTTATCTATGGCTTCCTTTTTGAGTGTGCTTCCCCTTGGTCCGCCAGCCTCCATAGAGGGGTCATATTACTAGGACCAACCAACCTACAGCTGATCTCAGAAGGATATAGGTGGATTAAGTATACCCCTAATAGCTTTTGCTACTGGGACACCCTCCTGGAGTATTTCGCTGAAAATGTTCCATCACTGTCAGACTCTTGTTAGGAAGCCTAACTTTGAAGCCTACTCACTGAATGCACCTCCCACGGATTTCCTCCGTTCCACTTCCCAGATGTCGCCCAAGGTCCCCTCCCATATACTCTGCAAACAGCATGCGGTCGGACAGACGGTGGCGACATATATGGTGTTATGAAGTGGGCTTCATTGATGTGACATTTTAGTTATGGGACGCAACTCTCGAAATCTCGCTAATGACGTGCGGGCCCCATAAGGGGGCTGGAGGGGGGTGTTGACACTCCGGTAAATCGAGGGTCTGTGTGCAGTTACCCTACCGTAGGTCTGTGCATGTGTCTCGGATTTCCGTATGCCTTACAGGCACGGAAGAGCCATTAGCACTAGGTGGCCCGGCATGAACTTGATTACTTTATGACCGAAGTGACTACTGGAACGATAGTCAACAAGACTAGAGTAATATAATAGTCTATGCGGACAACTAAGTTGAAGGCCACTGTTTGGTATAACAAATAGTGCAGTTGTCTCAACAGAGGAATACTATTCTGTAACCGTGAAAGGGTGTGTGATAAGTTTCAGCGTCACACAGTGTTCGCACTTATAAGATTCTAGACATTTGCGTATTAAAACCAGATTGGTACTCCAGAGGAATAGTAGTTAGATGTAGTCTGCGAACACTCCGATGCGGGATATAAATATCGAAGTGCCTCCCAAGCTTTACAGACATCATCAAGCAACGGAGAAGAAATCTTATCAATATAAAATTGTTTTACACTTTAAATCTTTACCTTACCTATTTATCGAGATAAGCCTTCCTCGACAGATTCTCTGAACCAAGATTTGGCCTACCTCCCTCAGAATTATACTAGAGTTTGGCATCCACCTAACACTCTTGGTCTTTTTTGTTGAAAGAAGGAAAATTTATTACAATAACAGAAACTCAAAGAAAAAATGTTTTGAGATATGACCACTTTTATGTTATTACTTCCTGCAGAAAACAGTAAATCTAAATGCTTTAAATTTTAATAATACAATAACTACTTAAGAATCAGCTCTTCTATTTGTTCTACCAATAACTAAGTAGATGTCACGAATGTGGCTTAGCGAGGAAAGGGTTTTCAAGTGACTCATAGTTATGAGTTATAGGTATGTTATGCTTCGCACATGACCTCATTTAGAGGTCATAGGTTTCGTGCATCTGACTACTTTGGTCATATGACTTGTTTATGATGTTATGTTATTTTTTGCACATAACCTCATTTAGAGGTAATGGGTTTCGTGCATGTGACCACTTTGGTCTTATGACTTGTTTATGATGTTATGTTATGTTTTGCACCTGACCTTATTTAGAGGTCATGGGTTTTGCGCATGTGACCACTTTGGTCATATGACTTGTTGAGGAAGGATTCTACATGACTTACAGTTGTGAGTTATATGTGGCGCATAACTCGAGCAGGGGGTGACACAAGCATCCTGAGTGACTATAAAAAAAGATTACTAGAACAGAGGAGATGAGCTCTTCACACTTCATTCTATGTTAATTTCTTACTTATTACTTTACACTTTACGAATACAAAACCTTTTAAGCTCTTTAAGAACATACTACGAATACAAGCCAAGATGAATACTCTATTTTATGAGTAGGATTAGAGAAAGAGTATAATAGGCGATAGAGATCAGAGATACAAGAGTATCTCCCACCTTATCGCAGGCATCGGTGTAAGAACTATCATCGAGAAAAGAAGAAAGAGAAGTATCGTCTACCCATTGCTGAGAACTGATAGCAGTTAGGAATCGTAACAGGAGAAATGATTATTTATGATACCAAAAAGTAGATTTTACAAATTTTGAGTCTGTTACATATAAAACATACTACAGAAGTCATTGAAAGATCAGAAATACTTTCTGAGCTACTGAAGATATACTTAATCTCCCTATCTATGTAGTTAAGCTTGAATAAATTATTTGGTGTTCTAGTCCAAGAGTGAATTTTTATTTAAGACAGGCTTATATTATAGAAAATACTTGGCTTTTACAATAACAAAGAAAATATCTGATAAATATAAAAACTTAAATAAGTTAGATAAAAGTGCTCAAGTACTTATAAGACTAAGTTGAAATTGGATTCTTTATTTGTAAATTATTATCTTAAATATAAACCTTTTACTCAGTTGTATGGGCATTGAAAAAACAAAAATTAGATTCTAACTAGTTACAATATAAACCCTTGAAAATAACACTAATTATATCTGATTATCCTAAATCTCAGTTTTGCTAAAGTCATGTATTTGGTTGATACTAAAGTCTGATGATCAAAATAAAATAGGAAAATTCGTTACCAGCATAATCTAAGCTTGTTATTCAAACGATTTGAATTTTGCAATTCGCTGAGAATATTTTGGCTGACTCAAGTGCTAAGCCATTCGAGCATTCAGGGGCCCGAAAATCCTATTTTTTGACCACGTACAACTGCCGCTAATTGCTACCGAACCTGGCCCCCGAGAGCTGGTAGGGAGTTCTCATGTCTCAAACTACCGAAGGGATAAGCGGAGTGCTGCAGTTTTTCGGTAGGTACTGTACAATCCGATCCTACACAACATGCCGGACCACAGAACCAGGCTGCCACCCTTCCACCAACTTGTTGACCCTTTGGTGCAACGTTGCCTCAGCTGTATATTCGAGCATTGGCAGCTTTTGTGCTATCTCAGAGTGCAACTTAGTTTCTTTTCCCCCCATCTTTCTTTTGGTTAAGGAGAGAGGAGAGGAAAGGAAAGGAAAGGAATTGATAGGAGTCCTCCAATTCAGTGCGAGGTTTGGCAGAAGAATGGGTTTCAGCAAGATCTGCTCGAGTACCAGCGTCAATTCAGATGTATTGCGCTCAGATGGAAAAACAGTTTTCGTTCATCTAACATACAAAGTGGTAAAAAGCTGTCAATACACCGGATATGCTACCCAGTCTTTGAAGCGCGGGTTGTAGGAAAACTTGATTGATATATTTTCTGGGAAAGTTTTTTGCAGATATTGACTACTATCTACCAGTGGAATCGTATCGTTTTCTACTAGTGTGGCTAATAGATATATAACAGCCACGTAGGTGTTATCTACTCGAGTACCGGACTAAGTCGAGTTATCCACTATCTCCTCCAGACCTCTGATCTCCGTCAATCGTGGTATCAGCCCAAGATTGGTCTAGGTTGACAGGTTAATAGAATTGCGAATACCAGTTAATGAGATCCAACACAGCCAGCAATTCTCAGTCTTGATAGTGTGAGGGAAACACTAGTCCTTCTTAAGGGGTTTTGTTTCAGAGCCCGGAGATTGGGGGACCTCCCGAGACGGCGAATCGCAAAAGTCTTTACGGTACCGCAGAAATCCTTTAAATCCACCATCGCCCATCGGACTGGGATCCCCCCCGATCAGAGACAAAACACCCTGAGAAGGAATAGTGCTATCCAAGCGGGGTATAGCTTGAGAGGCCTGAACTTGCTAGATCTCATTAACCAGTATCCATAATTTTGTTAACCTACTCTGCTAAACCTATTGTAGTTTAGACAGAAATTTCTGTTTGAGATCTCCGATGGTGGATTTAAAGGATTACTACGGTACCGGTACTACTCGAGTAATTGGACCACGTGTGACAAGGTTAGAATTGCCTTGCCTCTGGCGGTCAGGTCACCTTTTCGCTTTTTTCTATGTCTTAGGCTAGGATCTACCGTAGGGGTTTAGCTTTTGCTGGTATAGCCCCATACATCCGAGAGAGGGAATTTTGAACGTCTTAGCGCCCATGTTCAGATATTCCAGTTCTCGGGGTGTGATGTTTAGTGCTCTAGTTGGCCCCAATCACAATAACAGCATTAATTGGCAAAGTGTAAATCGCCCTACTCGGGCAGAGAAGTCAAATACTGGGTAATATGTGCCTCAATAGGCGCGAAGGATTTGAGGGGGGAAAGCGCGCGATAGAGAAGGGATTTGGCGATGGTCTCGCGGTTCACCACTTCTACCAAAGTTTTTTACTTTTTCGAGGGAAATGGGTTTCCTAGAAAGGCTTACCCCCTACTCCCCCACATCAAGCCATACCGCAAAAACTCTCGAAACTGGCTAAGTCCGGACCAGGATGTGGTAACTCCGGCCCAGTAGAATGGAGGCTTGGCTCATAATTGTGATTGGTAGATAGATAGTACTACAAGAACTGTAAGTATTGAGGTTGAGAACAGAGTTGGGTGGCAACAGTAGAACGCGCACGATT
This sequence comes from Tuber brumale, assembly GCA_014065205.1. Lineage (NCBI taxonomy): Eukaryota > Fungi > Ascomycota > Pezizomycetes > Pezizales > Tuberaceae > Tuber > Tuber brumale. The sequence continues at coordinate 717,587 of JACCEG010000002.1, forward strand.
AATCGTTGATTCTCAGCAACGATGTCCTCCGAGCCTTCGCACGAGATGAAATCCTCCACTTCCCTATCCAATAAAATCCAGAAAAAGCAAAGAGGTCCCAAGCCAAAGAAGATATCTGAAAGGCAGCCTAATATTTCAAATATTAAGCCAAAAAAGCGCCATCAAAATTCCTGGAGTCAAGCTCAAAAACTCCAGGTTTTGACCTTCCTCTACCATTTTAAAATTCCTATTCTTCCTACTATCTATACCTCCCTCTCTACTACAGAATCCTTTCGTCCTCCTACTCAAGCTGAAGCATCAACTCAGTTTGGAGTACCTCAGCGCACTATTGCAAATTGGATAAGCAATAAGGAGAAGATTGAGAGTTTGGGAGTTAGTGGTCATACAAATTTTAGTATTTCTAAAAGTAGGGCTTTTTGTAAATGGCCTGAAATGGAGTCTAAATTGTATGAAAGGTTTTTGGCAGGAAGAGATAAGGGACAGCCTATTAGAAGAGAGTGGTTTAGGAGACATTCTATGGAAATATTTCTATCTGTATATCCTGATACAGATAGATCTGTTTTTAGATTCTCCAATGGATGGTTTCAGGGATTTTTGGAAAGGCATAAGGTTAG
>JACCEG010000002.1:719398-861449 GCA_014065205.1 Tuber brumale
AAAAAAAAAAAAAAAATCTCCCATACCATTTCAAAACCTAATCCATCCTCCCATATGCTTGAGTGGGAAAATATTATCAAAATACAACTCTTTGTATTATGGTGAGGGGTACTTTACTACTGAAGTACCCTCATCGAACATCATTCAGCCAAGCCCATGCCAAGCCACTCTCCTATAGGCTCGGCGTTACCACATCCTGGTCCGGACTTAGCCAGTTTCGAGAGTTTTTACGGTATTCTATTTGACCTTTCCAGCGCCATTTCCAATTCTCCCAGTTGCCCTGCACAAGCCCAAATAAAATACTCGAAATGCTCGCACGACAACGGTTGCCCCCCCGTCAACCATCGTTCCTATTAACCACCAAGAAGCGAAACGTAGCACAGCTTCTTGCTGGGAAACATAGGGCAAATTTTTAGTAACTGTTCAGAAAAATGACCTCAGAATGGGACAATAGAAACTGGTAGGGATGTTGTTGGGTAGCGGTGGGGTTGGCGAGGTAGGGTGGTTGATGCCCGCTCCTTTCTAGTATTTAATTCGAGCCTGAGTATCAATTTTAAGAAAGGGAGCCATGGAAAAAAAGCCTCAGACAGCCCCCATATTTTTTTGAGTGAAGGTGAGCAAGTGCAGAAGTGTCTACCGGCGTTGCTATTGCTCAATAATATATCTCCAAATTCAGGTGATCTCACCAACCCTTTGCCTTATGCAAGATTACGCGTTGCAGCCCGTTTTACAAGCTTCCGTCAATTGCGAGGATAGATAAATTAAAGCTGGGCATTATTGTGGGAATCATTATCAAGCCTAATAGTGATGTAATAGCAACCCTCTCCCCATGTTTGTTGTTACTCTTATTCCTTCCATTCTCCTGCTTATTTTTGGTGGTTGGTTATCCTTAATTTTAATTTCATCAAAATACACTTTCATTAAAATTTTGGGCTTCTCCCTGGGTAGGGAGGTGGGTGGCGGGTACTGCCGGTATCAAATACTCGAGTACCGTATCATACCGTGAAACCTCCAGGGTCCCTTGACCGTCACCCGATGTTCACACCGAGCAACGGTAAATTATCCTTCCTTCCGGTCCCACCAACTGTTGTGCCCTGTAATTTAGCTTCCTATTTTACTTCTACGAGTACTCGTATCGTGGCATGCTTATGATGTCGAAGTGATTTTAAAGTTGCCTGCTATTGTACACCACTTAGTTCTTTTTGAAAACGCTTCGACACGACAGGTATCCCTTGGGCAGAAGTTAGCTGTAGGGTACCGTAAAAACTCGCTTTTAACGAACTGGCCTGGACTAGGACTTTTTGCAATCTCTGGTACTAAGAAAGCTAAGCTTTTGGGAGTTTTTGAAAAGAAGAGATATTCGGCCTATCATCAATTTTGCAAGCTTGGTCGATTGCGAACTGTCCTAGTCCAGGCCAGTTCATTAAAGGCGAGATTTTACGGTACTTGGTCAGGGAATCGGATTTCCCGCCTTATTGATGCCCAAATGACGCAGGACTCTTGGGGGGTTTGAATAGTCTCAGAAAATCAAGAAGCTCAAAATGGTCCAGGACGGGCTTAGCGTCCCTAGCAAGGAATTTTACTGTCTCACAAGGGCCCGGGAGATACAAGCACCCGGTAATATGTTTTCGTACAAGACAGGGATTATTTTGTGGGTTAACCTAAATTAATTGTGCGAAAACATATTCCCGGGTATTTGTACGTGGGAGACCGGACAGCCAGGGATTAGAGGAGTCAAAGCTTCTTGCTTGTCTGAGAAAGTTTCATTCCGGATCTATCCTTTTATTTCCTATGAGGGTAGAACGGTCAGGCCTCTGGAATCCCTGGTGTCCCCCACACAGATACCCGAGTATTATTATATACACGGCATTGAGGAATCAAGTAGATCAAAAACAAGGTCTCAAGCAAAACTAAGACCATCCTCCTCGTTGACCACAAGACTTTCTACTGTGGCTCTCTCTCACTTCCCATTAGAACAATTCCTCAAATTTGATGGATTGTGCTTGCCATAGTGGCACTTCTGTCGACGAACTTTCGGAAAAGGATTTACCAGATAGACTACCGGGTGCTACATAAACCCTCGTCACGAGACTCACCGGAAATGGGCAACCCCAGTGCCACCCCCCAACAACAATCCGAGAGTCCCCCCTCATATAAACTGGAAACAGATTATCCCTGGGTAGGAACTACCCCGGAGGAGATCACCAAGTTTCTCGAAAAACAATTTCTTACAGACAAGCTCGACAGATTGTCTCCATTTTTTTGGCTAGTTTCTACGCCTAAGAGTTCGCATATACGGCGTCTCCACCATCAGCTTGTACTTGGACGAGAGATTGTCATCACCGAAAAGGGCAAACTGCACTTACTCTGGTACGGAAACAAAATCTTCATCAAACCACTGCCCCCTTACACCTTCCAAAAATCGTTCCTCGGTCGACCTGAGATGTTAGAAAAGAAGATGAAGGAGGCGGTCAACGGGTTTTACCGTTCGTATGGATACCTCATCCAGTGCCCGTCAGATCTTGAAGTAGCCATCGAGAATAAGTTGCTGCCTAGCACCTGGGTCAAACAGTACGAGGAGAAACATGGAAGTGATGGTGCCAAGTCCCAGCTTTTCGCGTTCCTGAGGGAGTACCGTGACATAAGGGATGACAAAGTGTCTCGTCGATACCGGCACGGAGGAGAGCTACGTCTTCGCAGGCTCAACTTCTACAATCGTCTTATCAATTTCGAGCTCAACTACCACAAGGTGCATAGCGACTATGCCAGTTATTTTCATAGGTTCACGCAACCGTTTCTGTTTGTCTTTGGTACTATAAGCGTTATTCTCTCGGCATTTCAAGCGGCTCTAGCAGCTAGGGGTAATACGCCTACTTGGGAAAGTCTTCCACAAGTAGCGAATGTATTTTCACTTTGCTGTATTGGGCTAGTGGCTGTTTTGGTGTGTGCACTACTTTTAATGCTAGTGATGCTGATAGTTCGGGAGTCTGTATTTGCGGTCAGAAAAAGGTTTTTTAAAGGAAAACCTAGTTAGACGGATATTTTGCCATGACGAGTTAATGTGTTTCTTTTTACAAATATTCTTCTTTTAAATATATATCTTTGAATACACATACTCGTAAACGTCCGCCCTGTATCATCTCAAGGTGACCGAAATAGGTCACCAAAGCTGTCCAACACGGCCCCAATTCCTGAAACCAATTTTTGTTGCGTACAGAGTACTTTTTTCCCCTTTCGCAATCCCACTTATATTGGTATTGTGACTAAATAGCACAAGTCTACCCCCTCCTCAGCCTTTTGGCGGACAAAGAATATTTTACTCTAATACCTCAGGCTGAGCTCTCTGTGCAGTGCACAAGTAGGCTGTCATTGGCTTATCCAGGAGCCCTATTTCCTTATCCCATCCCCTCAATCCCTTGATTAGCTTTCCCAAGACTTCTTCCCATATTTTTACTTCTCTACGATCATTATAGCCAGCGGAAGGCTTATGGTAAGTTACCTGCGAGTACTGGCAGGGCCTGGCGCAGTCGGCATTGTGCGCCGCATAGCATTCCTCTCAAACTCATTTCCCGAATGAGCAGCCTTCAGCAGCTGCCAGGCCTACAAAGGAGAGGAATTATTTACAGACCATTGGTCCAACTGCAGGAGTGAAGAAAGGAAGGAAAGAAGACGAGGAAAAAATATGTAAATAGCTAAAGGAAGAGCAGAGCCAAGTAATGAGTATCTTGAAAAGCACAGCGCAATAGCAATACTAAGGGTGTGGATAGATGGGGCAGCCGTAGGGTGAGAGGATCCACTTGGAACTCGGGCACCACGGAGGAAAGGTAGAGAATGTGTATGGTCATAAACCTCGTTCGTTCGTTGTCCTTGTGCTCCTCCACTGGAGCAAACCACTAACCGCAAAGACGGGTGTATATATAAAACATAATCAAAACATCCTGATCTCCCCATGGATCACCACACCTCCATCTCTATGCCTCCACGCATGTCTCCATTCCCCTTTATGAACGAACGGCGATGAAGGGAAAAAATGTCTGAGAACCTTCTCCGCAGATCACCAAAGCACTAGTGCAACCTATCACACTGCCAAATAATCCACCAGACTCCCGCAACTCCCTGAATTCAACATAGTATTTCATAGTCCTTCCACAGCTTCCAACAAGCAGGGAATGGACTACTGGCACTGATTCAGGGTTCAACAAACGTCGTACATCTATCGCGCATAATATCATAACGTTTAAGGAATTTCCTCTGACCCTCAAGTCGGGCATCACGAGCCCCTTCCCCGTGCCGACCAGGAAAACAAATGTGGCAGTCACTTACAGCAGGTCATGGAGTAGGCTGAGGGATACTGATTAGATAAAAGTGCTGTTCAGATATGAGATCTCCCACCTTGAGCTCTCTGTGCACATATGTAACTGGTTAAAAGGGGATCTTCACCTATTAAGAATCTAGGTACACAATATCTGTAGTAATCCTCGATGACTACCCGCCCAAGGCCCCCCTTCTCACGAGGCCAAGGATCTCGGGGCCAGCATCTCGCCCTTTGCACCAAGCCCTTACACTCGAGTGACTGTTTATGATTGCACCAAACCACGTAACCCCGGCGGAAAAGCAACTCCCCAAACAACACCCCGGCTATCATACCTCAGCTGTGCATGCACTTGAACTTACCTACAAATACCTGCCTCTCCTCCTTCTCACAGCACACCCCGCCTTGCTAAAACGGGCCCAGAACCCATTCTAACACATTGTGTAGCCAATTAATGTACACCACACGTGACCCAAGAATCATGGATGACCACTCTACCACATATAGCGCCGCGGCGCGACGCAAATCTCGGTTTACCGATCGCCCCGCCACAGCCCTGCCGAAACCAAGCCTGCACGATACCAAAGAGTTTAAATCTCCCTCCACCGCACGAGGCTCCCCGGCCCCTTATGCGAAAACACACACAGCCTAAGGGCCCTACACAGGCTTGCACGAGAACCACGTGCGCAGACTATCAATCTCAACAGAGTGCGGACGGAGTTATGATATGACGACCGCCCGCATGAAGACCCTTTTGCACAATAATTGAACAGACCTAATGCTAACAAACCTAACTTTGGTCCCAATTGGATGGGGCTCACACCACACGGCTGACATTTCCCAAGCCCCTATGCCCAGAAACCACCACTAGCAAAGAATGCCAACTATTCTCACAGAATTCGCCGGCGAGTACGGGGCGCAGTTCGGACAAGACGAGACAAGATCAAAAAATACGTTCTAGTATCGGAAACAGCCCAGACCCAAAACGCACCTAAGGAACGCCTGGCCAACCCCCTCCCCGCCATACCAAAGACCGTCAGTGCCAAGAGAAGTGTTGTGAACCATGAAGGATTGAAACAAGGATAGGAGCCCTATCCGCAATGTAAAAATCTTTTAACGAGTGATAGAACGTGCACATAAGCTACCTACCCTAACATGTTGCGAATAAAGCATGGAAAAAAGCCAGCGTGAAGGGTCAGGAAGTGTGATCAGCAAAGGGGCACGGTAAGTAAACTGTATATTATGTTCTATTCTGCTGGGAAAGATTTTCACTTGGCCAAGTTGGTCACCCCGGACTTGGTACCCTCGGGGGCGAGCGGAAATTAGCTTATCCAGATAGCAATTAAAATTATGGTATTGGTCCTGAAAGGGCTTTAACCACCGCGGTTTGACTCGGTCTCAGATGTGTACTTGGCTATCGTAATTCATATCCAGCCGCTCTCCGCCCACCCGCCCGCCTACCTCTTTTTTACCCTACGTTCACTCGTCTTTCTACTATCATACACAGTACACCCACCGCCTTCCACCGGCCCAGAGTACCTTTTCAGCGGCGAACGAGAAACCCCTCCTACTTAACCGCCCTCACATCAACCGCACATTTGGACACATTCCCCCCCCCTATTACCATGGGTGCAAGTAACTAAGTGCAACCGGGGCCAGTAAAACATTGCGCGCTACACTAAAAATCTAGAGAAGGCGGAAAGGAAAGGGATCGCACAGGCGTGCTGCTCGATTTTCTCCTTCAGTCGTGCAGGTCTGCAGAGGTGCGTTTTCGATGACATCAAATATCACTCGCAATCCACTGGCTGATATGAAACGGGGCAAACTAGACTTTTCCAGTTGCCCACCCTATTGGAAAAGTGGTTTTTTTTCTTTTCTTTTTTTTTTCTACAGTTTTTGGCCAAGGACATTACACGCTCATGCCTTATGGATTATGCCTAATATAGATAACTAGGGGTGCTATTCTGATCTGGGAGGTTTTGGCGGATTAACCTCACCTCTTTAAATCCAAATACTCTATCACAGTATTATTGGTCCGGAGCCAGCAGCCATTATGTCTTTCCTCCACTTCCTTCCTATTCTTGTTTATACTTTCCCGTTTGCATTCAGCACAACCTGCTATTGCAATAAACCTAGTCCGTTGTCACATTACCAAAAATGGAGGAAATCTTCAATGAGATTCTATCCTTTCGTTTGATTTTGCGACCTCGTCTGGTAGAGTGGTGACCACACTAAGTTGAGTGTGATGCCACATAGAGTTATTCACTTTGAAATTATCAATTATATAAGTAAAAGCAACAGAATTACTCTAAAATGATTTATAGACATATCCAATTTGCTTAACAATTATGAAAAGGTGAGGAGCAAATATCTTTATAAAGTAGAACTTGGAAATAAGAATTAGAAATAATTGTAAACTCCTTCTTCTTATACCTTTCTGAAACTCTTTTACAACTTACTCAAAAGCTTTAGTACCTTTTTCTAAGTAATAGTGAAAGGAGCAATGGTTAGACATATAGATTACTGAGAAGTGTACACACTCTCCAGTAGGGTAACAGTGCACAAGCCTTCAATTTACTGAAGCCAATACCTCCTTCTATCCTCTTTATACAGTTCACACATCTTGTATAAGATTTCACTAAGTTGCGTCCCATAACTAAAATGTCATATCAATGAGGCCTACTTCATAACACTGTATATGTTGCTCTCATCAATTCAAGTGCAGGCTATTTGTGTTAAGTATATAAAAATACTTCCTTATAGTAGGATAGCTAAGTGCACATACCCTTATTTACCAAAGTCCAATACTCACTTCTGACTCTGTTACAGGACTAATAAATTATTTGCCAGTCTTTGGTCAGTTGCATTCCTGTAATTCACTTCTAAGTATCTTGAAAATCTCAGAGATATTCCTGAACACTATTAGAATAGGAAGAGAAGTGTTAGTGGGTATTCTTTAAAGAAGAGAGTAAGGTTGAGGGAAAGATAGAGTAGCTGTTTGACTGGTAGTATATTCAGAAGAGCATTCTTATAAGGCTTGCGAGACTAAATCCTTAAGGGATTGTAGGCTCTTTAAATACAAAGGATTGTAGCTAGGAAATATAGCAATGATATCCTATCCAAGGAAATAATACAACATTGCTATTATAGTAGTAAAAGTTAAAGCAAACAAAGTCCTAAAGCAGACGACTTAAGGTGATAAGATATCACTAACAAAACAAGTAATCAAATTCAAACAAGGTAAAACAAGTAGTCAATACTAATTTACTAATCCATTAGTAACAGTAATACAAGGAAATACTTAACTGGATAGTAACATACCAAGTAAGAAAGATAAGTACTACTAGGTAAGTTCTGAGTAGATGAAACTAACATCAACCTAGTTACAGTAGTAGGAAAACAAAAGGATTTCATTACAATCCCAATACTATAATACACATCAGTAAAAGAAAAGACTACATCTGATACACAAGTGCTGCATCAGGACAGTGTGTGGGTGTCTACTGCATTCGGTATATCCTGTAAATCTGAAGGCACTATGGGCGTACCTAGTATGTCAGGTACATCCAGTGAGTACTAGCAAAATCATTCACATCCAATGGTAACAAGTGATATCATGGACGTCTGGTAGTAATAGGAGATGTCTTGAGTGTCTAGTAGTAACAGTAGATGTCTTGGGTGTCTGGTGGTAACAGGAGATGTTTGGGGCATTGGGAACATATCCTAAGTGAAGACTTGGTAAGCTTTAGCCTCATTTTTGAATCTGGTCACAGTCATTTGAAGGTCAAAGTTAAATATAATTTAGTCCTTAAGCTTATACTAGTATAGCTAGAAAAATAAAGATCTAATACCATACTAGCCTGATAAGCTCTAGAACCAAACTCTCAGCTGAAAAGCTAACCATTATTAAGGAGCGAAAATAAGAGATATGGTAAGAAATCTATGTTAAATTTCAGATGAATTGTAGAGTGAAAATGCTCCAAGTTCAGACTGTAAAAGTGAGTAATAGCAGAGTTCTACTGGTAGTAACCTGACCCTGGGCTGGGTATAGTTCATTTTTCTGGTCGATTCATTAGCTCTTACAACCACACAACATCTAAGTCCTCAAGTACCTTTGTGACTTTCTAAATACTGACTTTAATACCAGATTTCTTCAGTGTCCTTTGAACATAGTATGTAATACTTTAGCACCTAGATTTATGTAACACCAGCTGTCCAAAGAGCTAAAGAACATCTACTCAATGCCAATACCCATGGAGTTATGGGCTGGTGAGGCTTCAACTAAGTGCTGACCTTGATACCAGATTCATTCAAAGTACTTTTGATACAACATGCAGTACTTTAGCCCCTAGATGTACAGTTGTGTCTGGAAAGTAATGATACCTCTTCATAGCAACCAGCACAGCACAATACCCCCTCCAAAAAGTATTGTAACCAGGCAAAATAATAATTTTTAAAAATAAATAGTGAAATTTAATATTATTGAGATATCTATATACAATCAGAAATATAGAGAACTGAAAATATGAAAAATAAGAAGGGTATATTTTCTGTAACAGGAGAATATTGTTAATTTACAGGAATTTTAAGGTAAAAAACAGCTATAATACATATCTTTACCAGAATTTGAATCACAGTATATAGAGAATATAATCAAATAGACTATCAAATCACATTCTAGAATTGCTTTTTTAATTTTTCAGAATGAAAAGTTATGAGATATGTGGTAATCAACTGTCATTTTAACAATAACTATAATTTCAACATTATATTCAATCTTTCTTATTTAAAATATAACTCTTTTAAAATATACAAATATCGTAAATGAATTTTAAACTTCTATCTAGTTAATAAAACTTATATTCAGATTGATTCTATGTACCCTATGACCTGAAAATAGTGATTAAAATATAATCATATTTTTTAACAATGTTGCTGTTAAATAATAAAGAATTCATTTGTAGTGAACAATGAGAAAAATATATTATTGATGGATAATAATAAACTATAGTTTCTACTTTGCATCTATACAAACATGTTAATTTTATTAATTTTTGTAAGTAATGAATCTTCTTAATAATAAGTTGTACTCAAGCCTTATTAAAATATCATAGTTTACCAAATATTTAGGATACATCATCTTATATTAAATCGTTTTCTCCATCTTAGTATTGATCAGTATCTAGTACTCATATTGATTATATTTTAAGATATAAACGTGCAATTAACCTGAAAGTACAAAAGGTTTATAAGAAAATCAAAAATTGGCTAAAGTAACAAGTATTACATTATATTATTATAAGAGTATCAGCTTTTCAGATAAACTGAAACTCTCTCATTCTAACTTGCATTAGTATAAGTTATGTATTATACTATTACGTTATTTTTTACTTTACATGTAAAAAAAGATATAAAACAATTCATAAATCCAATTTGAATTTTTGCTATTTTTGAATTTCTGAATACTTTGAACTCTATAGGTATTGTTTTTTAATACTAACTATTGATATTTATAATCTAAGAAACATTTCTATCCTACTTTCATCTATCTTTCAATTGGACTTCTGCATAAGCATTTTCATTGATAAAATCATTGTTAATTGAGATGGTACTAGGTTGTCAAAGGGTATCAGTACTTTCCGAACACAACTGTACATGACGCCAGCTATCCAGCAAGCAATAAAATATCTACTCAACGCTAATATCCATAGAGTTACAAGCTATTATATGTAATGACTCTTCATAAGTGGCATTACTGGAAGACTAAAGCCTACACCTATGTCAGAGGTATATGCCTACCAGGTAGGATTAGTTAGGTAGACAGAAGTGTACTCCACTAGAGTACTGATGGTTGAGTACCTTAGCCAGACATTGGCCACCTTAGTAATAGGTTCCTGAGTATTTAGTAGGAGTGGTGGTTATTCTGTTAAGTAGGATAACTTATATAGTTAAAGGGTGAAGTTGCCCTGTTTTCTCAGTAGTGCTTAGGGGTAGAATTATCCTATATTTAAGTTGGACATCTGATTATCCTACCATGGAGGCAAATTACCCTAGCCAGTAGGTAACTTGTTATACAGGACATTGGAAAAGGTTCTTACAATATTTGTTATGCAAAATCACTTTCCAAGTTCAAAATCTCAGATGAAACGGTGACCTTATGAAGGAGTAATTAAGTTACACACATTTCATAACTTGGAGGTATAGTTTCTAATACAACCCTCTGGCCCCCTTGTAAGCCCTAGGTATCATAGGCTTAAGCCAGAGGAGTTGCTCAAACTATAGTAAGTGAGAAGTAGCAAATGAGCTTCTGTAACATTGTATATGTTTTGGCCAAACCACTGACTTGGACCACAAGCTGTCCACAGGATAGCTAGGAGTAGTAAAGGTCAACTGTTAGGTGGAGGGTGATCTCTAGTATATCTGAGTGATGTAGGCCAAATGTTTGTTTGGGAGAATCTGTCGAGGAAGGCTCATCTCGGTAAAATAAGTAAAGTAAGAATTTATGAGCTAAACAATTTTATATTGATAAGATCTGTTCTCCGTTACTTGGTGATCACTGTAAAGTGCGAGGGGCACTTCGATATTTATATCCCACGTCTGAGTGTTTGCGGACTACTTCTAACTACTATGCTTCCGAGGTACTACTCTGATTATAATATGCAAACATCCAGAATCTTATAAGTGCAAGCACCATTTGACCCAGAAACTTATCACAGCCTTTTACAATTATGGAATAGTATTCCTCGGTTGAGATGACTGCACTATTTTTTATACCAAACAGGGGCCTCCAACTTAGTTGTCCGCATAGACTATTATATTACTCTAGTCTTGTTGACTATCGTTCCAGTAGACACATCGGTCATGAAGTGATCAAGTTCATGCCAGGCCACCTAGTGCCAATCGCAAGTCCAAGCCCAACTTGGCAACGTCTTAAGGGTCCCCGACATACCTAGGTCTTCTTTTCTAAGTGTGCTTCCCCTTGGTCCACTGGCCTCTGTAGAGGGGTCCTATTACTAGGACTAACCAATCTACAGCTGATCTCAGACCGGTATGGGTGGATTCGGTATACCCCTAATAGTCTCTGATACTGGGACATCCTCTTGGAGTATTTCGTCGAAAATGTCTCATCACTTTTGGCCTATAGTTTAAGAAGCCTAACTTTGAAGCCTACTATCTCAACGCGCCTATCACAGACATCTTCTGTTCCACTTCCCAAATGTTTCTAAAGGTCTCCTCTTATATACCCTGTGAACAGCATGCGGTTGGATAGAGGGTGGTGACATATAGAGTGTTATGAAGTGGGCTTCATTGATGTGACATTTTAGTTATGGGACGCAACTCGTGAAATCTCGCTAATGACGTGTGGGCCCTATAAGGGGACTGGAAAGGGGGTGTTGGAACTCCGGAAAATGGAGGATCTGTGAACAGTTACCCTACCATGAGGTCGGTGCACTTTTTGTCTCAGATTTCCATATGCCTAACATGAGCTCTCTTCTATCCAGCTTCGCCTTGAATGCATTTATAACTTTTATAATTTTTCTAAATACATTTTAAGACTTAGTGTGGTTAGGGTAAAAAACCTCCCACATTTACTTGGCCACGGTCAGAAAACCTTTTCCTCACTATCTTACTTCTGTCCTTCCTGGCATGTCCAAATTTTCATTATGAAAATTCTACACAATTTCCTCTGCATTTTCCATACCGCTAGCTGGCTCCCATGTGTTTTCATCTTCAGAACACCCTTGCCATTTGACGAAGTACCACAGTTCCCGCTTGTCTTAATAGCAACCATGAACTCATTTTCTGTAAGAGCAAATCTCACTTCTTATTATTTTTTCAACTTCCCATTGTAGATCGCCGTCAATGTCCTCTGGCTCTCTCGGGGGTTGCTGGCGATTATCATGCACTGATTCATGATAGGGCTCTAATAGTGCGACAGGGAATACAGGGTGAATGTTCCAGCGATCGGATATGTTGATCTCGAATGCTCATGACTGTTAGGTGGATGCCAAACACAAGTATATAACTGAGGGACGTAGGCCAAAAATCTTCGAATAGAGAATTTGTCGAGGAAGGCTTGTCTCGATAAAATAGGTAAGGTAAAGATTTAATGTGTGAAATAATATTATATTGATAAGATCTCTTCTCCATTGCTTGATGATGTCTGTAAAGGTCAGGAGGCACTTTGATATTTATATCCTGCGTCTGAGTGTTCGTGGACTACTTCTAACTACTATGCCTCTAACGTACCACTCTGGTTTTAATACGCAAACGTCTAGAATCTTCTAAGTGTGAATACTGTTTGACCTTGAAACTTATCACACCCTTTTGCAGTCACAGAATAGTATTCCTCTATTAAGATGACTGCGCTGTTTCTTATACCAAACAGTGGCCTTTAACTTAGATTTCCGCATAGACTATTTTCTTACTTTTAGTCTTCCTTTCTGAGCGTGCTTCCCCTTGGTCCACCAGCCTCTGTAGAGGTATCCTATCGCTAGGACCAACCAACCTACAGCTGATCTCAGAAGGGTATGGGTGGATTTGGTATGCCTCTAATAGCTTCTGCCACTGGGACATCCTCTTGGAGTATTTTGCCGAAAACGTCCTGTCACCTGTGGCCCATAGTTTAGGAAGCCTAACCTTGAAGCCTACTATCTCAATTTGCCTCTGACGGATATCTCCTGTTCCACTTCTCCGATGTCGCCAAAGGTCCCCTCTCATATATCCTGTGAACAGCATGCGGTCAGACAGACAGCGGCCATGTATATGGTGTTATGACGTGGGGTTCATTGATGTGACATTTTAGTTATGGGACGCAACTCTTAAAATCTTGCTAATGACATGCGGGCCCTATAAGGGGGCCGGAGGGAGGTGTTGGCACTCCGGAAAATTGAGGGTCTGTGTGCAGTTACCCTACCACGGGTCTGTGCATATGTCTCGGATTCCCATATTCCTAACAGTGACCCATGCCTTTCCACGATTTGGAACGGACCATATAGCGTCGGACTTAGCTTCTTTGATTTCCGTCAGGTATGAATGTTCTTTGCATTTAACATTACTTTGTCCCCAATCTTGAAGTCTGGCTATTGTCAAGCTTTCCGGTCATAATATTTTGATATTCCTTCTCGTGTCTTTTCTCGTGACCCTCTTGCTTATTCATGTATAGTCTTAATCAAGTTTGTGTAGAGTGTTGCTCCTGGATTTTGAGCTTTATGCTCCTTCATCCACTCTGTCAGTAGATGGAATTCATAGTTCATATAGAATGGCGACATCCCATGAGCGTTGGTGGTGGAGTAGTTATAGGCATGTTCAGCTAGTGGTAGTAACTGATACCAATTGTCCTGATCGTAGTTGACAAAACTTAGCCGGTATCATTCTAGCCCTTGGTTGTTATGTTCAGTTTGTCCATCAGTTTGAGGGTGGTATGCCGTTGACATTCTTCATTTAATTTCTAGTACTTTGTAAAGGAATTCAGGGAATTCTCCTACGAACTTTGAGTCCATATCCATGATGATTTCGATTGGTAGGCCATGCAGCCTCCATACTTCTTTCAGGAATGCATTTGCGACATCCTTGGCCATAGCTATGGTCTGAAGTTTGATGAAATGTGCCATCTTTATAAATTGATCAACTACTACCATTATTTGAGTGCAACCTTCTGACTCAGGTAATTGTCTGATGAAGTCCACTGAGATAGATGCCCATGCTGTGTAGGGTATTTGCAATAGTTGCAATAATCCATACTTAGCGTATCTAGGCTATTTATTATGTTGACATTCATCGTAGGATCGAACGTAGTCATTGATCCATGCGACAAGTCCTTTCCAACAGAAGTCACACATAATGATTTCCAGGATTTTTACTTGCCCGAAATGTCCTGCCACTTTTGCATACTGATGTCCTTCAGCAATCTTGTTGTATAATGCCTGACTATTTAGTACAAACAGTCTGTGCTTATAGTATAATAGATCATCGGTCAAGGTCCTATCCATGGGAAAATCTTTTCCTTTGTCTCGCAACCTAATCAGTTCTTCCCTCCATTGCCTCCAAGCCGCTTCCATCCCGATAGCTGCCTGTATCTCGCTTTGGAATTCAGGTTTAAACTACTTCATACTCTTTTGTAGGATAATGGTGTTTGACATTAGAACCTATTCTGGTACTTTTGAAATATCATAACAATGTTCGTTGTCTTTAGCTGATGCCTGTAGGTAGCTGATGCTAGGTTCCTGTTCCTTTACGATCAAGGATCTTGTTGCTATATCAGTCCTTCCGAATCCCGCGGTTCCTAGTTCTGTTTCTCCCAAGTCGTCTACTTCCATCATACCTGAGGTGTAGACTTTTTCCACCTCTAGTTGAGCTATGCGATCGCCTATTCTTATCTGGCAGTCCTCATTTTTATAGTTGAATAGTACGACCTTGAACTTTCTGGTGTAATCAGCATCGATTCCTCCTGCACCGGTGGAGATTCCGCTTTGAATCCTAAACCACTTCTTGAGGGCAACTCTTCCGCAGGTTCCTTCGGGTAGCTCCATGGCTATACCTGTTCTTATTAATGCTTGTCCATATTTCGGGACAATATCATCCTCTATAGCATAAAGGTCATGTCCTGCCGCCATTCTTGAGTCCATTGTTAGCAAATATGCCTTTTTATGCAATCTTTTGATACTAATCATGGGTGTTTTTCCACCTCTTCGAGGTTTCAAATCCAAATCCTTAGCTCCATCCCAGTCTTCTCCTTCATCGCCTACACTCACTACTAGTGATACCAAGAAATCTTGTGGTTTCAAAGTTTTCTGCACACGTTGTGTAGCTCCCTCCTCAGGATGGTCCTCCAGCCGTCTGCTTAATGCGTCAGGCTTTCCGCCCTTTTTGCCTGGTTGGTATACAATGTGAAAATTATATTCCACTAACTTCTGAGCCCAGCAAATTTGGGGGCCACTCCAGACTTTCGAGGTGAGGAAGTATTGCAGGTTCTGATAGTCAGTAATCACTTTTACCAGTTTATTTATTCCAATTAAGTAGTGGCTCCATTCCTTAAATGCTTCGAGGATCACGAGAAGTTCTTTATCATTAATCTCATAATTGCGCTCCACCGAGTTTAGTTTTCTGATATGAATCGCTACTAGATGCAACCTTTTCTTAAAGTATTGAGAAAGAACGCAACTAAGTGTAAAACCACTAGCATCAGTTTCTATGCCTGTCTCTCTCTCTGGGAAGAAGTAGTGGAGTATAGGAGTAGTGGTGAATCCATGTTTTAATTCTTCGAACGCCATATCCTGCTCAACTCCCCATTTGAAATTCTTAGGATTTCCTAGTAATGTCACGGTTATGGGTTTGCAAATGGCAGAGAAGTTTTTTATAAAGCGTCGGTAGAAGTTAGCAAATCTAATAAAGACTTGTACCTCTCTAACTGACTTAGATGCTTTCCACACCATTATGGAATCCACCTTGAGGGTGCTCATTGACACCCCATCAACCGCTACCATATAGCTGAGGAATGCTACCTCTGTAGCATGGAATGTTGATTTCTTAGGCGATACCGCTAATTGAAAGTCTGATAGACTATGAAAACTCTCTTGACAGCTTCGATGTATTCCTTTTCATCCTTAGAGTAAATTAGAATATCATCAAGGTAACACACAACTCTAACGTAAAGGTATTACTTAAGTACTTAGTTCATCATATCTTGGAAAGTTGTCGGAGCGTTAACCAATTCAAAAGGCATGACCTTATATTCGCAGTGTCTGTATCTTGTACAGAATGCCATTTTCCATTCAGCTCCTTCCTTTATCCTAATCAAGTGGTAACAGTCTCTAAGGTCTAACTTGGTGGAGATCTTTGCACTGGCTACTCGATAACGGAGTTCGGACATTAACGGAAGCGGATATTTGTTGAGGATAGTAATCTTATTTAGATTTCGGTAATCCACAACTAGGCGTAATCTACCAACTGGTTTAGGTACAAATAATATGGCTGCTCCTGCTGGTGATTAACTCTGCGTGATCTTTCCTAGTTTGATCATGGTTTCCAAGTATTCCTGTAAAGCCTTAAGCTGTTTTTCAGATAGTAGATATATCAGCCACCAGGGTGGAGTCAATCCTGGAATCAACTTGATTTCGTAATCGAAAGCGCATTTTGGAACCAATTTTTCTGCCTTTCGGGCTTCAAAGAAATATTTGTAATGCCAGTATTCCTTCAGTAACGATTTGAGTCCCACTATATTTTCCATGGCTCTGATCCGTCCGATGCGACATGCATTAGGTTTCCTAGCGACTGATTTATCATATTCGAACATATCCACTATTCCTTCATCTTGTTCCACAAAGCTTTCACGACATTTTGCATTGAAGGTCCAATTTTCTGCATCCTCTATGTGAGACACTGGGTGTTCTCGCTGCAACCATCCAAATGGAATTATCATTCCATAATGACCTGCTTTAGCCACTTCACATGACACTACAGAGATGGGTCAGTTTTTTCCAATTTCCAACTTTATAGGTAGAGTATAACACCACCCTCCGGGGGCGGCAGATGATCCATCATAGCCTAAGATATCAACTGCATTGGTGCGTTCAACAATAGGAACGTGAACGTCTTCCACTAGGTCCTTATTAATAAGGAACACATTTGATCCCGAGTCTAATAAGACTTTAACTTTATATCGCTAATCATGTATATAGAGGTAAGCGATCTCCTGCAGACAGTTACATTGTTTTAGTTTAGGAGCGCCTAATTCTGCGCGCTTCGCATGGGTACGACTTTCCTGGTTCCTACATTTAGGTATCCTAGGCCTTGGGTATAGGTAACAAAATGTTTGTTACTACGCTCGTGTAGTTTCTACCACTGAGGTCTCCTCAGACAAACTAGTAACTCTTTAGCTCTAACAATCTGGTTCTACATACTTGAACGGCATTTCACCGATATGCAATTGTGCATGACCAGTTTTCAGGCTGGATGCCTTTTCCCGAGACACCAAACCTAGGCTCATAGCAGGCTTTTGGGCGGTTATTAGCCATTTTACTCCCCTGGTATGGAGTTCCCGCTTTGACTGACGATTTCTCTTAGATTTTCGGTTATCCATCTAGCTCCCTCAGAGGGGCCTTGGGCACTAAAGCAGTACATTCCTATCCCGCACTCTGGCCAGAAGGCATCATAGTACATACATATAATACAAGTCAGACTCGTGTGGTAGGTGGAATGGCCCATATCAGTTGTCCTCCTGTTGTGTATTGTTATCAGGTAGATCTTGCATTGCTATGTCCCAACTTCTTCAGTATAGTAACTTGCTTGTACATGGTAGCAGGTGGCCACCAGGTAACTCGGGGAACTTCGTACTGTTGGCTCTTGGGCCATATGGGCATCTTGACTATGCTCTCTTTTGATCAAGACTCTCCATATATTGATTGTTGTATTCGAGCTCTCCAGTCTCTCGTGGGATTCCTTTACTGGTAACCTACTTGGACTGATCTTGAAAGGAGAGACTTGCTACATGCCACTTTGATCATTTTTGAGTTTTGACTCCAGTAGTTGCACATGGAATACCCGATCTCCATTGTGGTCAGTACCCAATACACACTAGCTAAAGGGTGTTCCCATTTTGATTCCAGCTCCATCTGGACGCTGATTACCCAAATGCTGCCACCTTTGGTGCCAATGAACCGACCTAGACAGGTTCTTTCTCATCAGCCACTTCACAGATCTTATTCATTTAAGCTTGTTGCTGGACGGAACCGACTATATGTGCTAGTTTAGGCTTTACAATAGCCATCCACGCACGATGAATTCCCTGTTTTATCAGTCTTGAACTGACCATTGCCACTGATATATGGGCATCTTCCCAACACCTCTGGTAGGTGTGGTTTTCTTTCCACCATGTGTGCAATTACCATCTCACCTCCAAGTGTCTATCATACTCTACAAGATACCGGTATGGGCCTAGTCAAAGTTTGTGTTAGTGGTCTTCGCCGTACTTGCCAACCTCTTCCTAGGCCTTTCCGGCTCATTGTCCCTTCTCCGTTTTCGTGGTGGGGCTCCCCCTCTCTTCACATAATGTTTGTTGTCCTTTTGTCGCTTTGGTTGTGAGTCTTGCCGGTCCTCCCTTTTGACCTCGGAGACCAGTTTTGGCTTGGACGGTTTGTCTCTTGCAAGCTTTTCTCTAGCGAGAAGTGCTTCTTATGAATGACTACATAGTCTGTGCGCTTCTTCCCATTCTTGATCCATTGTGTACCGCAAAGCCAACAACTTGCGCACAATTTATTTGGGAAGTTTGTTTTTGACTTCCTGCCTCAAGGATTCTCCGGTCATGTTCATTACTGCCTTTGTACTTGACCAGCTTTATAGCTCGTAGCACTAGTCTTTCGGCTTCTAGCGGGGTAAATCATTTGAACATATTATGTTCATAACAAGTCCACGTAGCCACTTCTGCCTGCTGAGTTTCCCCTTCAAGTCCGTCCATAGTCTTCCAATACCAAATGGTGTAAGGAAGTACTATGTCTCCTTTAGTACAGTTGAGCGTATATATAACTCATCCCTGGGCATCATCCCAGATCCGTGGGTTTCTTTCGAAATAGTCAGTGCATTGTATAATCCACACATATATATGTGGTGCGGGCTGATCCTCAAAGAATAGGGATGGTTCTGGCGGTCCCTTAATGGTTAGTACCATCGCATTGGCTAGTGTTTCTGCCATACCAGACTGTTCTGGTGTCTGTCCTCGCCTGCCATGGCTAGTACTTCCTCTCCTTCTTCCTCTCTCATCATCACCATCATCATCATCTCTAGGATTTCCTGGGTCACCTCCCTAGGTGCCTGAAGGGGATTCATCGGCACCTTCTTTGCCTTTCCCTGTTTCTCTTCGCGTAGGTGGAGCATAATACTCCTCGGCTGCGGGTAAGGGTACTGGTCCTGCAACTTCTGGACTTGGTATGGCAGCCCAGTATTTTATTTACCGCTTCCATCAGTACTCTTAGGTTATTATTTGTCTCCTTGTTTTGCCGTCATTGCTGGTCTAAGAACCTCCGCATCTCCACCTAGTGAGTAGTGCTATCTAAACGTCCTTGCGGCAGAGTACAATTGACCTCTCTTGCACGAGTGATGCTTTGCACTTAGAATTCTAAGAACTCCATCCTTAAGCCGATGACCATCTGGTCCATCGTCTGATCATGAGCTAATGCCGCTTGGCTTTCCTCCCTGATGGTTCCAGGTAACCTCATCATTACCTCTTCATGTTCCTGTTGATGCCTATCTTGGACGTCTATCTTCTTGGCCACTTCCCATAGCATTTCCTCTTGCATACCTTTGACCTCCTGCTCTCTGCCTGCCAGCTGTATCAACAAGATTGCAATATCGTTGTCGTGGACATCTTGTCCATCGGCGATTTGCTGTTGAACCTTAATTAATTTTAAGGTTTTGTCTTGAGTGACTCCCTTCAAATGTTTGAAGGCAATATTGGCTTAGTCAAGTGAGGTGTCTATATCTTACCTTATTTAACCCAAGGTTATTCCCAGATGAGTAGCTAGCCTGGCTAGGTTTGCAGCTTGATCTCCTTTAGGCTTTGGTGGGGATGCTCTTGATATCCAATGTGTGCTTGGGACACTAAAGGATCAGTAAGAGGGTAAAACTACTGTCCGGAATGCGGGCTCTTGAGGTGTCACAGTGAAGTGACTATGTATAGCTGAATCATCGGTTCCTGTCGTATCCGTCGTATCTGGTCGTGTATCCGTGGGTTCTCATGCCGTTATTCTGTTTCTCGGGTCTTGACGTATCTCAGCCATTGTGATACTTTCCAGATAGGCTAATTGTTCTAATAGCCCGGGTTGGGTGATTACTGGTACTTCGTACCAGAGTTCTCGATATCCTTTAAAAGGTTGAAGGAATCAGATGTAAGGTATGTAACATATGATGTACTCTAAGGGTGTAAGTAAAAAAGGATTCGGGTGATCTAATTCCAGATTCAGGACCTGAATCTCCTGTTTTCAAGGTTCAAAATGTACTTATAGTACATATAGGTGTCTTAGGCCCAAGCCAAGGGGGTGGCTGGTCCTCGGATGATGGTGCCTGTCTTCTTGTTCTGAGAGTACTGGGTACTCCACTTGACGAAGTTGTTTGACTTGGTTGAACTCCACTCGAAGTACAGACCATGCCAGGGACAATATATGAGCTTGAATTGATCTCTTGTGAGGATCCCAAAAGGTATTGTGAACTACGAGGGTTCTGGAGTAAATTCTTCACCAATTTCGTTTAACTCAGTGTTGAAGATTTCTTCAAACGTATGAATGTAGATGTGACAGTAAGTTGCTGTGAAAATGTAATCGAAGTCTGAGCTGAGGGTGGAGTTTGAAGTGAACTCATGGTTCATATAGTGAGCCTTGGTAACAGGACAACTATCAATATACTGTTAGGTTGACGCCAATCTCTAGTATATCTAAGGGACATAGGCCAAATCTTTGTTTCAAGGAATCTGTCGAGGAAGGCTCATCTTGGTAAAATAGGGAGGTAAAGTACAGATTTAGGAGCTAAATAATTTTATATTGATAAGATCTCTTCTCCATTGCTTGATGATCTCTGTAAAGCTGAGGAGGCACTTTGATATTTATATCCCGCATCTGAGTGTTCGTGGACTACTTCTAACTACTGTGACTGCGAGGTACCACTCTGATTTTAATACACAAACGTCTAGAATCTTATAAGTGCGAGCACCATTTGACCCTGAAACTTATCACACCTTTTTACAGTTACAGTATAGTATTCCTCTGTTGAGATGACTGTGCTATTTGTTATACCAAAGAGCGGCCTCCAACTTAGTTGTCCGCATAGACTATTATATTACTCTACTCTTGTTGACTATCATTCCAGTAGTATCTTCAGTCATGAAGATATCAAGTTCATGCTGGGCCACCTAGTGCCAATCGCAAGTCCGAGCTCAATGTGTCAACACCTTAATGGTCCCAGACTTGTCTAGGTCTTCCTTTCTGAGCATGCTTCCCCTTGGTCTGCCTGCCTCTATAGAGGGGTCCTATTACTAGAACCAACCAACCTACCGCTGATCTCAGAGGGGTATGGGTGGATTCGGTATGCCCCTAATAGCCTCTGCTACCAGGACATCCTGTTGGAGTATTTGGTTGAAAATGTCCCATCACATTTGGCCCATTGTTTAGGAAGCCTAACTTTGAAGCCTACTATCTCAATACTCCTACAACAGAACTCTTCCTTTCTACTTCCCAGATGTCACCAAAGGTCCCCTCTCATATATCCTGTGAGCAACATATGGCCTGACAGACGGCATCGACATATATAGTGTTATGAAGTGGGCTACATTGATATAACATTTTAGTTATGGGACGCAGCTCGCGAAATTTCTCTAATGACATGCGGAGACCATAAGGGGGCCAGAGGGTGGTGTTGGCACTCTGGAAAATCGAGGGTCTGGCGCAGTTACCCTACCATCAGATCTGTGCACTTTTGGTCTCAGATTTTTATATGTCTAACAACCACTCACAAAATCTCGCTAATGATGTGTGGGCCCCATAAGCGGGCCAGAGGGGGGTATTGGCATGCCGGAAAATCGAAAGTCTGTGCACGGTTACCCTACCGTGAGGTCTGTGCACATTTCTTGTCGCAGATTTCCATATGCCTAACATGAGCTCCCACTATTAGGTGGACACCAAACTCAAGTATATAACCGGGAGACATAGGCCAAAATCTTTGTTTGGAGAATCTGTCGAGGAAGGCTCATCTTGATAAAATAAAAGTAAGGTAAAGATTTATAGCGTAACAATTTTATATTGATAAGATCTCTTCTTCGTTGCTTGATGATGTCTGTAAAGCTCGGGAGGCACTTCGATATTTATATCCCGTGTCTGAGTGTTCGCGGACTACTTCTAACTACTATGCCTCTGAAGTACCACTCTGGTTTTAATACGCAAACGTCCGGAATCTTATAAGTGCGAACACCGTTTGACCCTGAAACTTATCACACCCTTTTGCGGATTCGGAATAGTAATCCTCCGTTGAGACGACTGTGCTATTTGTTATACCAAATAGCCACCTCCAACTTAGATGTCTGCATAGCCTTTTATATGACCTTAGTCTTGTTGACTGTCGTCCCAGTCGTCTCTTCGGTCATGACGTGATCAGGTTCATGCCAGGCCAACTCGTGCCAATCGCAAGTCCGAGCCCGACGTGTCAGCCTCTTAAGGGTCGCCAACTTATCTAGATCTTCGATTCTGAGCATGCTTCCCCTTGGTCGGCCGGCCTCCATAGAGGGGTGCTATTACTAGGACCAACCAACCTACAGCTGATCTCAGAAGGGTATGGGTGGATTCGGTATACCCTTAATAGCTTTTACTACAGGGATATCGTCCTAGAGTATTTCTACGAAAATGTCCCATGACCTTTGGACCATAGTTTTGCAAGCACAACTTTGAAGCCTACTATCTCAATGCGCCTCCCACGGAATTCCTCCGTTCCACTTCCCAGATGGCACCAAAGGTCCCCTCTCATATAACCTGCGAACAGCATGCGGTCGGACGGACGGCAACGACGTAAATGGTGTTATGAAGTGGGCTACATTGATGTGACATTTTAGTTATGGGACGCAACTCTCGAAATCTCGCTAATGATGTGCGGGCCCTATAAGGGGTCCGGAGGGGGGTGTTAGCACTCTGGTAAATTGAGGGTCTGTGCACAGTTACCCCACCGTGGGTCTGTGCACATGTCTCGGATTTCCATATGCCTAATATGAGCTCCCTCCTTCCAGGCTTCGCCACGAATGCCTTTATAATCATTTTATAATTTCTTCTAAATACATTTTAAGACTCAGTGTGGTCAGGGTAAAAAACCTTCCATGTTTACTTGGTCACGGTAGGAAAACCTTTTACGCGCTATCTTACTTCTGCCCTTCCTGGCATATCCGGATTTTCATTATGAAAATTCTCCACAACTTCCTCCGCATTTTCCATACCGGTGGCCAGCTCCCATGTGTTCTCATCTTCTGAACACCCTTGCCACTTAATGAAGTACCATAGTTCTTGCTTCTCTTGATAGCGGCTGCGTACCCATTTCCTGTAAGAACGAATTTCGCTTCTTACGATTTTTTCAACCTCCCATTCCAGATCGCTGTCAATATCCTCCGGCTCTCTAGGGGGTTGTTGCCAATTGCTAGGAACTGATTCGCGGTAGGGTTCCAATAGTGCGACCATGAATACGGGATGGATGTTCCATCGATCGGATATGTTGCGCTTGAATGCCCTGGATCCACGTCTTTACATAATTTGAAAGGGACCACATAGCTTCGGGCTTAGCTTCTTGGATTTCCGTCGTGTGCGGACGTTTTTGGCGTTTAAAATTACTTTGTCCCCGATCTTGAAGTCTGGCTGTTGTTGAGCTTTCCGGTCGTAATATCTTGACATCCCTTCTGTTCTCTTTTCTAGTGACCCGCTTGCTTGTTCATGTATTGTCTTAATCCAGTTCGCGTAAATTGTCGCTCCTGGATTTTGAGCTTCGCGCTCCTTCATCCACTCTGTTTGTGAATGGAATCCGTAGTTCGCATAGAATGGTGACATCCCATGAGCGTTAGTTGCGGAGTTGTTATAGGCATGTTCAGCTAGCGGTAGAAGCTGATACCAATCATCCTGATCGTAATTGACAAAACTTCGCAGGTAACCTTCCAGCACTTGGTCGGTACATTCGGTTTGTCCATCAGTCTCAGGGTGGTATGCCGTTGACATTCTTCGCTTAATTTCCAGCGCCTTGCAAAGGAATTCCCAAAATTCTCCGTCAAATTTTGAGTCCAGGTCCGCGACGATTTCGGTTGGCAGGCCATGCAGCCTCCGTAGTTCTTTCTGGAATGCGTTTGTGACATCCTTGGCCGTAGCCGAGCTCTGAAGTCCGATAAAATGTGCCATCTTTGTTAATTGATCGACTACTACCATTATGTGAGTGCATCCTTGCGACTCTGGTAGTTGGGTAATGAAGGCCACTGACAATGACGCCCATGCTGCGTAGGGTATTTGCAGTGGTTGCAATAATCCGTACTTAGCGTGTCTAGCTGATTTGTTATGTTGGCATTCATCGCAGGATCATACGGACTCGTTGACCCATGCCGCAAGTCCTTTTCAGTAAAAGTCTCTAATGATTATTTCCAAAGTCTTTTCTTGTCCGAAATGTCCTGCAACCTTTTCATCCAGACATCCTTCTGCAATCCTAGTATATAGCGCCTGACTATCTGGTACAAATAGTCTTTTCTTATAATATAGTAGATCGTCGGTTAAGGTCCAGTCTTTGGGAAAATCCTTTCCTTTGTCTCGTAACTTAATGAGTTCTTCCCTTCGTTGCCTCCACGCTGCCTCTGTCCCGATAGCTGCCTGTATCTCGTTCAAGAATTCAGGATTGAATTGCTTCATACCTTTCTGCAGGATAATAGTATTGGACATTAGAACTTTTTTGTGTACTTCTCAAATATCGTACCAATGTTTGTTGTCTTTAGCCGATGCCTGTAGGTAGCTGATGCTAGGTTCCTGTTCCTTGACGATCAAGGATCTTGTCGCCAGATTGGTGCTTCCGAATCCTGCAGTTCCTCGATCCGTCTCTTCCAAGTCGTCGACTTCCATCATGTCCGAGGTGTTGACCTTTTCTACCACTAGTTGAGCTATACGATCGCCCACTTTTATTTGGCAGTCCATATCTTTATGGTTCAAAAGTACGACTTTGAGTTCGCCGGTGTAAGCAGCATTGATTACTCCTGCACCGGTAGAGATTCCGCTTTGGACCGCTAATCCACTTCTTGGAGCAACTCTTCCGTAAGTTCCTTCGGGTAGCCCCACGGCTATACCCGTCCTTATTAATGTTTGCCAGTATTTCGGGACAATGTCATCCTCTATGGCGTACAGGTCATGTCCTGCCGCCATTCTTGAGCCCTTTGTTGGCAAGTATGCCTTTTTGCTCCATCGTTTGACCCTTATCATGGGTTCCTTTCCACTTCTTCGAGGTACCTGATCTAAATTCTTATCTCCATCCCAGTCCTCTCCTTCATCGCCTACCCTTGCTACTAGTAATACTAAGAAATTTTCTTCTTTCAAAATTTTCTTTTCATGATGCGTAGCTCCCTCCTCAGGGCGGTACTCCGGCCGTCTGCTTAATGCATCTGGCATTCCACCCTTTGTGCCTGGTCGGTATACAACGCGAAAATTGTATTCTACCAACTTCTGAGCCCATCGAATTTGTCGGCCACTCCAGACTTTTGAGGTGAGGAAGTATTGTAGGTTCTGATGGTCGGTAAAGACTGTGATCGGTTTCTCTGTTCCGATCAAGTAGTGTCTCTATTCTTTAAAAGCTTCTAGGATCCCGAGGAGTTCTTTATCATGAATCTCATAATTGCACTCCACCGAGTTTAATTTTCCAGAATGGAAAGCTACTGGATGCAATCTTTTCTCCAAGTACTGAGAAAGGACGCAGCCAAGTGTAAAATCGCTAGTATCCGTTTCTACCACCATTTCTCTTTCTGGGAAAAAGTGGTGGAGTATGGGGTCTGTGGTGAATCGGTGCTTTAGTTCTTTGAAAGCAGTGTCCTGTTCAATTCCGCACTTAAAATTGTTAGGATTTCCTGGTAATGTCACGGTTATTGGCTTGCAAATAGCAGAGAAGCTTTTTATAAATCGTCGGTAGAAGTTAGCAAACCCCATAAAGACTTGTACTTCTCTAACCGACTTGGGCGCTTTCCAGACCATTATGGATTCCACCTTGCAGGTGCTCATAGACACCCCATTGACCGCTACCATATAGTTGAGGAATTCCACTTCCGTGGCATGGAAAGTCGATTCCTTTAGCGATACCGCTAACTGAAAGTCTGATAGACTTTGTAAAACTTTCTTAACAGCTTCGATGTATTCCTTTTCATCCTTTGAGTAGATGAGAATATCATCAAGGTAACACACTACTCTGACGTCCAAGTATACCTGTAGAACTTGGTTCATCATATCTTGGAATGTTGCCTCAGCGTTGACCAATCCAAAAGGCATAACCTTATATTCGTAGTGTCTGTATCTCGTACGGAACGCCGGCTTCCACGCATCTCCTTCTTTTATCCTAATCAGGTGGCAGCCGTCCTTAAGGTCTAACTTGGTGAAGATCTTTGCGCCGGCTACTCTATCTCTGAGTTGGGATATTAGTGGCAGAGGATGTTTGTTGAGGATAGTTATGTTATTTAGATTTTGATAATCCACAACTAGGCGTAATCTACCATCTGGTTTAGGTACGAATAATATAGGTGCCCCTGCTGGCGATTGGCTCCCTGTCATTTTCCCTTGTTTGATCATTGTTTCCAAGTATTCTCGTAAAGCCTTAAGCTGCTTTTCGGACAATGGATATATCAGCCCCCATGGAGGAGTTGAACCTGGAATCAGTTTGATTTCGTGATCGAATGTTCCTCTTGGAGCTAATCTTTCTGCCATCTGGGCATCAAACAAATGTTTGTAATCCCCGTATTCTTTCAGTAATGATTCGAGTTCCCCCATATTTTCAATGGCTCCGATTCTTCTGATGCAGCAGGCATTAGGATCCCAAGCGACGGATTCATCATATTCGAAAATATCCGCTATTCTTTCATCTTCTTCCACACAGTTTTCACAACATTTTACAGAGAAGGTCCAATTTTCTGCATCTTCTATGTGAGACACTGGGTGTTCACGATGCCACCAACCAAAAGGAATTATCATTCCATAGTGACCTGCTTTAGCCACTTCACACGACCCTTCAGAGATGTGTCAGTTTTTTCCTATTTCCAATTTTATTGGGAGAGTGTAACACTTCCCTCCAGAGGGGGCTGATGATCCATCAAAGCCTAGGATATCAACTGCATTGTCGCGTTCTACAGAGGGAACGTGAAGGTCTTCAACCAGGTCCTTATTGATAAGGAACACGTTGGATCCCGAGTCTGATAAGACTTTAACTTTGTATCGCTTATCATGTATATGGAGGTAAGCGATCCCCTCTAGACAGTTGTATCGTTTTGGTTTTGGAGCGTTTAGTTCCATGCGCTTAGTGCGGAGCAGACTTTCTTGGTTCTTTCGCTTAGGCATCGTTGGTGAGGGGTGTAGGTAACAAGATGTTTGTTACTACGCCCGCGTAGTTTCGACCATTGAGGTCTCCGCAGACAAACTAGTAACCTTTTAGCTTGAACAATCTGGGTCTACATACTAAGCGGCGTTTCACCAATACGCAATTGCGCACGACCAGTTTTCAGGCTGGATGCCTTCTCCCGACAGGCCAGACTTAGGCTCATAGCAGATTTTCGGGCGGTTATTAGCCATTTTACTCCCCTGGTGTGGGGTTCCCGTATTTACCGAGTCCTTTCCCTTAGGATTTCGGTTATCCGTCCAGCTCCCTCAGAGGGGCCTTGCGCACCAAAGCGGTACATCCCTATCTTACAATCTGGGCAGAAGGCAAGATAGTACATAAGTATAATACGACTCAGACTCGTGTGGTAGGTGGAACGGCCCGCGTCGGTTGTCCTCCTGTCGTGTATTGTTATCAGGTAGATCTTGTATTGCTATGTCCCAACTTCTTCGGTATAGTAACTTGCTCGCACACGGGTAGCAGGCAACCACCAGGTGACTCGAGGAACTTCGTACTGTTGGCTCCCGGGCCATGTGGGTAAGTTAACTATCCTCTCTTTTGATCAAGACTCTCCATATATTGATTCTTGTGTTCGAGCTCGTAAGTCCCTCGCGGGGTCCCTTCACTTAGAGCCTACTTGCCTTGATCCTGAAAGGAGAGACTTGCTTTGCGCCGCTTTGATCATTTTGAGTTTCGATTCCCGTAGTTGCACACGGACTACCCTATCCCCGTCGTGGTCGGTACCCAATACACCACAGCCAAAGGGGGTTCCCTTTTCGATTCTGGTTCCATTTGGACACCGAATACCCAAACGCCGTCGCCGTTGGTGCCAATGAACTGACCTAGGTTAGTTCCTCATCGTCTGCCAGTTCCCAGATCTTATTCCCTTGGGCCGGGTACTGAACGGTTGTGACTTTGCGAGCTAATTTAGGCTTTACAATAGCCGATCTTGCTCGTCGAATTCCCATTTTTATTGGACTTGAACTGACTGTTGCCACCGACATATGGGCGTCTCCCCAACACGTCTGATAGGTGTGGTTTTTCTTCCCACAACCTGTGCAATCTCCTTCTTTCCTTCAAGTGTCTATCACACTCTGCGGGATACCGTTATGGGCCTGGGCGAAGTTTGTGTGGGTGGTCTTTGTCGCAACACCCAACCTTTTCCTGGGCTTCTCTGGTTCATCGTCCCTTTTCCGTTTTTGTGGTGGGGCTCCACCTCCCTTGACATAAGGATTCGTATCCCTTTGTCGCTTTGATTTAGAGTCCCGTCGGTCTTCTCTTTTGACCTCTTGGACTATTTTAGGCTTGGACAGTTGGTCACGCCCAATTTCCTTTCTGGCTAGCAGTCCTTCTTTTGACCGTCCACATAGCCTCAGTGCCTCCTCCTATTCTTGATCCGTCGTATGTTGCAGGGCCGACTACCTGCGGACAATCTGTTCAGGAAGTTTGTCTTCGACTACCTCTCTCCAGGATTCCCTGGTCATGCGTGCACGAATGTTATAGTTGTGCATGACTGTCAGATAGCGTTCAATACTGCCATCGTACGTGACTAGTTTCATTGCGCGGAGGGCTAGTCTTTCAGCTTCTACCGCGGCAAATCGCTTGATCATATCATGTTCAAAGCGGGTCCAAGTCACCAGCTCTGGTTGCTGGGTTTCCCCTTGAAGTCCGTCCATCGCCTTCCGGTACCATATGGTATACGGGAGGACTATTTCTCCTTTTGTACGGCTGAGTGCATAAATGACACGTTCCCTGGCGTCATCCCAGATTTGCCGGTTTCGCACAAAATAGTGGATGCATTGCAGGATCCAGACATATATGTCTTGAGCGGGTTTATCCTCAAAGAATGGAGGAGGCTCTGATGGTCACTTAATATTTGGTGCCATCGCGTTGGCAAGTGTTTCTGCCATGCCAGACTGTTCTGGTATTTGTCCTTGCCTGCCTCGGCTAGGACCTCCTCTCCTCCTACCTCTCTCATTATCATCATCGTCATCGTCACTAGGATCCCGTGGGTTACCTCCTTGGGCACCCGAGGGGGATGCATCAGCGGCTTCTCTACCTTTTCCCTTTTCCCTGCGTGTAGGGGGAGCATAGTACTCCTCGTCATCCATTTCTTGGACTGCGGGTAAAGGGGCGGGTCCTGCACCTTCAGGACTTGGTGTGGCAGCCAACATTCTGTTTATTGACTGCGTCAATACCTTCAAGGTATTGTTAGTCTCGTTATTTTGCTGTTGCTACTAGTCCTGAGATCGGCGGATTTCCGCCTGGTGGGTAGTCTGATCAAAACGCATCTGTCCTAGGGTACGATTGACTTCTCTTTCACGTGTAGTGCATTGGGCGTGGAATTCTACGAATTCCACGCATAGACGGAGGACCATTTGTTCCAAAGTCTGATCGCGGGCTAATGCCGCTTGGCTTTCTTCCCCGAGAGTGCCATGTAACCTCGTGGTTACCTCTTCATCTTCCTGTTGACGCTTATCGTGAGCGTCTATTTTCCTTGCCACTTCCTGTATCATTTCCTCTTGGATACCCTTATCTTCACTTTCCACGCCTGCCAGCTGCATCAACAATATTGCAATGTCACTATCGTGGACATCTTGTCCTGCGGCTATTTGCTGTTGAACCTTAATTAGCTTCCAGGTATTGTCTTGGATAGCCCCCTTCAAACGTTTGAAGACGATATTGGCTTGGTCGAGCGAGGTATGTATCTCCTGCCTTATTCGACCCAAGGTTATCCCAAGACAGGCAGCCAGCCTTACTAAGCATGTGGCATGGTCTCCTCCTGATTTAGGTGTGGGGGCCCTTGATATCCAATGTGTACTTGCTACACTGGAGGATCGGTGAGGGGGTATATTTGCTCTCCGAAATGCAGGTTCATGAGGTTTTGACGGGGAAGGACTCCATATGGCTGTATCATCGGTCTTATCCGTCGTATCGGGTCGGGTATCCATTGGTTCGCCCGCCGTTATTCTTTTTCTCGGATCTTGAGGTATCTCAGCCATTGTGATACTTTCCAGATAGGCTAGCTGTTCTAGTAACCCAGGATGAGTGATTACTGGTACTTCGTACCAGAGTTCTCGATATCCTCTAAAAGGTTTAAGGAATCGTATGTAGGGTATCCAACGCTGGAGATACTCTAGAGGTGTAGGTATGAACAGATTCAGTTGGTCTGACTCTGGACTCAAAACCTGAATCTCCTTTTTCTCGAGGTTTAGGATGTACTTGTAGTACATATAAAGGTGTGCTTAGGCCCAGGCCGAGGGGATGTCTGATCCTCAGATGACTGTGCCTGGGTTTTCCTTTTTCCTTTTTTCCGTCTTTAAAAAGTACTGGGTGCACCAAGCGACGCAATTTTCCGACTCGGTCGAATTCCACTCAAAATCCGAACCGTGCCAGGTACGATATATGCTATTGAGATGATCCCTCGTTGAGATCCAAAAGGGTACTGTGAACCACGCGGGTTCTTGCGTATATTCTTCTTCGATTTCGAACAGCTCACTATCGAAGACTTCTTCCAATGTCGGAATATAGATAGGACAGTGAGGTGCTACGAAAATGTAATCGAAGTCTGAAGTGAGGGTGGAAGTTGAAGTGAACTCGTAGTTCATATAGTGAGCCTTGATAACAGGAGAAGTATCAATACACTGTTAGGCGGACGCCAAACTCAAGTATATAACCGAGAGACGTAGGCCAAAATCTTTGTTCGGAGAATCTGTCAAGGAAGGCTCGTCTCGATAAAATAAACGTAAGGTAAAGATTTATAGTGTAACAATTTTATATTGATAAGATCTCTTCTCCATTGCTTGATGATGTCTGTAAAGCTTGTGAGCCACTTTGATATTTATATCCCGTGTCGGAGTGTTCGCGGACTACTTCTAACTACTATGCCTCCGAAGTACAATTCCGCTTTTAATACGCAAATATCCAGAATCTTATAAGTGCGAACACCGTTTGACACTGAAATTTATCACACCCTTTAGCGGATTCAGAATAGTATTCCTCCGTTGAGATGACTGCGCTATTTGTTATACCAAACAGCCGCCTCCCACTTAGAGGTCCGCATAGACTTTTATATGACTTTAGTCTTGTTGACTATCATCCCAGTCGTCTCTTCGGTCATGAAGTGATCAGGTTCATGCCGGGCCACCTAGTGCCAATCGCAAGTCCGAGCCCGACGTGCCAGGGTCTTAAGGGTCGCCGACTTATCTAGGTCTTCCATTCTGAGCATGCTTCCCCTGGGTCCGCCGGCCTCTGCAGAGGGGTCCTATTACTAGGACCAACCAACCTACAGCTGATCTCAGAAGGGTATGGGTGGATTCGGTACACCCTTGATAGCTTTCACTACTGGGATATCCTCCTTGAGCATTGCTACGAAAACGTCCTGTCACCTTCCGCCCATAGTTTAGGAAGCCCAACTTTGAAGCCTACTCTCTCAATGCGCCTCTGACGGATTTCCTCCTCTCCACTTCCCAGATGTCGCCAAAGGACCCCTCTCATATATCCTGCGAACAGCATGCGGTCGGACGGATGGCGGCAACGTATATGGTGTTTTGAAGTGGGCTTCATTGATGTGACATTTTAGTTATGGGACGCAACTCTCGGAATCTCACTAATGACATGCGGGCCCCATAAGGGGGCCAGAGCGGGGTGTTGGCACTCCAGTAAATTCAGGGTCTGTGCACAGTTACCCCACTGTGGGTCTGTGCACATGTCTCGGATTTCCATATGCCTAACACCCTCCTACCTGACTTCCTCTTGAATGCCTTTATAACTTTTATAATTCTTCTAAGTACATTTTAAGACTCAGTGTGGTCAGGGTAAATAACCTCCTACATTTACTTGGCTACAGTAGGAAAAACGTTTCCTGACTATCTTACTTCTGCCCTTGCTGGCATATCCGGATTTTAATTATGAAAGTTTTCTACAACTCCCTCCTTGTTTTCCACACCGGTAGCTGGCTCCCATATGTTCTCAACTTCTGAACACCCCTGCTACTGTACAAAGTACCACAGTGCTCACTAATCTTGATAGCGGCCAAGTACCCATTTTCTGTAAGAGCGAATCTCGCTTCTTCCTAGTTTTTCAACCTCCTCTGGTAGATCACCTTCAATGTCCTCTGGTTTTCTAGGGGGTTGGTGGTGATTATCATCAATTGAGTCACGATCGGGTTCCAATAGTGTGACATGAAATATGGCATGAATGTTCCATTGGTCAGATATGTTGAGCTGGGATAGTTTACAATCCGCGCTGTTTTACGACATGGAAATACCAGTGTAGCTGCGCACTTACCTTCTCTAATTTCTATTGGGTATTGATTTTCTTTTCATTTAACCTTACTTTGTCCCCGATCTTGAAGTCTGTCTGTTGTTGAGCATTGTGGTCCTAATATTTTGACATTCCTTCACATATCTTTTCTGGTGACCCTCTGGCTTGTGCAAGTATCGTCTTAATCCAGTTCTTGTAGAGTGTTGCTCCTGGATTTTGAGCTTCACGCTCCTTCATCCACTCTGTCTGTGGATGGAATCCGTAGTTCACATAAAATGGCGACATCCTATGAGTGTTGGTGGCTGTCAGGCGGACGCCTAAGCAGCAGTATAACTGAGGGACGTAGTCGAAAATCTTTTTGGAGAATCTGTCAAGGAAGGCTTGTCTCAATAAAGTAAAGTAAAGTAAAGATTTAGGAGGTAAAACAATTTTATATTGATAAGATGTCTTCTCCGTTGCTTGATGATATCTGTAAAGCTCAGGAGGCACTCCGATATTTATATCCTACGTCTGAGTGTTCGCGGACTACTTCTAACTACTATGCCCCCTAAGTGCTATACTATTTTTAGTATGCAAATGTCTAGAATCTTTATAAGTGTGAACACCGCTTGACCCTAAAACTTATCACACCCTTTCACAGACACTGAATAGTATTCCTCCATTGAGATGATTGCGCTATTTGTTATAACAAACAGCGGCCTCTAACTTAGATGTCCGCATAGACTATTATATTACTTTAGTCATGTTGACTATCGTTCCAGTAGTCTCATCGGTCATGAAGTGATCAAGTTCATGCCGGGCCACATAGCGCCAATTCCAAGTCTGAGTCCAACATGTCCATGTCTCAAGGGGTTCCGACTTATCTAGGTCTTCCTTTCTGAGCATGCTTTTCCTTGGTTCGCCCGCCTCCGTAGAGGGGTCCTATTACTCGGACCAACCAACCTACAGCTGATCTCAGAAGGGTAAGGGTGGATTCGGGATATCCCTGATAGCTTCTACTACTGGGATATCCGCATAGAGTATTTCGCCGAAAACATCCCATCACCTACCGCATATAGTTTAGGAAGCCTACCGTTGTAGCCTACTATCTCAATGCGCCTTCCATGGATTTCTTCGGTTCCACTTCGCCGATGTCACCAAAGGTCCCCTCACATATATCCTGTGAACAGCATGCGGTTGGATGGACGGCGGCGACGTATATGGTGTTATGAAGTGGGCTTCATTGGTGTGACTTTTGAGTTATGGGACACAACTCTCAAAATCTCGCTAATGACATGCGGGCCCCATAAGGGAACCGGAGGGGGGTGTTGGCACTTTGGTAAATTGGGGGTCTGTGCGCAGTTAACCTACCGTGGGTCTGTGCACTTGTCTCAGATTTCCATATGCCTAACATGAGCTCCCTAATTCCAGGCTTCGCCTCCAATGCCTTTATAAACTTTTAATTTTTCTTCTAATTACATTTTAAGACTCACTGTCATCAGGATACAAAACCTCGCACGTTTACTTGGCCATGGTAGGAAAACCTTTTCCTCACTATCTTACTTCTGCCCTTCCTGGCATGTCTGGATTTTTATTATGAAAATTCTTCACAACTTCCACCGCCTTTTCCATCCCGGTAGCAGGCTCCCATGTGTTCTGATCTTTTGAACACCCTTGGCATTTAATGAAGTACCACAGTTCCCGCTTCTCTTGATAGCGCCTGCGTATTTGTTTCCTGTAAGAGCAAATCTCGCTTCTTACAATTTTTTCAACCTCCCATTATAGATCGCCGTCAATATCCTGCGGCTCTCTAGGTGGTTGTTGATGATTGCCATGAACTGACTCGCGGTAGGGTTCCAATAGTACGACATGGAATACTGGGTGAATGTTTCAGCAGTCAGATATGCTGAGCACGAAGGCTCACGATCTGCCTTTTTCAACGATTTGAAAAGGACAGTATAGCTTTGGACTTAGCTTCCTTGATTTTCTTTGTTTTCAAATGTTCTTTGTATTTAATATTACCTTGTCCCCAATCTTGAAGTACGGCCGTTGTCGAGCTTTCCGGTCATAATATTTTGACATTCCTCCCCGTGTCTTTTCTAGTGACCCTGTCGCTTGTTCATATATTGTCTTAATCCAGTTCGCATAGAGTGTTGCCTCTGGATTTTGAGCTTCATGCTTCTTTATCCACTCTGTCTGCAGATGCAAACCATAGTTCGCATAGATTGGTGACATCCCGTGAGCGTTGGTTGCGGAGTTGTTATAGGCATGTTCAGCTAGTGATAATAGCAGATACCAGTCATCCTGATCGTAGTTGACAAAAGTTCAAAGGTATCCTTCCAACAATTGGTTGGTACGTTCGGTTTGTCCGTCAGTTGGAGGGTGATATACTGTTGAAATTCTTCACTTAATTTTCCCCGCTTTGCAGAGTGATTCCCAGAATTCTCCTGCGAACTTTGAGTCCATGTCAAAGATGCTTTTGGTTGTTAGACCATGCAACCTCCATACTTCTTTTAGGAATATGTTTGCAATATCTTATGCCGTAGCCGAGGTTTAAAGTGCGATGAAATATGCCATCTTTGTAAATTGATCAACTACTACTATAATTTGAGTACATCTTTGTAACCCTGGTAGTTGTGTGATGAAGTCCACTGTGATGGATGCCCATGCTGCGTAGGGTATTTGGAGTGGTTGCGATAATCTGTACTTGGCATGTCTAGGCGATTTTTTCTGTTGGCATTCATCGCAAGATCGCATGTAGTCGTTGACCCATGCCACAAGTCCTTTCCAGTCTAAGTCTCTCATGATTACTTCCAAGGTCTTTTCTTGCCCGAAATGTCCTACAACATTTGCATCGTGATATCCTTCTGTGATCTTAGTGTATAGGGCCTGTGTTAGGCGGACGCCAAACTCAAGTATATAACAGATGGACGTAGGCCCGAAATCTTTCATTGGAGAATCTGTCGAGGAAGGCTAATCTCGATAAAATAGGTAAGGTAAAGATTTAAAGCGTAAAACAATATTATATTGATAAGATGTCTTCTCTGTTGCTTGATGATGTCTGTAAAGCTCGGGAGACACTTCAATATTTATATCCGTGTCTGAGTGTTCGCGGACTACTTCTAACTACTATGCCACCGAAGTACCACTCTGGTTTTAATACGCAAACGTCCAGAATCTTATAAGTGCGAACACGGTTTGACACTGAAACTTATCACACCCTTTTTGCGGACTCGGAATAGTATTCCTCCGTTGAGATGACTGCGCTATTTGTTATACCAAACAGGCGCCTCCAACTTAGATGTCCGCATAGACTTTCATATGACTTTTGGTCTTGTTGACTAGCATCCAGTCGTCTCTTCGGTCATGAAGTGATCAGGTTCATGCCGGGCCACCTAGTGCCAATCGCAAGTCTGAGCCCAACGTGTTGACGTCTTAAGGGGCTCCGACTTATCTAGGTCTTCCACTCTGAGCGTGCTTCCCCTTGGTCCGCCAACCTCCGTAGAGGGGTCCTATTGCTAGGACCAACCAACCTACAGCTGATCTCAGAAGGGTATGGGTGGATTCGGTATACCCCTAATAGCTTCCGCCACTGGGCTATCCTCTTAGAGTATTGCGCCGAAAACGTCCCGTCACTTTCGGCCCATAGTTAGGAAGCCTAATTTGTAGCCTACTATCTCAATGCGCCTCACACGGAATTCCTCCGTTCCACATCCCAGATGCTGCCAAAGGCCCCCTCCTATATATCCTGCGAACAGCATGCGGTCAAACGGATGGCGGCGACGCAAATGGTGCTGTGAAGTAGACTTCATTGATGTGACATTTTAGTTATGGGACGCAACTCTCGAAATCTTGCTAATGACATGTGGGCCCCATAAGGGGGCCAGAGCGGCGTGTTGGCACCCCGGTAAATTGAGGGTCTGTGCGCAGTTACCCTACTGTGGGTCTGTGCACATGTCTCAGATTTCCATATGCCTAACATGAGCTCCCTCAATCCAGGCTTCGCCTCGAATGCCTTTATAACCATTTTATAATTTCTTTCTAAATACATTTTAAGACTCCGTGTGGTCAGGGGAAAAAACCTTCCGCGTTTAATTGGCCATGGTAGGAAAACCTTTTCCTCACTATCTTAGTTCTGCCCTTGCTGGCATATCCGGATTTTCATTATGAAAATTCTCCACAACTTCCTCCGCATCTTCCATACCGGTGGCAGGCTCCCATGTGTTCTCATCTTCCGAACACCCTTGCCGTTTAACGAAGTACCACAGTTCCCGCTTCTCTTGATAGCGGCCGCGTACTGGTTTCCTGTAAGAACGAATCTTGCTTCTTGCGATTTTTTCAACCTCCCATCGTAGATCGCCGTCAATGTCCTCCGGTTCTCGCGTGGGTTGTTGGCGATTGTCATGAACTGACTCGCGGTAGGGTTCCAATAGTGCGACATGGAATAAAGGATGAATGTTCCATCGATCGGATATGTGGAGCTTAAATGCTCTGGATCCGCGTCTTTCTATAATTTGCAAGGGGCCGTATAGCTTCGGACTTCGCTTCTTAGATTTCCGTCGCGCGCGGATGTTTTTGGCGTTTAACATTACTTTGTCCCCGATCTTGAAGTCCGGCTGTTGTCGCGCCTTCCGGTCATAATATTTCGACATCCCTTCTCGCGTCCTTTTCTAATGACCCTCTTGCTTGTTCATGTATTGTCTTAATCCCGTTTGCGCAAAGTGTCGCTCCTGGATTTTGAGCTTCGCGCTCCTTCATCCACTCTGTCCGTGGATGGAATCTGTAGTTCGCATAGAATGGTGACATCCCATGGGCGTTGGTTGCGGAGTTGTTATAGGCATGTTCAGCTAGCGGTAGCAGCTGATACCAATTATCCTGATCGTAATTGACAAAACTTCGCAGGTAACCTTCCAGCACTTGGTTGGTACGTTCAGTTTCTCCGTCAGTCTGAGGGAGGTATGCCGTTGACATCCTTCGCTTAATTTCCAGCGCCTTGCAAAGGGATTCCCAAAATTCTCCTGAAAACTTTGAGTCAATGTCCGAGACGATTTAGGTAGGTAGGCCATGCAGCCTCCATACTTCTTTCAGGAATGCGTTTGCGATATGCTTGGCCGTAGCCGAGGTCTGTAGTCGGATGAAATGTGCTATTCTTGTGAATCGATCCACTACTACCATTATTTGAGTGCATCCTTGCGACACTGGTAGTTGTGTAATGAAGTCCACAGAGATAGACGCCCATGCTGCGTAGGGTATTTGCAGTGGTTGCAATATTCTGTACTTAGCGTGTCTAGGCGACTTGTTATGTTGGCATTCATCGCAGGATCGCACATAGTTGTTGACCCCTGCTGCAAGTCCTTTCCAGTAGAAGTCTCTCATGATTATTTCGAAAATCTTTTCCTGTCCGAAATGTCCTGCAACTTTTGCATCATGACATCCTTCTGCAATCTTGGTATATAGCGCCTGACTGTCTGGTACAAATAGTCTTTGCTTATAATGCAGTAGATTGTCGGTTAAGGTCCAGTCTTTGGGAAAATCCTTTCCTTCGCCTCGTAACCTAATGAGTTCTTCCCTCCGTTGCCTCCAAACTGCATCTGTCCTGATAGCTGCCGGTATCTCGCTTAGGAATTCAGGATTGAACTGCTTCATACCTTCTTGCAG
The DNA here is from genome assembly GCA_014065205.1 of Tuber brumale. Taxonomy (NCBI): domain Eukaryota; kingdom Fungi; phylum Ascomycota; class Pezizomycetes; order Pezizales; family Tuberaceae; genus Tuber; species Tuber brumale. The sequence goes on from JACCEG010000002.1 coordinate 757,725, forward strand.
GATAATAGTATTTGATATTGGAACTTTTTCGTGTACTTCTGAAATATCGTACCAATGTTCGTTGTGTTTAGCTGATGCCTGTAGGTAGCTGATGCTAGGTTCCTGTTCCTGGACGATCAAGCATCTTGTCGCTATATTGGTGCTTCCGAATCCCGCGGTTCCTCGCTCTGTTTCTTCCCCGTCGTCGACCTCCATCATGTCCGAGGTGTTGACCTTTTCTACCACCAATTGAGCTATGCAATCGCCCATTCTTATTTGGCAGTCCATATCTTTATTGTTGAAAAGTACGACTTTGAGTTCGCCGGTGTAATAAGCATCGATTACTCCTGCACCGGTAGAGATTCCACTTCGGACCGCTAATCCACTTCTTGGGGCAACTCTTCCATAGGTTCCTTCGGGTAGCCCATAGCTATACCCGTCCTTATTAACGCTTGTCCATATTTCGGAACAATGTCATCTTCTATGGTGTACAGGTCATGTCCTGCCACCATTCGTGAGCCCTTTGTTGGCAAGTATGCCTTTTTGCTCAATCTCTTGACCCTAATAACGGGTTCCTTTCCACCTCTTTGAGGTTCCCAATCCAAATCCTTATCTCCATCCCAGTCCTCTCCTTCATCGCCTACCCTCGCTACTAACGATACTGAGAAACTTTCTTCTTTTATAATTTTCTGTTCACGATGCGTAGCTCCCTCCTCAGGACGGTACTCCGGCCATCTGCTTAATGTATCAGGCTGTCCGCCCTTTGTGGCTGGTCGGTATACAATGCGAAAATTGTATTCTACCAACTTCTGAGCCCATCGAATTTGACGGCCACTCCAGACTTTTGAGGTGATGAAGTATTGTAGGTTTTGATGGTCGGTAAAGACTGTGATTGGTTTCTCCATTCCGATCAAGTAGTGTCTCCATTCTTTAAAGGCTTCCAGGATCGTGAGATGTTCTTTATCGTAGATCTCATAATTGCCCTCTGCCGAGTTTAGTTTTCTGGAATCGAATGCTAGTGGATGTAATCTTTTCTCAAAGTATTGAGAAAGGACGCAGCCGAGTGCAAAATCGCTAGCATCTATTTCTACAACCGTTTCTCTTTCTGGGAAAAGGTCGTGGAGTATGGGGGCTGTGGTGAACCGGTGCTTTAGTTCTTCGAAAGCCGTGTCCTGTTCAATTCCCCATTTAAAATTCCCAGGATTTCCTTGTAATGTCTCGGTTATTGGTTTGCAAATAGCTGTGAAGTTTTTGCTAAATCGTTGGTAGAAGTTAGCAAACCCCATAAAGACTTGTACTTCTCTAACCGACTTAGGTGCCTTCCAGACCATTATGGATTCCACCTTTCAGGTGCTCATAGACACCCCATCGACCGCCACCATATATCCGAGGAATTCCACCTCTGTGGCGTGGAAAGTCGATTTCTTTAGCGATACTGCTAATTGAAAGTCCGATAGACTTTGTAGAACTTTCTTAACAGCTTCGACGTGATCCTTTTCATCCTTTGAGTAGATGAGAATATCATCAAGGTAACACACTACTCTGACGTCCAAGTATTCCTGTAGAACTTGGTTCATCATATCTTGGAATGTTGCCTCAGCGTCGACCAATACAAAAGGCATAACCTTATATTCGTAGTGTCCGTATCTCGTATGGAACGCCGGCTTCCATGCATCTCCTTCTTTTATCCTAATCAGGTGGTAGCCGTCCTTAAGGTCTAACTTGGTGAAGATCTTTGCACCGGCTACTCTATCTCTGAGTTGGGATATTAGTGGCAGGGGATGTTTGTTGAGGATAGTAATCTTATTTAGATTTTGATAATCCACAACTAGGCGTAATCTACCATCTGGTTTAGGTACGAATAATATGGGTACTCCTGCTGGTGATTGACTCTACGGGATATTACCTTGGTTGATCATTGTTTCCAAGTATTCCCATAAAGCCTTAAGCCGTTTTTTGGATAGTAGATATATCGGTCCGCAGGGGGGAGTTGATCCTGGAATCAACTTGATTTCGTGATTGACAGTCTATCTTCAGGCTAATTCTTCTACCATCTAGGCTTGAAAAAAATATTTGTAATACCAGTATTCCTTCAGTAATGATTCGAGTTCCACCATATTTTCGATGGCTCTGACCAGTCCAATACGATATGCATTAATATCTGAAGCGACCGTTTCATCATATTCAAACATATCCGCTATTCCTTCATCATCTTCCATACAGTTTTCGCACTATTTTGCAGAGAAGGTACAATTTTCTGCATCCTCTATTTGAGACACTGGGTCTTCTCGCTGCTACCAACCAAATGCAATTATCATTCCATAATGACCTGCCTTAGCCACTTTACACGATACTTCAAAGATGTGTCAGTTTTGTCCAATTTCTAACTTTATAGGTAGGGTATAACACTTCTTTCCTGAGGTGGCCGATGATCCATCAAAGCCTAAGATATCAACTCCATTATTGCGTTTAACAATACGAACGCGAAGGTCTTCAACCAGGTCCTTATTGATAAGGAACACCTTGGATCCCAAGTCTAATAAAACTTTAACTTTGTATCTCTTATCATGTATATGGAGGTAAGTAATCCCCTCCGGACAGTTGTATCATTTTCGTTTTAGAGCGTCTAATTCTACGCACTTGGCACGGATCACACTTTCTTGGTTCCTGCATTCAAGCCTCACATGTGTTGGGTGTAGGTAATAAGATGTTTGTTACTATGCTCGCATAGTTTCAACCATTGAGGTATTTTCAGACAAACTAGTAACTCTTTAGCTCTAACAATCTGGGTTTACATACTAAGTGGCATCTCGCCAATATGCTATTTGTGCATAACCAGTTTTCACGCTGGATGCCTTCTCCAGACACACCAAACCTAGGCTCATAGCAGATTTTTGGGTAATTATTAGCCATTTTACTCCCCTGGTGTGGGGTTTCTGCTTTCACCAATCATTTCTCTTAGGGTTTGGGTTATCCGTCCAGCTCCCTCAGAGGGGCCTTTGCGCACTATAGCGGTACATCCCTATCCCACACTCTGGCCCGAAGGCAAGATAGTACATATGTATAATACCACTCAGACTTGTGTAGTAGGTGGAATGGCCTGCATCGCTTGTTCTCCTGTAGTGTATTATTATCAGGTAGATCTTGTATTGCTATGTCCCGACTTCTTCGGTATAGTAACTTGCTTGTACATAGGTAGCAGGTAGCTACCAGGTGACATGAGGAACTTTGTACTGTTGGCTCTCGAGCCATGTGGGCATGTTGACTATCCTCTCTTTCGATCAAGACTCTCCATATATTGATTCTTATGTTTGAGCTCTCAAATCCATCGCGGGGTCCCTTCACCTGGAGCCTACTTGCATTGATCCTGAAAGTAGAGACTTGCTTCACGCCGCTTTGATCCTTTTGAGTTTCGACTTTCATACTTGCATGCAGAATACCTGATCTCCATTGTGGTCGGTACCCAATACACCCCAGCCAAAGGGGGTTTCCATTTCGATTCCACCTCCCTCTAGAAAATGAATACCCCAATACCGTCACCATTGGTACCCGTAAACTGACTTAGGTCAGTTCTTTGCCATCCGCCAGTTCCCAGATCCTATTCATTCAGCTTGGTTGCTGGACGGAAGAGACTCTACGAGCTACTTTATGCTTTATAATAGCCGACCATACACGATGAATTCCTATCTTTATCGGTCTTGCGCTGACCTTTGCTGCCGATACATGAGTGTCTCCCCAACACGTCTGATAGGTGTGGTTTTTCTTACCACAATGTGTACAATCTCCTTCTCGCCTCTTCGTATCTATCACACTCTGCGGGATACTGGTATGAGCTTGGTCAAAGTTTGTATGGGTGGTGTTCGCTGCGCCTCCCAACCTCTTCTTAGGCTTTTCCGGCTCATCGTCCCTTTTCTGTTTTCATGGTGAGGCTCTACCCCCCTTGACATAAGGTTTGTTGTCCTTTTACCACTTTGGTTTTGAGTCCCGCTGGTCCTCCCTTATGACCTCTTTGACTAATTTTGACTTGGACCCTTTATCTCCTGCAAGCTTTTCTCTAGCGCGAAGTGCTTCTTCTGAACGTGCAGTTAGCCTGAGGTCTTCTTTCCACTCTTGATCCATTGTATACCGCAAGGCCAACAACCGACACACAATATGTTTTGGAGGTGTGTTTTCGACTTCCTCCATCCAGGATTCTCCGGTCATGCGGGCCCTTATGTTATAGTTCTGTATGACCGCAAGGTAACATTCAATACTGCCTTTATACTCGACCAGCTTTATAGCTCGAATCGCTAGTCTTTGAGCTTCTACTGCGGCAAATCGTTTGATCATATTGTGTTCAAAACGAGTCCATGTAGCCAACTCTGGCTGCTGGGTTTCCCCTTGAGGACCGTCCATAGCCTTCCTATACCCAATAGTGTATGGAAGTACTACCTCTCCCTTTGTACAGTTGAGTGTGTATATGACTCGTTCCTGGGCATCGTCCCAGATCCGCTGGTTTCTTTTGAAATAGTCAGTACCTTCTATAATCTACATGTATATATCTTGTGCGTGTTTATCCTCAAAGAATGGGGCTGACTCTTATGGCTGCTTAATATTTAGCACCATTGCGTTGGCAAGTGTTTCTGCCATACCAGCTTGATCTGGCATCTGTCCTCTCCTGCCATGGCTAGGCCTTCCTCTGACTCTTCCTCTCTCATTGTCATTATTATCGTTGTTGTCATCACTAGGATCTCCTAGGTCACCTCCCTGGGCCCCTGAAGGAGATGCATTAGCGGCTTCTTTGCCTTTCCCCTTTCCCCTACGTGTATGTGGGGAATGTAATCTTCATCATTTCCCTCTTTCCGGACTGAAGGTAGTGGTGCCAGAACCGGTCTCGTCAGTTCCTTGGATATTTCTGCTAGATCATTTATGGCTTTCACTAAAGACTTGACTGCTTCTGTGGTTTCTTTAGCCATTTTCTTTTGCTCTGGTTGCAACGTGTATAAGCTTGTACATTGTTCTCTGAGGCCGTCATGTATGTCTACCAGCGATGCTGTGAAGTCTTTATCTCTGGTCACTGTCTGGTTGCAAAAGAGGTTAAACTCGCTGTGGAGTTCTGACACTAATTTTCCCCAAGTTTTGTCTCGTGCAAGGGCTTCCTTTCCTTGCTGCCCTAGACTACCCAGTAACTGGGTAGTTACATTTTCATGGGCTTGCTGCCCCTGATCCTGTTTGGCTATCTTCTTGGCCACTTCCCATAGTGTTTCCTCTGAGATACCCTTAACCTCCTGTTCTACTCCTGCCAGCTGCATCCTCATGTTTACAATATCATTGTTGTGGACATGCTGTCTGTCAGCCAGTTGCTGTTGAACCGTGATTAATTTTGAGTTATTGTCTTGGGTCACTCGCTACAGATGTTTGAAGGCAATATTAGCTTGGTCGAGCGAGGTGTCTATATCTTGCCTTATTCGACCCAATGTTATCCCTCAACGTGTAGCCAGCTTGACTAGGTTTGCAGCATGGTCTCCTCCTAACTTTGGCGTGGAGGATCATGATATCCGATGTGTACTTATAACACTTGTGGATCGGTGAGAGGGTATAGCTCCTCTCTGTAATGTCGTCTCTTTAGCTGTAACCGGGAAGGAGCTATGGATAGCTGAGTTATCGGTTCCCGTCATACCTGGTTGGGTGTCCATCGCTTCTCCCGCCATTAATCTCTTTCTCGGGTCCTCAGGTATCTCAGCCATTTTGATACTTTCCAGATAGGCTAATTATTCTAATAGCCCTGGATGAGACATTACTGGTACTTCATACTAGAGTTCTCGATATCCTTCAAAGTGTTCAAGGAATCGTATATAAGGAATGCAACATCTGAGATGCTCTAAAGGCATAGTTAGGAAAGGGTCTCGGCGATCTGATTCTGGATTCCGGACCTGAATTCCCCTTTTTCGAGGTTCAGAATCTACTTGTAGTACATGTACGGGTTTTAGGCCCAGGCCAAAGGGATGACTGGCCCTAGGATGATGGTGTGAGTTTTCTTGTTCTCTCAGTACTGGGTACTCCACTTGCCGAAGTCTTCTGACTTGGTTGAACTCCACTCGAAGTTCGGACGGTACTAGGTGCAATATTTGAGTTTGCATTAATTTCTCATTAGGATCCCAAAAGGTATTGTGAACCACAAAGGTTCTTGAATAAATTCTTCTTGTATTTCGAATAATTCAGTGTCAAAGATTTCTTCAAATGTATGAATGCCCATGTGAGAGTGAGGTGCTTCGAAAATGTAATTGAAGTCTGAGCTAAGGGTGGAGTCTGAAGTGAACTCGTAGTTCATGTAGTGAGCCTTGGTAACCGGAGAACTATCAAGATACTATTAGGCAGACGCCAATCTCTAGTATATCGGAGTGACGAAGGCCAAAATAATTGTTTCCAAGAATCTGGCGAGGAAGGCTTATCTCAATAAAATGGGTAAAGTAAAGATTTATAAGGTAAACAATTTAATATTGATAAGGTATCTTCTTGGTTGCTTGATGATATCTGTAAAGCTCGGGAGGAACTTCGATATTTATATCCTGCATCCGAGTGTTGGCAGACTACCTCTAACTACTATGCCTCTGAAGTACCATTCTGGTTTTAGTATGCAAACACCTAGAATCTTATAAGTGCGAATACTATTTGACCCTGAAACTTATCACACCCTTTCGCTGTTACTGAATAGTATTCCTCCATTGAGATGAGTGCGCTATTTGTTATTTCAAACAGCGGCCTCTAACTTAGTTATCCGCAATGCTATTATATTACTCTAGTCTTGTTGACTATTGTTCCCGTAGTCGGTTCAGTCATGAAGTGATCAAGTTCCTACCGGGCCACCTAGTGCCAATTGCAAGTCCGAACTCAACGTGTCAATGTCTTAAGGCTCTCCGACTGATCTAGGTCTTCCTGTCTGAGCATGCTTCCCCTTGGTCCGCCGCCTTCCATGGAGGAGTACTATTACTTGGACCAACCAACCTACAGCTGATCTCAGAAGGGTATGGGTAGATTCGGTACGCTCCTAATAGCGTCTGCTGCTGGGACATTCTCTTGGAGTATTTCACCGAAAACGTCCAATCACATTCGGCCCATAGCTTTGGAAGCCTAAGCTTGAAGCCTACTATCTCAATGCCCCTCAGACGGATCTCCTCCGTTCTACTTCCCAGATGTCGCCAAAGGTCCCCTCTCGTATACCCTGTGAACAGCATGCAGTTGGGAAGATGGCGGTGACATATATAGTGTTATGATGTGGGCTTCATTGATATGACATTATAGTTATGGGACAAAACTCTCAAAATCTTTCTAATCATGTGCGGGCCCCATAAGGGGGCTGGAGGAGAGTGTTGGCACTCGGGGAAATCGAGTGTCTGTGCGCGGTTACCCTACTATGGGTCTGTGCACATTCTTCATCTCAGATTTCGCAACGCCTAACTGCAGCCTCCCAATATATGTCGACAAGCCATATTATGTATATCAGATCCTGACACCTCAGGAATCTATTGAGACTACCATAGGTAGGTTTGAGATCTACTGGCAATGCAAGGAAAGAACTAAGAACATTCCTTTTGAGATTTAGATGGTGGTATGAACTGGGCCTAGATCTGATACAAGTTGTCCTCTCTAATACTGCTCTTATGCTATCAAAGTAACAACAACCTATACCGTCTGTCTGTAATTGTCATTAAGGGATATCAGTAAAACTTTAATATATGAGTCTTGTTATGATAAGCCATGCCTTTGTAAAAGTTGGTGGTAGGTAGTACCTATTAGTATTCAATGTACAAAGGTATCTGTCCAGGAATCTACGTGATCTACTATCTGGGTAAGTGTTACAATCTCTAACCAATATCAGTTCTCACCAATGGTTAGACAACACTTCTTTTGTTCTTCTCATAACGATAGTTCTTAGGCTGATGCCTATAACAAGGTAGGCAAGATGCCGTGTCTCTAGTCCTTATCGCCTATTGTACTCTTTAATTAACTTTACCCTTACAGTATGGTATTTCTTAGTCAGTTTGTGTGTAAAGTAGTTAAAGTGTGTAAAGTAGTTTGTATTCATAAAGCATGAAGTAATAAGTAGGAAAATAACTTAGAACAAAGCATGAAGAGTTCATATCCTAGATCCTATCAACCTCTTTTTATAATTACTCTTCACCCTATACTTTTTCTATCTCCTACAAGTTATTTAACCTAAATAGTTACATGCATGAAACCTATGACCTCTAAGTGAAGTCATGTACGAAATATAATATACCTATTACTTATAACTTTAAGTCATATGAAATCTTTACCTCACTAAGCCATATCTGTAACAGTAAGATAGAATTGAGTTGAATCAGATTGATGTTAATTGAGCCATAATAGCTTGTAAAAAACACAATGCACATAGGCAGAGAGTTTACCACTAGTATATCTACATTATGAAGAGCTTTTTTACTCCTGTAGTTGTATCGGAGATTTAACAGTTAAAGTTTCAGCTTTGCTAAAGTTGGGAGACCATGGAGTAGTCTGTTCCACTAATAGAAGATTTTTATCGGAGCCTGTAAGAGGAGACCTGGCAAGCCCATAGGAGCTAGATGCTCATGAAGGCTAGGTAGTGATAGAGAGTGATTAGTGCTATATTAAATCTACTTAAATATATACAAGTTCTCTTATACCCTAACAATCAACTATTTCTTGAGTAAGAAACTTATTAAGTGAAGCTTCAGGCTTAATGATATTAAGTTTTATCCTTTGCTTTTCTTTCCTCAACTTTAGTTGAAATCTTGTATTATTTTGGATTTCAAAGAAGACTTCAGTATGGTCGAACTCTTGAAATCCATCTTCCTATAGGGAGCTTCAGTTACATTATAAAAGTGGGATTTCCTGACAAGGCTTTGACTAAGTACCGGCTTTGGGGCCAGATTCCTTCTGAGTTCTTTGGGTACAACATACGACACTTTAGTACCTAGATATACTCGATACCAAATATCCCGTGAGCTATAGAATAACTACTTAATACCAATACCTATATAGTTACAGGCTATTATAAAAGTGGTATTTCTTGGTAAAGCTTTGACTAAGTGCTGACCTTGATACCAGATTCTTTCAGAGTTCTTTGAATACAGTATGCAATACTTTGGTACCTAGACATACCTGACAACAGCTATTCATTGAGCTATAGAATCTCTACTCCACACCAATACCCATAGAGTTACAGACTGTTATGAAAGTAGTATTTCCTGGTAAGACTTTGACTAAGTGCTAACTTTGATACCAGATTCCTTCAGAGTCATTTAGACACAGCATGCAATACTTTGACACCAGGTTGTACGCAATACTAGCTATCCTGTAAGCTATAGAATGTCTACTCGATTCCAATATCCATGGAGCTACTAGCTGTTATAAAAGTAGTAATTTCTGATAAGGTTTTGACTAAGTGCTGACTTTGATATCAGATTTCTTTAAAGTACTTTGGACATAGCATACAATACTTTAACAACTAGATTTACTCAATACCAGCTATCCAGCAAGCTATAGAACATCTACTCTATACCAATACCCATGGAGTTACAGGCTAGTGTGGCTTTAACTAAGTGCTGACTTGAATGCCTGATTCCTTCAGAGTGTTTTGGATTCAGCATACAATATTTTGGCACCTAGATGTACTTAACACCAGGCTTCCAGTGAGCTAAAGGATGTCTACTCAACATCAATATCTATGGAGCTATAGCCTATTATGAAAGTGATCTTTTACTAGCATTTTATCAGCTGTTTTTGTGTATTAGCTTTGATAGAATACTTGTACCATAATTGAAACAGTTTTCATGAATAGATATTGTAAATTGCCATGTGTGACCTAGATTAGTATTAAGAGTTACACTCCTGTGACCTAGTGATTATGTAAATACCTGAGGCTCTAGATGCCTATTCGATATCATAATATGTTTCATACATTTGATTGCTATATTCAGATACATCATGAATATTTGATTCCTATATTGGGTTGTATACTATGCATTCCATGCTTAGGTAGATGCATTTTGTTACTAGTTACTATGCTGCCTTTTGTCTTGAATTGCAATTCAAGTTCTGGCATTCCGTGTATCTCATGTACAGAACATATAGAATACAATGTTTCAGTTTTACTAATACTATAAAATCAAAGCCCTCTTATAATGCCATATATACTACAGCTATCTTCTCAACTATATACTATTTATAGATAATGTAGAAAAGAACTTTACAGAATATCAGAAAAGTATAAGAAAGGAAATTGGTCATAAGTGCTAGTGTATAGAGTTATTAGACAACAAAGACAGCTGAGGAGAAAGTATACTGAAAGTATACTGAAAGTAACAAAATGTTTTCAGTCAAAAACATTGAATGTAAAGAAACTATATTGCTAGAGAAATCAATGTATACCCATATTCAATACTGTAATCAAATAGAGTTATTACAAGTCCTACTTAATAGAAAGAGATTAATACGATAGCAGACTAAATCCACATGGTGGAATAATAGGTTGCCCATGTAGAAGAATTCAAAAAATACACTCATGCTAGAATATAAAATACAAAAAGAGTTGAAGGTATTGACTGGCCCTCCAAACCTTGCAAGAACTATTAGTATATTCACATTTAGGTAGTATAACCATAATAAGTTTATATGGTACAAATATTAAAGATAACTTAGTGGATTGATAAGAGTTTTGATAAATCTATAATGATAAGCTAAGAATAGATTATCAGGATCAAATAGTGCTTACACTTATTTGATCTCTGAGGAATAGCTAGTTAGATAGTCATTAGTAGTAGGCTATGAACACTTAGATATAGTATGAAAATATTGAAGAGCCTCTCTTACTTAAAAAATCATCAAGTAATAAAGAAAAGATCCTATTAATATAATAAGTTCTAGCTATCTTCATCACAATCCATATGTATCAGCAAAAAGGATAGCTGTATCAAATACTCATATACAATATCAGGATAACAGCTGGGTGCCGATTGCGTCCAGTGCATTCTGTAAATCAGGAAGTGCCATGAACCTACTTGGCATGTTATTTAAAGCTGTAGGCACCATAGATGTCACCAATACATCAGTTGTGTCTGGTGGTAACAGGAGATGCTGGGGCCGTCAAGTGGTAATAGGGGATGTCTGGGACATCTAGAAGACATCCTAGGAAAGACATGGTAAGTCCAATTTCTGGATCTGGTTATGGTCGCTCCAGAGGTCATACTAGCAGGGCTAAAACAACAAAGATCTGATACTATACTAGTCCAAGTAAGTATTAGAACCAGCCTCTCTGCAAGAAGGCTAATCTTGATATAGTAGCAAAAATAGAAAATGCAGTAGGAAATTGATTTTAGGTTCTAGAAGAAAAGTTGAGTGAAAATTCTCCAAGTTCTCACTATAAAAGTGAGTGATAGTTGAGTTCTGCTGGTAGTAACTTGATCTAGGCCATGTATGCTATTTTCCAGCACATTCTGTAGCTCTTACAACCACACAATATTATCTCTTATGTTCATGATTACCTAAGTACTGACTTTGATACCAGATTCCTACAGGGCTGTTTTAGTACAGCATACAATACTTTGGTATCTAGCCCTACTTGATGCTGGCTTTCTAATGGTGTAAAGAAGGTCTACTTAGTGCTAATATCTATGGAGTTACATACTGGTGAGTCTTTAGTGGGAGTTTGACTAAGTGCTGACTTTGACACCAGATTCCTACAGAGTCCATCAGACCCAGTTTCCGATACTTTGGCACCTTTGTCTACCCGATGCTAGTATTTCAACAGTCAAAAGAACATCTACCCGACGTCAATATTCATGGAGTTACAGTATAGTGAGTCTTGAGCTACGTTATGACTTAGTGCAGAATTTGATGCCAGATTCCTACAGAGTCTCTTCCAACTAGCTTCTGATACTTTGGCACCATGATCTGCTCAATGCCAGTATTCCAACGGTTTAAAAAACATCTATCTGATACTAATAACCATAGAGTTACAGTCAGGCAAGTTATGAGTAAGGTTTTAACTAAGTAGTGACTTTGATGCCAGATTCCTACAGAGTCCTTAAGACGTAGTATGCAGAGCTTTGCCACCTAGATATACTCAGTACCATCTCTCTAAAGGTGCAAGGAATATCTACTCAATGACAATATCCATTGATTTACAGCCTGGGGGGTTTTTGGTAAGGATTTGACTAAGTGCTGAGCATGATGGCAGATTCCTACAAAGTCCTTGTAATACAGCATCCAACACATTAGCACCTAGATAGACTCGACACCAGCTTTCCAACTATGCAAAGAATGTCTACTCAATGTCAATATCCACAGAGCTATAGCCTGATGAGTCTTTGGTAAGGTTTCAACTAAATGCTGACTTTAACACCAAATTCCTACAGAGACCTTAAGACGCAGCATCTGGTACTTTGTCACCTAGAACTACTCAACACCGACTTCTCAACCAGCTATGTGTTATGTTCCCTTAACTGATATCAGTTTTTAGCAACAGGTAGACGATACTTCTCTTCTTTCTCTTGATGATAGTTCTTAGACCTATGTCTATGACAAGGTGGGAGAGACTCTCATGTCTCTAGTCCTTATCACCTATCGTACTCTTTCTCTAAATCTACTCGCTTAGTAGAGTTCTCATTTTATTATATAAATAGTAAAGAGCATAAAGGTTTTATATTCGTAAAAGCATAAAGTAATAAGTATAAAAGCAACTTAGAACTAAGGATAAAGAGCTCATCTCCTTGGTCCTGTCGACCTCCTTTTATAGTCACTCTTTACGCTACGTTTCTTACAACTAACTAGTCATATGACCCAAATAGTCACATGCGTGAAACCCATGACCTCTAAGTGAGGTCAGGTATGAAATGTAACATCCCTATGACTTATAACTATGAGTCACATGAAACTATCATCTGATCAAGTCATATGACCGAAGTGGTCATATGCACGAAACTCATCACCTTTAAGTGAGGTCATGTGCGAAACATAACATACCTATGACTCATAACTATGAGTCATGTGAAAACCCTTTCTTTCCTAGGCCACATCCGTGACACTATAGAATGTCTACTCAGTGTCAACACCCATAGAGATACAAGCTGTTATGAAACTGGTATTTCTTTGGCAAAGCTTTGGCCAAGTGCGAACTATGATGCCAGATTCTCTCATGGTCCTCTTGATACAACATTCAATGCTTTGGTATTCAGACATACTCAACACCAGCTTTTCAATAGGTGATAAAATATGTGCTCTGTATCAATACCCATAGAACTAGAGGCTGTTATGAAAGTGGTGTTTTCTTGGTAAGGCTTTAGCTACATCAGTGAAAGAAAGAAGTTACGTCTAGTGTATTTTGTATATCTGATACACCAAATACTAGAAGGTAAATTGCAATTTTCAGGACATGAGGTGGCATAGCAACCACTCTCAAGATACAGTCATCTAAGTACTAGATTCAGTGGACATAACCAGACACAACCAGACATGACAACCAAATCCACAGGACGCACCCAGATGTAGCCACCAAATCTGCAGAACGCAACCAGATCTAACAACCAAATCCACAAGATGCAACTAGACATAGCAACTGAACATCCAAGATGTATCTAGATGTTGCATTGGTATCAAAAGCTATAGATGAATTTAACAAATTCACAGAATACAAGTATCACACAGCTGTCCTAGGTCACACTTGACAATTTACAAAATCTATCTATAAAATTTTCTGTATTATAGTGCAAGTATCCTACAAAAGCTAGTATATGGAAACAGTAAGTACTAGACAAGTAGATATCCACTTCCATAACAGCCTCTAACTCCATGGGAGCTGATGCTGAGTAGATGTTCTTTAGCTCACCAGAAAGCTAGCATTGAGTAGGTCAAGGGACTAAAGCATTAGAGGTTCTATCCAAAGGACTGTGAGGGATCCTGGCATCAAAGTCAGCACTTGGCCAGAGCCTTGCTAAAGAAGTACTACTTTCATAACAGCCTGTATCTTCATAATTGTTGATTTCAAGTAGATATTCCTTAGCTCATTGGAAAACTGGCATTGTGTAGGTCTAGGTACTAAAGTACCCGAGGCTGCATCTCAAAGACTGTGAAGGAATCTGGTGTTAAAGTCAACAGTTAGCCAAAGCTATGCCAAAGCCTTGCCAAGAAAACACCACTTTCATAACAGCCTGTAGCTTCATAGGTATTGATGCTAAGTAGACATTCTGTAGCTCGTTGGAAGGCTGACATCAAGTAGGTCTAGGTACCAAAGCATTGGAGGTTGTACTCAAAGGGCTGTGAGGGGATCTGGTGTCAAAGTAAGCACATATCCAAAGCCTTACCAATGAAGTACCACTTTTATAACAGCCTGTATCTCCATGGGTATTAATGCTGGGTAGATGTTTCATAGCCTGCTGAAAAGCAAGCATCATATATATCTCGGTGCTAAAGTATCGGAGGTTACATCCAAGGGACTGTGAAGGAATCTAGTGTCAAAATTAGTACTTAGTTAAAGCCTTGCCAGGAAATACCATTTTCAAAACAGCCTGTAACTCCATGGGTATTAATGTCGAGTAGATATTCTATAGCTCGTTCAATAGCTGGCATCAGGTACAACCTGATGCTAAAGCATTCGATACTGTGTCTAAAGAGCCCAGAAGGAATCTGATGTCAAGATCAAAACTTAGTCAAAGCCTTGCCAGCTTGTAACTCAATGGTTATTGGTGTCAGGTTGATTCTCTTCAGCTCTTTAGATAGCCAGCGTTGCATACACCAAGGTGCCAAAGTATTACATACTGCACTCTGAGGGTACTGAAAGAATCTGGTGTTAAAGTTTGCACTTTAAAATTCAGCAATTAGTCAAAGCCTTACCAGCTTGTAATTCAATGGGTATTAGTATCAGGTAGACGTTCTTTCATGCAGTAAATATCTAGTGTCACATACATCTGGGTGCCAAAGTATCATATGCTGAGTCCCAAGAGTACTGAAGGAATCCAGTGTCAAAGATAGTACTTAAAAAGTCACAAAGTTAATAGAAGTCAGGGAGGTTGTATGGTTGCGAGAATGTGTGCACTAGGAAAATAAACTATACCTAGCCTTGGGCCAGGTTACCACTAGCCAAACTTAATTATCACTCGCTTTTACACTGGGAACTTGGACCATTTTTCACTTCACAATTCTTCTAGAACCTAAAATAGATTTCCTGCTATGTCTCCTATTTTTGCTGCTACATTAGGGTTAGCTTTCTTGCAGGAAGGCTAATTCTAGTATCCACTAGGGCTAGTATGGTATCAGATCTTTATTGATCCAGTCATACTAGTATGACCTCTAGGTGACACTAACCAGATCCAGAAATAGGGCTCACCAAGTCATCTCCTAAGATATCTTCCTGATATCCTAGGAATTGCCAGTTACTACAAAATGCCCCAGACATCTCCTTTTACCACCAGATGCCACTGACATCCCATATTATCACGAGACATACCTGACATACTGGAGACATCCATGGTGCCTCCACATTCACAGGATACACCTGATGCAGATGATACCTACCTATTATCCAGACGTCGCACCTGCACATCTGACATGGCTATCTTTTTTGCTGATATAAGTGATGACTTTGACAACAGATTCCTTCACAGTTGTTCGGACTCAGCCTCCAATACCTTGGGGCCTAGACCTACCCGATGCCCGCCTTCCAACGAGCTATAAAACATCTACTCAATATCAGTATCCATGGAGTTACAGGCTGTTATGGAAGTAGTTATCTACTAGTCTAGTACTTGCTGTTTCTGTATACTAGCTTTTATATGATACTTACACCGTAATAAAAAAGTTTTTATATATAGATTTTGTAAATTGTCAAGTGTGACCTAGGTCAGCTGTGTGGCTCTTGTTTTCTGTGAATTTGGTGAACTGATCTATGGCTTCTGATGCTAATACGACATCAAGATATGTCTAGGATGTTCAGTTGCTATATCTGATTGCATCTTGTAAATTTGGTTGCCAGGTCTTGTTGTATCCTGTCAATTTGGTTGCTATATCTGGTTATGTCCTGTAGATTTAGTTACTATGTCTGATTGTATACTATAGATTTAGTTGCTATATCTGGTTGCATCTGGTTATGTCTGATCAATCTTGTACTTGGGTGACTACATTTTGAGAGCAGTTGCTACAGCGCTTTATGTCTTGAATTGTGATTCACATTTCAGCATTCTGTGTATCAGAGGTATAGAATGCACAGGATGTAAGCTCTTTTTTTTTTCTGATGCATACTCTTTCCTCTTAAGTAATACCAGTAAGTTATACTATTACAAGCCTTTCTAGACAAAACCTCTTTTCATGATCAAGTACTATGGCCTTAATAATTCACACTCTACTAGAATATGTTACCTTCCAACAGTTTGCAAGGTATAGGAGATAGGATATTTGGCAACATCTGTGATGTAAAATGGAGAGAATCTATAAAAGATACATTGCATTAGTAGGCTTTGAAGTTAGACTTTCTAAATTTGAGCTAAATGTGACAGGATACTTTTGATGAAATACTCTAAAATGGATATTGTTATTGCAGATGTAACTACAGATATACAAAATCTACCTATACTCTCCAGAAATCATTTGTAAGTTAGTTGGTCCTCTGTAGAGGCAAGCAAATCAAAGGTAAAGATACTAAGATTAGAAGACCTAGATAAGTTCAATGTCTATAATCTCATGGTTTATCAAGCACAAATTGGTTAATAATGTATAGGTAGGCTAGTATGAAACTTGATTACTTTATGTCTAAAGAAACTACTGGAATAATAGTTATCTCAACTAAAGTAGCGAACAGTCCATGCACTCCGATAATCAGAGGTACCCTGCTGAACGACATAACAGCCCAAATTGTACCAGCAGGAAGACCATACTCTGAGACCAGAACAGGATGAGAAGTTTTTACAGTCAAATAGTATTTGTATTATCTGTTAACAAAATTAACCATGTACATCAATGGCAGGAAAATCTTCAGCAATGACAACCTTACTTTCCTATCAACCAACCCTCATAAAAATAAAATAAAAATAAAAAAATGTAACTACATAGTAGAAATCAATACTTGTTATACCATCCATTAGTCTTAATAATTGCTTTTATTCTATCCACCATTGATCCTGCCAAAGTATTAAAAACCTTTGGATCCAAAAGTTAGCAACAAGAATAATTACCTACTCAATTACCCTTGAACCTCATTGACAAAACTCTTCATAAGATAGAGCTCCACATATTTCTTGTAAAGCTTATCTTTCACTAGAGATCAAACATTTTCAATGGAATTGAGATCTGGTAAATAGGCAGGGATTTCCAATAGAAGAACCTCCTGCCCTCTGAGCCATCTTTCAAAAAGCAAGTGAGTCTTATCATTGTTAATGATACAAAATACCTCCTCACAAACTCTTTCCCTAATATCCTACCATATCCCTGGAAAGTCATAATAATTATAGATATTAATAATTGACTTTCCAGTAACTCCGAGTCCACACCTCAGAGATGATTTATCAGGAAAAATATGCAAAAAAAGACCATGAGTTTGACCATAAAAACAACTAGTTATTATCTTGCTAATCCCTCTCTTACCTCTTCTATCAGTAGGTTCAATACAATCCTTATTCCACTTCTCGTTTGGGTATCCGAATATCCTTTTTTTTCTCTTCCCTCTTCCTCTCTCCACAGCTACTTCATCTCCCTATATTGCCTTCTTTCTTCACATCTCTCTTGTCTAGTACCTATGAGCTAGTGCCCATTCCAACCTCCCCTGAACTATATTCTTACCTAAATAAACTCTCTCTTATACTATCCACTTTTAAGATGCTTCTATGCAGGTCTTCTCCTCACTGTCTGCTAGGCATATGAAAATCTGAGACATGTGCACAGAACCAGGATAGGGTAACTGCGTACAGACCCTCAATTTTCCGAAGTGCCAACACCCCTCTACGGCCTCGTTATGGGGCCCGCACATTATTGGCGAGATTTCCAGAGTTGCATCCCATAACTAAAAGGTAACATCAATGAAGCCCGTTTCATAACACCATATACGTTGCCACCGTCCATCCAACTGCATGCTGTTCTTGGGATATATGAGAGCGGACCTTTGATGACATCTGGGAAGTAGAACAGAAGGAATCCGTGAGAGGCGTATCGAGATAGTAGGCTTCAAAGTTAGGCTTTCTAAACTATAGGCCGTAAGTGACAGGACATTTTCGGCGAAATACGCCAAGAAGATGTCCTGGTAGTAGAGGCTATTAGGGGTATACCGAATCCACCCATACCCTTCTGAGATCAGCTGTAGGTTGGTTGGTCCTAGTAATAGGACCCCTCTGTGGAGGCCAGGGGACCAAGGGGAAGTACGCTCAGAATGGAAGACATAGATAAGGCAGAGACCCTTAAGACATTGACGCGTTGGGCTCGAACTTGCAATTGGCACTAGGTGACTCGGTATGAACTTGGTAACTTGGTGACCGAAGAGACTACTGGAACGATAGTCAACTAGACTAGAGTAATATAATAGTCTATACGGACAACTAAGTTGGAGGCCACTGTGTAGTATAACAAATAGCGCAGTCATCTCAATGGAGGAATACTATTCTGTAACCGTAAAAAAATGTGATAAGTTTCAGGGTTAAACAGTGTTAGCACTTATAAGATTCTTGACGTTGGCGTACTAAAACTAGGATAGTACTTCTGGGGCATAGTAGTTAGAAGTAGTCCCCGAACACTGAGACACGGGATATAAATATCGAAGTGCCTCCCGAGCTTTATAGATATCATCAAGCAACGGAGCATAGATCTTATCAATATAATATTGTTCTACACTTTAAATCTTTTCTTTACCTATTTTATCAAAATGAGCCTTCCTCGACACATTCTCCAATCGAACATTTTAGCCTACATCCCTCCATTATATATTTGAGTTTGGCATCCACCCAACAGTATATTGATAGTTCTCCTGTTACCAAGGCTCACTATATGAACTACGAGTTGACTTCAAACTCCACCCTCAGCTCAGACTTTGATAACATTTTCAAAGCACCTCACTGTCCCATTCACATTCATATATTCGAAGAGATCTTCGATACTGAGCCCTTCTAAATTGAAGAGGAGTTTACGCAAGAACCCTCGCGGTTCACAATACCTTGCGAGATCCCAATGCGGGATCAATTCAACCTTATATATCACACCGGGCATGGTCCGAACTTTAAGTGGAGTTTGACTGTGTTGGAACACCTCTTCGATTGGAGTACCGAGTACTCTGAAGTCAAAAAATCAGGCACAGCTATCCGGGGGCCAGACATCATCTCGGCTTGGGCCAAAAACCTATATCTGTACTACAAGTATATTTTGAACCTTGAGGAAAGGAAAATTCAGGTCCTGAATCTAGAATCAGACCAACTAAACCCTTTTATACCTACCCCTATCGAGTACCTCAGATGTTGGATACCTTACATAAGATTCTTTAAACCCTTCAAAGGATATTGGGAACTTTGGTACAAAGTACCCGTAATCACCCATCCAGGGCAATTAGAACAATTAGCCTCTATGGAAAGTATCACAAAGGCTGAAATCCCCCAAGACCAGAGAAAGAGGATAACGGCGGGAGAGCCCATGGATACCCGACCGGATAGACAAGATACGACGGGGACCGATTATTCCGGCTATACATAGTCCCTTCCCAGTGACATCTCAAGAACCAGCATTCCGAAGAGGGGCTCTACCCTCTCACCAATCTTGTAGTGTCACCAGTACCCATCGGATATCGAGAGCCTCTATGCTGAAACCAGGTGGAGACCATACCGCAAACCTAGTCAGGCTAGCCACTCGTCTGGAAATAATATTGGGTCAGATAAGCCAAGATATAGATACTGCGCTCAACCAAGTCCATATCGCCTTCAAACATTTGAAAGGGGTCACCTATGATAATACCTTAAAGTTAATTAAGGTTCCACAGCAAATCGCCGAAAGACAAGATGTCTATGACAATGATATAGCAATCTTATTGATGCAGCTAGCAGGTGTGAACAGGAGGTAAAAGGTATCCAAGAGGAAATGCTACGCAAGGTGGCAAAGAAGATAGATGCTCAGGATAGGCGTCCGCAGGAACATGAAAATGTAACTACAAGGTTACATGGAATACTCGGGCAACAGAGCCAGGAGGCATTAGCCTGAGACCACATGTTGGAACAAATAGTCACCTAACTAAGGGCGGAATGCTTAGAATTCCACAATCAAAGCATCACTTGGGAAAGAAAGGTCAACCATACCCTAGGGCAAATGTGTCTATGTCAAACTACTCGCCAAGTGGAGATTCGCAGGTCCCAAGACCATCAACAGCCATAGAAGAATGAGACGAACAATACCCTGCAGGTATTGACCGCATCAATAAATAAGATGCTGGCCACCACACTAAGTCCCGAAACTGCAGGGCATGGACCCTTACCCGCAGTCGAAGAAGTGGATGACAAAGAGTACTACGCTCCACCAGCGCGAAGGGAAAAGGGGAAAGGCTGGTAAGCCGCTGATATATCCCCCTCAGGTGCCCAGGGAGGTGACCCTGGAGATGCTAGTGATGAGAATGACGATGATGATGAGAGAGGAAAAAGGAGGAGGTTCTAGTCGTAGAAGATAAGGACAAACACCAGAACAGGCTGGTATGGCTGAAACACTTGCCAATGCGGTAGGACTTAATTTGAAGGGACCAGCAGAGCCACCCCTATTCTTTGTGGATAAACCCACTCAAGATATATATGTGTGGATTATACAACGCACAGACTATTGCGAATGAAACCCACAAATTTGGAATAATACCCTGGAATGAGTTATTTACATGCTCCACTCTAGTAAAGGAGACATAGTACTCCCGGACACCATTTGGTACTTGAGGGCAATGGACAGACTTCTAGGGGAAACCCAGCAGCAAGAACTGACTATGTGGACTTGTTTTAAACACGATATGATCAAAGGATTTGCCCCTGTGGAAGCCATATGACTAGCGCTACGAGCTATGAAGCTAGTTGAGTATGAAGGCGGTAGTGAACGTTACCTCACAGTCATCCACAACCATAACATCAGGACACGCATGACTGGGGAATCCAGGATGGAGGAAGTCAAAAAAAAACTTTTAAAACAAATTGTGCGCAGGTTATCAGCCTTGCAGTGTATGATGGATCAAGAATGGAAAGAGGCGCTCAGGCTATATGCACAGTCAGAAGAAGGACTTCTCGCTAGAGAAAGAATTGCAAGAGACAAACTGTCAAAGCCTGAAATAGTCAAAGAGGTCAAACGAGAAGACAGACGGGACTGTAAGGCAAAGCAACAAAGGGATACAAAACCTCACACCAAAGGAGGTAGAGCCCCACCACGAAAACTGAAAAGGAACAATGAGCCAGCAAAGCCTAGGAAGAGATTGGTAGGTGCAATGAAGAACACCAACAAAAACCGTTACTAGGCCCATACCGGTATCCCGTAGAGTATGATAGATACTCGGAGGCAAGATGGGTATTGTACACATTGTGGAAAGGAAAACCACACTTGTCAAACCTGTTGGAGAGACGCCGATATATTAGCAGCAACGGGCAGCTCAAGACCGATAAAAATGGTAATTAGACGAGCAAGATTGGCTATTATAAAGCCTAAATTAGCTCCCAGAGTGGCAACCATTCAGCACCCAGCCCATGTGAATAAGATCTGGGAACTGGTAGACGACAACGAACTGACCTAGGTCAGTTCACTGGCACCAGCGGCGACGGGGTTTGGGCATTTGATTTCCAGATGGAGCTGGAATCGAAATGGGAATCCCCTTTGGCTAGGGTGTATTAGGTACCGACCATGACGGGGATCCGGTATTCCGCGTGCAACTACAGGAGTCAAAACTCAAAATGATCGTAGTGTCACGAAGCAAGTCTCTCCATTCAGGATCAATGCAAGTACGCTCCAAGTGTAGGGACCCTACGAGTGACTTGAGAGCTTGAATACAAGAATCAATATATGGAGAGTCTGGATCGAAAAAGAGAATAGTCAATATGCCCAGATAGCCTGGGAGCCAATAGTACGAAGTTCATCGAGTTACCTGGTGGCCGCCTGCTACCAGTGTGCAAGCAAGTTACTATACCGAAGAAGTTCGGACATAGCAATGCAAGATCTACCTGATAACAATACACGACAGGAGGACAACCAACGCTGGCCATTCCACCTACCACACGAGTCTGAGTCGTATTATACGTATGTACTATCTTGCCTTCTAGCCAGAGTGTGGGATAGGGATGTACCTCTTCAGTACGCAAGGCCCCTCTGAGGGAGCTAGACAGATAACCAAAAACCTAAGGAAACGGATCCGTGAAAGTGGGAACCCTACACCAGGCATGTAAAATGGCTAATAACTACCCAAGAATGCACTGGGAGCCTAGGTCTGGCATATCGGGAGAAGGCATCTAGTCTGAAAACTGGTCGTACACAATTGCCTATTGGTGAAACACGGCTAGGTATGTAGACCCTAATTGTTAGAGCTAAAAGAGTTACTAGTTTGTCTGAGGAGACCTCAATGGTCGAAACTACACAGGCGTAGTAACAAATATCTTGTTACCTACACCCAACCCTGAAGATGCCTAAACGAAAAAACCAAGCAGGTCTTATTCACGCTAAGCGTATAGAATTGGACGCTCTAAAACCAAAGTGATATAACTGTCTGGAGAGGATCGCGTACCTCCATATACACGATAAGTGATACAAAGTTAAAGTCTTGTTAGACTTGGGATCGAAAGTGTTCCTTATCGATAAGGACCTAGTTGAAGACCTTTGCGTTCCTATAGTGAAAGGCAAACAATGCAGTTGATATCTTACGCTTTGATGGATCATCAGCTACCTCTGAAAAGAAGTGTTACACTCACCCTATAAAATTGGAAATAGGAAAGAACAGGCACATCTCTCAAGTGTCGTGTGAAGTGACTAAAGCGGGTTACTACAGAATGATTATTCCTTTTGGTTGGTAGCATTGTGAACACCCAGTATCTCATATAAAAGATGCAGAAAACTAGACCTTCGCGGCAAAGGATTGAAAAACTTTGTAGAAGAGTATGAAGAAATAGCGGATATGTTCAAATATGATGAATCCGTCACTTGGGACTCTAATGCATGCTGCATCGCAAGAATCTGAACCAGAGAAAATACAGAGGAACTCAAATCATTACCGAAGCAATACTGGTATTACAAACCTTTGTTTGAAGCCCAGATGGCGGAAAGATTAGCCCCAAGATGGACATTCGATCACGAAATCAAGTTAATTCCAGGATCAACCTTTCCCTGGGGGCCTATATATCCACTATCAGAAAACCAGCTCCGGGCATTACATGAATACTTGGAGACAATGATTAAGCTGGGAAAGATCACCTGAAGTCAATCTCCTGTCCGGTGTTAGATATCGTACCTATCTCCTGTATATTAGAGTACCGCTACGACAGGCAACAACTCTTAATTAGTCTTTGAGTAAAGGGTAATACTTCTCTCGTACCGTATATAACCTTGACCAATTCTGGTTCTCTATCGAGACTCTGATTATTATTCTTAGACCCGTGTCTACATTCCTTGCTTGAACGCTAATAATCAGATCGTATCTTGATAGAACTTTCGCAGTAGTAGAATAGATTCTATTCCTAATAGTATAAGTAAGAAAGTATAATAGGTGGTTGCGTGAAGAACTAACTACTAGGCTCTCCTGGCCTCCTTTTATAGTCCTTCACTCAACCCGCTTATAAATCAAAACAACTATGAGTCATAACCGTGACTCGTGAAAAACATCATATGACCGCATCATTGGTCATGTGCGTGTAAGTAAAGCAAACTGCGCAGCCCCCTTGGCCTCGTGCACTACCCCCATGACCTCTTAATAGGTCATGTGCATGAAAGTAACTTATAACAAATGAAACCCCATGACGAATATCCTCGTCATAGTGCAGAACCATCTCCTTCCACTTCCTGCCGGAAACGTCTCCTTCCACTACCTGCCCGAAACGTTTTCTTCCACTATCTGCCACAGAACTGTGACAATAGCTCCCCTCTCCCTGCGGCCTAAGTCCCTTTAGGCCATTGGGAACTTGTCATCCTCCTCGGTTCCTGCCGTCTGTAGGATATTGCATCCTACCCGACGCATCCCACTCTTGCTTTCTTTCTGAAGGTTTTCCAACCTCCGGATCCTCGATTCCCTTCTCTTCAGTTGGTATTCTGTCTTCCCAACTTTGTATTCCGCCAAACTTGCCCTGACCTGTTGAGCCGTCACCGCTCTTGCCAGCTGCACGTTCTTTTTCTCCCATTCTCTTGCCTTCTGTTCCCACATCAAGGCTTGGCCTTTGTAGAGTCCCATCTCTACTTCTGCCGTCTTCTTTTGTTCGTGGATCGTGATCAGCTCCCTTTGCAGGCTTTCCACCGTATCCTCCTGTGTTGCCGATGAGACTGGCAACGGTGCTGGATCCTGTTCCCACGTGACTTTCTTGGCTTTTTTGACCTCCCTCCCCATAGATTTTGTCACTGAAATCTTTTTATTGTCGCCCAGAGGAGGCGACACTGGTGGAGTTCTGTCTTTTTTCTTGGGGAAGTAATTCATTCCCATCTTCTCCAAGTAGTGGGTGGGGCACCCGTCGTCGTAGCACCGTGTCCATGACAGATACTTGTGTGCTGTCTCTTCCTTCATTTCGCTCGTTCTCCTGATTGGTAGGTCCATGAGTTGGACCCAATCTTCATCGTTGACTTCTTCTTTGATCCAAACCCAATTTTCCATCTGGCAGAAGTCGGGGCTTGTCGGGGTAGTTTTGGTGGAATTGCCGGATGGCATTTTGAGCGTTGGTGAAGTTGGTGGCGGGGTACCACTCTGGATCGTGTTCTTCTGAATAGCCTGTCCACTTGGCTCGGTATTGGAGTTTGTTGTAGTGTAGTCTTGAGTCTATGATTTTCTCAAGTTCGCATTCGTCTTCGCCTTCGATCTCGATGGGCGGCGAAGGAAGTTTCTTTTGTGATGCGAAGGCGTTGTCTTGGTAGGGTTCAAGGAGACTGATGTGGAATGCAGGATGAGTGTTGTTCATCCAGCGTAGGAGGACGAGCTTATATGCTCTTAGTCCTATGCGTTCGATGATTCTGAATGGTCCTAGTTTCTTGTAGTCCAGTTTCTTTGATGGTCTCGTGGTCGGGATATTTCTTGGTATCAACCACACTTTGTCGTTGACTTGTAGGTTGGGATCGGGTTTCCGGTGACGATCAGCATATTCTTTCTATCGTTCTTGCGCATGATATATTTCTTCTCTTAATATATCATGCAGTGTCTGCATATCCTTCGTATGAACTGCTTGTGCCGGTATGTCGTATTTTGCCGGTTCGTATATCGGGTGATATCCATAGTTCGTAAAGAAGGGTGTCGTCTTGATTGTTTCTTGTTTCCCGTTGTTGTATGCGAACTCGGCTGTTGCTAGCATTTCTGCCCAATCATCTTGTTGATAATTGACGTATGCTCGCTGATATTGTTCTAATATTGCGTTCGTCCTTTCCGTTTGTCCGTCTGTCTGCGGATGAAATGCCGTGCTGAGTTTTCTTTCGATCTGCCATTGTCTTGTGATTTCTTTCCAGATATTTGCCGTGAATAGTGATCCTCTGTCCGATATGATATCCATCGGTAGTCCGTGAATTCTAAACACCTGATCTTAGAACCGGTGGAAGAATTGTTTCGTGTCCATGTCCGTTCTGCATGGTATAAAGTGCACCATTTTCATCAGGCGATCGATAGCGACCCATATTGCGTCATAACCTTTCGACTCCGGAAGTCCGGTGATAAAATCCATGACAATAGATTGCCATGGTCTTCCAGGAGGTTCGATAGGTTTTAGCAATCCGTATGGCACGTGACGTACTGCCTTCATCCTTTGGCATATCTCGCAGTTTTTGACGTATCTTTTGACGTCATCTTTTATCGTCGGCCAGTAGTATGATCTCCTGATCAATTCCGTGGTTTTCGCCGATCCTCCGTGTCCTGTTTGCGGTATATCGTGGTGTCTTCGTATCATTTCCATTCGTAGTGGTTCGTCCTCAGGGATTCTTATCTTTTCGTCGTACCAAAGATATCCCTCTTTTTCTTCGTATAGCCCCAATGCTATTCCCTTCATCTCTTATTGCTTCTCCTTTAAAGCTTTCCTGATCGCTTGTATTTCCATATCCTTTTCCATCTTTCTTCGTATCCATTCCGTGTGATCATTGTTCGCCAATGTTGTTGTCTCCATCTCGTTGATGGCTTCGCTCCTTTTGTTCTCTCCTCCTTCTTCCTTGAAGTATCTTTCTCTTGGCAGAAGGATCCCTTTCCTTTGCCGAATCCTTTCGTCATCTTTGGTTGGCATATCCTCCTGTCTTGTGGTGAGAGCGTCCGGCTGTCCTCCTTGTTTTCCTGGTCGGTACTCGATTTTGATGTGGTATTGGGATAGCGTTTCACTCCACCTTGCTTGCCATGATTGAGTTCCTTTGTGGTGGTGAAGGCGAGGAGGTTCTTGTGGTCGGTTACCATCCTAATATCGTGTTCTGTTCCGAAGGCGTATTTTCTCCATACCTTGGGAGCTTGAACTATCACCAACAGTTCCTTGTAGTGAATATCGTAATTGCATTTGGCCTTGGTCATTGTTTTGGACCGGAACGCCACTGGCCGCCATAACTTGTCTTCCCCTAATTGCGATAGAATTCCCGAACAGACGTAATTGGATGCATCTGTTTCGATCATGATCCCTAATTTTGGGTCAAATGTCGGAGTATTGGTGCGATGGTGAGTCTGTTTCTTAATCCGTCGAATGCTGTTTGTTGTCGGTCCGCCCAATTCCATTTGGTATCCTTCTTGGTTGTTTCGTATAGTGGTTTCGCCACTCTGTTGAATCCTTTGATGAAACTGCGATAAAAGTTACAGAAGCCTAAGAAGCTCTATACTCCTATTACGCTCTTCCGGGGTTTCGATTCTTCGATTGCCTCTGTCTTGACTGGGTCGGTCCTTATTCCGTCTGGGTTGATGATAAACCCTAAGTATTCTGTTTGTTGCTGATGGAATTCGCATTTCGTGGGTTTTAGCATGATTTTTGCTTCCCTTAGGGCCTGCATAACGTTCCGGATGTCTTTTCGATGTTGTTCCATAGTTTTTGAATATATGAGAATATCGTCTAAATAGACAATACAACATATATCCAGAAACTTGTTGAGTTTGGTGTTGATCCATCGTTGGAAGGTTACTGGTGCGTTGGACAGTCCGAATGGCATTACCAGGTATTCGTATAACCCGTATCTTGTCCGGAATGCCGTTTTCCATTCGTCTCCTTTGGCTATTCTAATGTTGTGATAGGCATCTTTGATGTCTAATTTCGTGTAGTATTGGGCCATTCCCAATCTATCCAATGCTTTGTCGATCAGCGGTAGTGGATATCGATCTTCCTTGGTGACTGCGTTCAGATCCCTGAAATCTACGCAGAGTCTGAGCTTTCCGTCCTTCTTTTTGACGAATAATATTGGTGCTCCCACTGACGATGAGGATGGCCGTATCCATCCTCTTTCCAGGTTTTGTTAGAGGTAATCTCTTAGAGCCTTCAACTCTTCCTCTCTCAAGGAGTAGAGCTTCATAAATGGCACTCTTCCTACCAGATCGATCTTGTGGTCTTCCTCGCGGTGCTCTGGTAGGTCCGTCTTCTCTCCTTCTTCAAACATGTCTAAGCAATCGTGGTATTCGCGTGGTACCAGTTGTCTTAGTGTTGTTTTCTTTTTTGTTGCTTCCTGTCGTACCACCAATCTGGTACTGATCTTTGAGGCTTCGGCCATTGTCGTGCCTCTTTCTTCCTGATCCCATTTGAGAACCCCGGTTTGTTCTCCCTTTCAATACATTTTTCCAAAGGTCCTTGCTGATATAAAGTTGATATCGACGCGTCATTCCTTGGATTCGTTAGGCGTGTTCTTTCCGGTACTTCCAAATCCTTGGTTTTGTCTTGTTGTTTCCTCGAGGCCGGCTACTTCTCGTAGCCCTCTGTTGTCGATCTTTTCGACAATCAATTGCGCTATGCGGTCGCCTTTCTTGACTCCATAGTCTTCTTCGTTCAGGTTTATCAATAGGACTTTGATTTCTCCCAGGTAGTCTGCGTCTATTACCCCCGCACCTGTGGTTAGGCCATGTCTGGTCGCTAATCCACTGCGTGGGGCAATTCGCCCGTAGGTACTATTGGGTAGTCCTATTGCTATTCCTGTCTTGATCATCGCTTGCCCTTTGGCCGGGATGATTTCTTCTTGGATGCTGTACAGGTCGTGTCCAGCGGCTCCCTTCAACCCTTTGGTCGGTGTCTTTGCTTCGGGATGCAATCGTTGGATCCGGATCTCTTCCGATTCGCTTTGAGTTTCCCTGATGTGACTGTATTCGTTTTCCCATTGGGCCAGTGCGGTGGGAACCATATCCACCTTTCGTCATTCGTTGAGGCATACCCATGTACACCTCTCGCTTCCGAAACTGATTTGTCTTTTCTCGCGATCGATATTGGGATTGTGTCTTCTTAGCCATGGTATTCCTAGGATGGCAGTATGTTTGACCATATTTGCCACCTGGATTACTATCCTTTCCTGGTGTGGTCCCATCCCCATGACTATCTCTGCGATGTGGGTAATGGGGCCCGCCTTGCTTTTTTCCCCATTAACCACATAGATGTCTCTTGGTTTGTCGATCTTACTCAGGGGTATCCGGTGGGTGTTGCAGAATCTGCTGTCGATAAAGTCCTCCGTTGCTCCTGAGTCGACCATCGCGTTGGTTTCGGTAATTCCGGTTTTTGTAAGTATTTTGATTTTTATCATCATCTGGTCCGAGTCTCCTTCGTTGTTATCCCTGGTGTTGATTTGTGCCGTGTAGTCCGTTGCCGTCGATATGCGTGTGATCCTAGTGGTTTTGTCGTGTTGGTCGTCCCTCTGACCACTTCTCAATGGGGACTGTTGTCGTTTAAAGTCTCCTCGGTTTCAGCCGCTTCCTGACCTTGCATCTCTCTGATCTTGGCGTTCTTATCCGGACATTCGGCTACTCGATGTCCCTCCTTTCCGCAATTGGAGCACAGATTACTGTCTCTGTGCTTACGGAATTCTTCCGGTGTCAACCTTGGTAGGTTTGACCTGAACTGTCTGACGGTCCGTCCAAATCTCTATCCTGGCCTTTGGAATCTTTGCCTCGACCCCGTGATTGCATCCATGTCCATTGCTTCTCCTCCTTGTGTTGCTGTCTTCGTTCCGGGTATTCCGTTCTGTTGACTCGCCAGTCTCGTTCTGCTTTTTCGTCCTTGATTCTTTCTGTTTTCGAGTTCTGCGAACCACTGGGCGAGGTCTTCGGTAGTATTGAATGTGTGATCTGAGTTGGTCCATGCCTCATGTAACTCCTCGTGAATTCCTCTCAGGACTTGTCTCTGCAAGGTGTATGCATTGTACTCGGCATTTGGGGCCAAGAGCTGCATGTGGTGACAGAATTCGATGACCGTGTTTTTTCCTTGTACCATCCTTTCGATTTCGTTTCTTGCTCGTTGCCGTTTGTCTTTGTCTCCTAATTTTGCTCTGAGGTCTCTTTCAAATTCTTCCCATTCGTGCCAGACCTTGGGGTTCGTTCCTTCCACGATTGGGGTGACCCATTTCTCTGCTGTTCCCCTTAACAGGGTTTTTGCGTATCTTATCTTTTTGTCGTCGTGTTCGTCGGTCCATTCTTTGGCTTCGTAGTACAACTTGAGCTGTACAATGAAGCCTCTGAGCTTGGTCGGTTCTCCATCGAAAGTGTCGGGGTGTCTGAGCCTAAGCTGCTGCGTTCCTGGTGTGGGCCTAAGCCCTGCTACCATGTATTCCAGTTGTTCCCCCGTCATGCTCAGCACGTTCAATGGTGCTGGTGGGGCCCCTGGGGCTGCTCCTGCCCCCTCTCCTGCTTGTTCTGCTTCCATGTTGTTGGGTGTCGCTGGTGAGACGCAATCAAATGTTAGATATCCTATTTATCTCTTGTATATTAGAGTACCGCTGCGACAGGCAACAACTCTGAATTAGTCTTTGAGTAAAGGGTAATACTTCTCTCGTACCATATATAACCTTGACCAATTCTGGTTCTCTATCGAGACTCTGATTATTATTCTTAGACCCGTGTCTACATTCCTTGCTTGAACGCTAATAATCAGATCGTATCTTGATAGAACTTTCGAAGTAGTAGAATAGATTCTATTCTTAATAGTATAAGTAAGAAAGTATAATAGGTGGTTGCGTGAAGAACTAACTACTAGGCTCTCCTGGCCTCCTTTTATAGTCCTTCACTCAACCCGCTTATAAATCAAAACAACTATGAGTCATAACCGTGACTCATGAAAAACATCATAAGACCACATCATTGGTCATGTGCATAAACCACATGATCTCTAAATAGATCATGTGCGTGAAAGTTTAGCAAACTGCGCAGCCCCCTTGGCCTCATGCGCTGCCCCCATGACCTCTTAATAGGTCATGTGCGTGAAAGTAACTTATAACAAATGAAACCCCACGACGAATATCCTCGTCATGGTGCAGAACCATCTCCTTCCACTT
Organism: Tuber brumale; assembly: GCA_014065205.1. NCBI lineage: Eukaryota > Fungi > Ascomycota > Pezizomycetes > Pezizales > Tuberaceae > Tuber > Tuber brumale. Next base: position 788,307 of record JACCEG010000002.1, read on the forward strand.
CCTGCCGGAAACATCTCCTTCCACTACCGGCCGGAAACGTTTCCTTCCACTATCTGCTACAGAACTGTGACATCCGGGCACCAATGTTATTCATACCGAAACCTGATGGAAGGCTGTGCCTACTTGTGGATTACCGGAATCTGAACAAGATTACAATCCTCAACAAACATCCTCTTCCACTAATGTCCAAACTCTGAGACCGAGTAGCTAGCGCTAAGATCTTCACCAAGTTAAACCTTAAAGAGGACTACAACTTGATTAGGATTAAGGAAGAAGATGAATGGAAAACAGCTTTTCGAACAAGATATGGGCATTACGAATATAAAGTTATGCCATTTGGATTGGTCAATGCTACAGCAACTTTCCAAGATATGATGAACCAAGTACTCGAAGAATACTTAGATGTTGGATTCATGTGTTATCTTGATGATATTCTCATCTATTCCAAGGATGAAAAAGAATACATTAAACCTGTCAAAAAGGTTTTACAACCTCTGTCAGACTTTCAATTAGCAGTATCGCTAAAAAAGTCGATCTTCCATGCTACTGAGGTAGAATTTCTCGGCTATATGGTAGCGGTCGATGGGATATCTATGATGACCCGCAAGATGGAATCCATAATGGATTGGAAAGCAACTAAGTCCGTTAGAGATGTTCAAGTCTTTATTGGATTCGCTAACTTTTAGCGACATTTTATTAAAAACTTTTCCGCTATTTGCAAACCCATAATCCAGGCATTACAAGGAAATCCTAGGAATTTCAAAGGGGGAGTCCAACAGGATATGGCATTCAAAGAATTAAAATACCGATTCACGATCGCTCCCATACTCAACCACTTCTTCCCAGAAAGAAAGACAGTAGTATAAACCAATGCTAGCGATTTCGCACTCAGCTTAGTCCTTTCTCAATTCTTTGAGAAAAGGTTACATCCAGTAGAGTTCCATTCCAGAAAACTAAACTCCGCAGAGCGCAATTATAAGATTCACCATAAAGAACTTCTTGCGATCCTCATTGCGTTTACGGAATGCTGACACTACTTGATCGGAACGGAAAAACCGATTAAAGTCTTTCCCGACCAGCAGAACCTGCAATACTTGCTCACTTCGAAAGCATGGAGTGGCCGTAAAATTCGATGGGCTCAGAAGTTGGCAGAATACAATTTCCGCATTGTATACCGACCAGGCACAAAGGGCAGAAAGCCTGATACATTAAGCGGAAAGCCAGAGTACCGTCCAGAGGAGGTAGCTATGTATAGCTAACAAAGAATTCTGAAAGAAGAAAGTTTTTTGGTATCACTGGTAGTAAGGGTACGCGAGGAAAGAGAAGAGTAGAATGGAGACAATGATTTGGATTTGGAACCTCGAAGATGAGGAAAGGAACCCAATCTTGGAGTTAAGAGATTGAGCAAAAAGTGTTAAGTGGACGCCAATCTCTAGTACAACGGAGAGACGTAAGCCAAAATCTTCGATTGGACAATCTGTCATGGAAGGCGCATCTCGGTAAGGTAAAAAATAAAGTAAAGATTTTATGACGTAAACAATTTTATATTGATAAGATCTCTTCTCCATTGCTTGATGATGTCTGTAAAGCTCAGGAGGCACTTCGATATTTATATCCCGCCTCTGAGTATTCGCGGACTACTTCTAACTACTATGCCCTGAAGTACCATCTTGGTTTTAGTACACAAAGGTCCAGAATCTTATAAGTGCGAATACCGTTTGACCCTGAAACTTGTCATGCCCTTTTGCGGTCACAGAGTAGTATTCCTCCGTTAAGATGACTGTGCTATTTGTCATTCCAAAGAGCGGCTTCTAACTTAGATTTCGGCATAGACTATTATATTGCTTTAGTCTTGTTGACTATCGTTCAAGTAGTCTCTGCGGTCATGAAGTGATGAGGTTCATGCCAGGCCACCTAGTACCAATCACAAATCTGAGCCCAACGTGTCAATGTCTTAAGGGGCTCCGACTTATGTAGGTCTTCCATTCCAAGCATGCTTCCCCTTAGTCCGCCGGCCTCCGTAGAGGGGTTCTATTACTAGGACCACCAACCTACAGCTGATCTCAAAAGGGTATGGGTGGATTCGGTATATCCCTATTAGCTTCCACTACTAGGATATCCTTGTAGAGTATTTCACCGGAAACGTCCCGTCACGTTCAACCCATAGTTTAGGGAGCCTAACTTTGAAGCCTACTATCTAAATACGCCTCTGGCGGATATCCTCCGCTCTACTTCGCCGATGTCGCCAAAGGTCCTCTCACCTATATCCTGCGAATGGCGTGCGGTCAGCCGGGCGGCGGCGAAGTATATGCTATTATGAAGTGGGCTTCATTGATGTGGAATCTTAGTTATTTGACGCAACTCTCGAAATCTCGTTATTGACATGCGGGCCCCATCAGGGGGCCAGAGGAGGGTATTGGCACTCTGGTAAATCGAGGGTCTGTGTGCAGTTACCCTACTGTGGGTCTGTGCACATGTCTCAGATTTCCATATACCTAACATGAGCTCCCTCATACCAGGCTTCGCCTCGAATGCCTTTTATAACTTGTTAATAAATTTCATCTAAATACATTTTAAGACTCAGTGTGGTCAGGGTAAAAAGCCTTCCACATTTACATGGCCATGGTAGGAAAACCTTTTCCTTCCAATCTCACTTCTGCCCTTCCTGGCATGTCCGGATTTTCCTTACGAAAATTCTCAACAACTTCCTCTGCCTTTTCCATCACAGTAGCAGGCTCCCATGTGTTCTCATCTTCTGAACCCCCTTGCCATTTAACGAAGTACCACAGTTCCCGCTTCTCTTGATAGCGGCCGCGTACTCGTTTCCTCTAAGAGCGAATCTGGCTTCTTACAATTTTTTCATCCTACCATTATAGATTGCCGTCAATGTCCTCTGGCTCACTAGGTGGTTGTTGACGATTGCCATGAACTGAATCGCCGTAGGGTTCCAATAGTGCAATAAGGAATACAGGGTGAATGTTGCAGTGGTCGGATATGTGGAGCTTGAAGGCTCACGATCCACGCTTTTCCGTCATTTAGAAGGGACAGTATACCTTCGGACTTAGCTTCTTTGATTTCGGTCAGGTTCTGATGTACTTCGCGTTTAACATTACTTTGTCCCTCATCTTGAAGTCTGGTTGTTGTCGAGCTTTCCTGTCCTACTATTTTGACATTCCTTCCCATGTCTTTTCTAGTGACTCTCTCACTTGTTCATGTATCATCTTAATCCAGTTCGCATAGAGTGTTGCTCCAGGATTTTGAGCTTTGCGCTCCTTCATCCACTCTGTCTGTGGATGGAAACCGGGGTTCGCATAGAATGGCAACATCGTGTGAGCGTTGGTTGCGGAGTTATTATAGGCATGTTCTGCCAGAGGTAATAGCTGATACCAGTCAGCCTGATCATAGTTGATAAAACTTCGCAGGAATTCTTCCAGCACTTGGTTGGTACGTTCAGTTTGTCCGTCAGTCTGAGGGTGGTATGCCGTTGACATTCTTCGCTTAATTTTCAGCGCTTTGCAAAGGGATTCCCAAAGTTCCCCTGCAAACTTTGAGTCCTTGACCAAGACGATTTCACTTGGAAGACCGTACAGTCTCCATACTTCTTTTAGAAATGTGTTTGCGACATCCATGGCCGTAGCCGAGGTCTGAAGTCCGATGAAATCTGCCATCTTTGTAAACTAATCAACTACTACCATTATTTGAGTGCAACCTCATGACTATGGTAGTTGAGTGATAAAGTCCACCAAGATAGATGTCCATGACGTGTAGGGTATTTGCAATGCTTACAGCAGTCTGTACTTGGCGTGTCAAGGCAATTTATTCTATTGGCATTCATCGCAGGATCGTACATAGTCATTGACCCATTCCGCAAGTCCATTCTAATAGAAGTCTCTCATGATTATTTCTAAGGTTTTTTCTTGTCTGAAATGTCGTAATACACCCTTTTCATCGCGACATCCTTCTGCAATCTTAGTGTAAAGCGCCTGACTATCTGATACAAATAGTCTTTGCTTATAATATACTAGATCGTCGGTTAAGGTCCAGTCCTTGGGAAAATCCTTTCCTTTGTCTCGTAACCTAATGAGTTCTTCTCTCCGTCGCCTCCAAGCTGCGTCTGATCTGATAGGTGCCTGTATCTCGGTTAGGAATTCAGGATTGAACTGTTTCATACCTTCTTGCAGGATAATGGTGTTTGACATTAGAACTTTTTCAGGTACTTCTGAAATATCATACCTATGTTCATTGTCTTTAGCCGATGCCTGCAGGTAACTGATGCTAGGTTCCGGTTCCTTCACGATCAAGGATCTTGTCACTATATCAGTACTTGCGAATCCTGCAGACCCTCATTCCATCTCTTCCAAGTTGTCTACTTCTATCATGTCTGAGGTGTTGACCTTTTCCACTACTAGTTGAGCCATACGATCGCCCATTCTTATTTGGCAGCCCACATCCTTATAGTTGAACAATACAACCTTGAGTTCGCCTGTGTAATCAGCATCGATTACTCCGGCACCGTGGGAAAGTCCACTTCGAACCGCCAATCAGCTTCTTGGAGCAACCCTTCCGCAAGTTCCTTCGCGTAGCCCTACTGCTATACCTGTCCTTGTTAATGCTTGTCCATATTTCGGGACAATATCATCCTCAATGGCATCCAGGTCATGTCCTGCCGCCATTCTTGAGCTATTTGTTAGCAAGTATGCCTTTTTGCGCAATCTTTTGACCCTAATCACGTGTTCCTTTCCACCTATCTGAGGTTCTAAATCTAAATCCTTATCTCCATCCCAGTCTTCTCCTTCATCACCTACTCTCGCTACCAATAATAACAAGAAATTTTCTTCTTTTAAAATATTTTGTTTATGATGCATGGCTCCCTCCTCAAGGCAGTACTCCAGTCATCTGCTTAATATGTCAGGCTTTCCGCCCTTCATGCCTGGTCCGTATACAATCCGAAAATTTTATTCCACAAGCTTCTGCACCCATCTAATTTGACGGCCACTACAGACTTTCGAGGTGAGGAAGTATTGTAAGTTCTGATTGTCGGTAAAGACTGTAAGCAGTTTTTCCATTCCTATCAAGTAGTGTCTCCAGTCCTTAAATGCTTTGAGGATTGTGAGAAGTTCTTTATCATGAATCTCATAATTGAGCTCCGCCCAATTGAATTTTCTGGAATGGAAAGCTACTGAATGTAACCTTTTCTCAAAGTATTGAGAGAGTACACAACAGAGTGCAAAATCGCTAGCATCTGTTTCCACCCCTGTTTCTCTTTCTGGGAAGAAGTGATCTAATATGTGGGCTTTTGTAAACCGGTACTTTGGCTCCTCAAAGGCCTTGTCCTGCTCCACTCCTGATTTGAAATTCTTAGGATTTCCTCGTAATGTCTCAGTTATGGGTTTACAAATAGCTGACAAGTTTTTAATAAATTGTCAGTAGAAGTTAGCGAATCCAATAAAAACTTGGACATCTCTGACTGACTTAGGTGTTTTCCAAACCATTATGGATTCTACCTTGCGATTGCTCATAGACACCCCATTGACCGCTACTATATAGCCGTGGAATTCTACCTTTGTGGCATGGAAAGTCTGATAGACTAGGTAAAACCCTTTTAACAGCTTCGATGTGTTCCTTTTCATCCTTTGAATAGATGAGAATATCATCAAGATAACACACCACTCCAACATCCAGGTATTCCTTCAGTACTTAGTTCATCATATCATGGAAAGTTGCCGGAGCGTTAACCAATCCAAAAGGCATAACCTTATATTCGTAATATCCGTATCTTATATGGAACGCTGTTTTCCATTCATCTTCTTCCTTTATCCTGATCAAGTGGTAACTGTCCTTAAGGTCTAGCTTGGTGAAGATCTTTGCGCCGGCTACTGTATCTCTGAGTTCGGACATGAGTAGAAGGGTGTTAGGCATATGGAAATCCGGGACATGTGGACAGACCCACAGTAGGGTAACTGCGCACCGACTCTCAATTTACCGGAGTACCAACACCCTCCTCTGGCCCCCTTATGGGGCCCGCACGTCATTAGCGAGATTTCAAGAGTTGCGTCGCACAACTAAAAAGTAACGTCAACGAAGCCCACTTGATAACACCATATACGTCGCGGCTCTCCGCCCGACCACATGCTGTTCGCAGGATATATGGGAGGGGAACATTGGTGACATCTGGGAAGTGCAGCGGAAGAAGTCCGTCGCAGGCGCATTGAGATAGTAGGCTTCCAGGGTAGGCGTTCTAAACTATGGGCCATAAGTGAAAGGACATTTTCGGCGAAATACTCCAGCAGGATGCCCCAGTGGCAGAGGCTATTAGGGGTATACCGAATCCACCAATACCCTTCTGAGATCAGCTCTAGGTTGGTTGGTCCTAGTAATAGGACCCCTCTACGGAGGCCGGCGGACTATAGGGAAGCATGCTCAGAATGGAAGACCTAGATAAGTCAGAGTCCCTTGAGATGTTGACACGTTGGGCTCGGACTTGCGATTGGCACTAGGTCGCCCAACATGAACTTGTTCAGTACATGACCGAAGAGACTACTGGAAGGATAGTCAACCAGACTAGAGTTATATAATAGTCTATGCGGATATCTAAGTTAGAGCCCGCTGTTTGGCATAACAAATAGTGCAGTCATCTCAACAGAGGAATAGTATTCGGGATCCGCAAAAGGGTGTGATTGGTTTCAGGGTCAAATGGTGTTCGCACTTATAAGATTCTGGACATTTGTGTATTAAAACTAGAGTAGTACTTCCGGGGCACAATGGTTAGAAGTTGTCCGCGAATACTCAGGCGCGGGATATAAATATCAAAGTTCCTCCCGAGCTTTACAGACATCATCAAGCAATGCAGAAGAGATCTTATCAATATTAAATTGTTTACCGCATAAATCTTTAGTTTACCTTAACCTTATCGAGACAAGCCTTCCTCAACAGATTCTCCGAAAAAAGATTTTAGCCAATGTCCCTCAGTTTTACTAGAGATTGGTGTCCACCTAATAGTATATTGATAGTTCTCCTGTTACCAAGGCTCACTATATGAACTACGAGTTCACTTCAAACTCCACCATCACCTCAGACTTCGACTACATTTTCGTAGCTCCTCACTGTCCCATCTATATTCAGACATTCAAAGAAGTCTTCGACAGCGAGTCCTACGAAATCGAAGAAGAGTTTATTACAGAACCCGCGTGATTCACAACACCTTTCAGGATCCTAACGAGGGATCAATTCAAGCGCATATATCGTACCTGGTACGGACCGGACTTCGAGTAGGGTTCCACAAAGGCAGAAAACTACGTTGAGTTGAGTACCCATTACTCCAATAACAAGAAATCAGGCGCAGGCATCGGAGGGCCAGACATCCCCTCAGCTTGGGCCCGACAAAATTTTTACATGTACTATAAGTACTTTCTAAACCTCCAGAAAAGGGAAATTCAGATTCCGAGTCCAGAATCAGATCAACCGAACTCTTTCATACCTACACCTCTAGAGTATCTCAACCGTTAGATACCTTACATACGATTCTTTAAACTCTTGCAAGGATATCAAGAACTCTGGTGCGAAGTACCAGAAATCACGCATCCAGGACTATTAGAGCAATTAGCCTACCTGGAAAGCATCACAATGGCTGAGATACCTCAAGACCCGAGAAAGAGGATAAAAGCGGGAGAATCCATGAACACCAGTCCAGATACGACAGATAAAACCAATGATTCGGCGATATGGAGCCCCTCCCCGTCAACACCTCAAGAATCTACATTCAGGAGAGGACATGCCCCTACTCACTAAACCACTAGTGTTGCAAGCACTCATTGGATATCAAGGGCCTCCACACCTAAACCAGGAGGAGACCACGCTGCAAACTTAGCCAGCTTGGCTGCCCATCTTGGAATAACCTTAGGTCGAATATGGCAGGATATAGACACCTCGATTGACCAAGCTAATATCACCTTCAAACATTTGATGGTAGCCACCCAAGACAATACCTTGAAGTTAATTAAGGTGCAGCAACAAATTGCCGGAGGACAAGATGTCCATGATAGCGAAATTGGACTCCTGTTGATGCAACGGGCTGGAGTAGAAGCGGAGGTCAAGGGGATACAAGCAGAAATGAGACGGAAAGTGGCAAAGAAGATAGACGCCCAAGAGCGGCATCAACAAGAACATGAAGAGGTAACTACCAGGTTACATGGAACCCTCGGGCAAGAAAGCCAAGCGGCATTAGCCCGAGATCAAACCTTGGAACAAATGGTCATCAACCTAAGAGCGGAATTCTTAGAATTGCGAAATCAATGCACCACGCGAGAAAGAGAAGTCAACTGTGCCCTAGGACAAATGCGCCTAGATCAGACTACTCGCCAAGCGGAGATTCGCAGGTTACAAGACCAGCAACAGCAGCAGAATAATGCGACGAATAATAGCCTAAAAGTATCAATGGTATCAATAAATAGGATATTGGCCACCATACCAAGTCCTGAAGCTGCAGGTCCCGCACCTTTACCTGCTGTCCAGGAAACTGATGACGAAGGATACTACGCTCCGCCTACACAGAGGGAAAATGGGAAAGGCAAGGAATCCGCTGATGCATTCCCCTCAGGTGCCCAAGGAGGTGACCCTGGAGATCCTAGCGACGATGATGACGATGATGATGAAAGAGGAAGAAGGAGAGGAAGTCCTGGGGGGAGAAGGCAAGGACAAACACCAGAATAGTCTGGTATGGTAGAGACCCTTGCCAATGCGATGGCGCTAAACATCAAGCGACCATCAGAGCCACCCTCATTCTTTGAAGATAAGCCCGCACAAGACATATATGTCTGGATTCTTCAATGTACAGACTATTTCGAGCAGAACCCATGAACTTAGGACAATGGCCGGGCACATGTTATATACACACTCAGTCGTGCGAGAGCAGAAAAAGTCGTTCCATATACTATCTGGTATAGGAAAGCTATGGATGGACTTCAAGGAGAAACCCAACAACCTGAACTGGTGATGTGGACTCGTTTTGAACACAATATGATCAAACGATTTGCCCCAGTGAAAAGCCGAAAGGCTAGCACTGCGAGCTATGAAGCGAGTCGAGTACGATAGTAGTATTGAACGTTACCTAGCGATCATGCATAACCATAACATTCGAGCACTTATGACTGGGGAGTCCTGGAGTCAGGAGGTCGAAGATAAACTTCCTAAACAAATTATTCCCAGATTATCGGCTCCGCAGTATACAACAGATCAGGAATGGGAAGGGGCACTAAGGCTGTAAAGTCGGTCAGAAGAAGGGCATCGGGCCAGAGAAACAATTGAGGGAGATAAACCGCCCCAGGCTAAAGTAATCCAAGAGGTCAAAAGGGAAGACCGACGGGACTCTAAACCGAAGCGACAAAGGGATACTAAACCTTTTGTCAAGGGAGGTGGTGCCCCACTATGAAAGCGGAAAAGAGACACTGAGCCGGAAACGCCTAGGAAGAGGTTGGGCGGTGCAACTATGACCAGCCACAAAAACTTTGACCAGGCCCATACCGGTATCCCACAAAGTGTGATAGACACATGGAGGCGAGATGGAGATTGTACAAGTTGTGGCAACAAAGACCACACCTATCAGACCTGTTGCGGAGATGTCCATATATCAGCGGCAACGGTCAGCCCAAGACAGATAAAAATGGAAATTCGTCGTGCAAGGGCAGCTATCGTAAAGCTGAAATTAGCACCAAGAGTCACTTCTGCCCAGCAACCAGCCCAAGTGAATAAGATCTGGGAACTGCAGGACGACAAGGAACTGACCGTGGTCAGTTCACTGGCACCAACGGCTACGGCGATTGGGTATTAAGTGTCCATATAGAGCTGGAATCGAAATGGGAACCCCCCTTGGCATATGTGTATTGGGTACTACCCACGACGTGGATCGGGTAGTCCGTGTGCAACTACGGGAATCGAAACCAAAATGATCAAAGCAGGGCGAAGCGAGGCTTTCCTTTCAGGATCGACGTAAGTAGGCTCTAAGTGAAGGGACCTCTTGAGGGACTTATGAGTTCGAACACAAGCATCAATATATGGAGAGTCTTGATCGAAAGAGAGGATAGTCAACATGCCCACATGGCCCAGGAGCCAACAGTACGAAGTTCCTCGAATCACCTGGTGGTTACCTGCTACCTGTATACCAGCAAGTTACTATACCGAAGATGTTGGGACATAGCAATGCAAGATCTACCTGATAACCAATACACGACATGAGGACAACCCACGCGGGCCGTTCCACCTACCACACGAGTTTGAGTAGTATTATATGCTTGTACTATCTTGCCTTTTGGCCAGAGAGTGGGAGAGGGACATACCGCTTTGGTGAGCAAGGCCACTCTGAGGGAGCTGGACGGATAACCCAAAACCTAAGGGAAAGGAGCGGTGAAAATGGGAACCCCACATCAGGGTAGTAAAATGGCTAATAACCACGCGAAAATCTGCTATGAGCCTAGGTCTGGCATGTCGGGAGAAGGCATCCAGCCTAAAAACTGGTCGTGCGCAATAGCGTATCGGTGAAACGCCACTTAGTATGTAGACCCAGATTGTTAGAGCTAAAGAGTTACTAGTTTGTGTGAGGAGACCTCAATGGTCGAAGCTAAGAGGGCGTAGTAACAAACATCTTGTTAGCTACACCTAACACCAACAATGTCTAAATGAAAGAACAAAGAAAATCTTGTCCATGCTAGGCGCGTCGAGTTAGATGCTCTGAAACCAAAACGATACCACTATCAGGAGGGGATCGCTTACCTCCACATGCACGATAAGCGTGACAAAGTTAAAGTCTTGTTAGACTCAGGATCCAACGTATTCCTTATCAATAAGGACCTAGTTGAAGACATTCGCGTTCCTACTGTGTAATGCAACAATGCAGTTGATATCTTAGGCTTTGACGGATCGTCAGCCGCCTCAGGAGGGAAGTGTTACACTCTTCCTATTAAATTGGAAAGCGGAAAAAACCGAAACATCTCTGAAGTGTCATGTAAAGTGGCTAAGGCAGGTCACTATGGAATGATAATTCCATTTGGTTGGTGGCATCGTGAACACCCAGTGTCTTACATAGAAGAGGCAGAAAATTGGGCCTTCTCCGCAAAAATCTGTGAAAGCTGTGTAGAACAAGATGAAGGAATAGCGGATATGTACGAATATGACAAATCCGTCCTCTAGGACACTAATGCTTCCCACAAAGGAAGAATTGGAGTCATCGAAAATACCCTAGAACTGGAATCGTTACCGAAGGAATAGTGGCATTACAAACATCTGTTAGAAGCCCCGATGGCAGAAAAATTAGCCCAATGATGCACATTCAATCACGAGATCAAGTTGATCCCAGGATCAACTTCCCCCTGGGGGCCGATATATCCATTATCTGAGAAACAGCTTCCGGGTTTACGAGAATACTTGGAGACAATGATCAAACAAGGAAAGATCACGCAGAGTCAAGCGCCTCCGGGAGCACCCATATTATTCGTACCTAAGCTAGATGGTAGACTACGCCTAGTTGCGGATTACTGAAATCTAAATAAGATTACTATCCTCAACAAATATCCCCTTCCACTAATGTCTGAACTCAGCGATAGTATAGCTGGTGCAAAGATCTTCACCAAGCTAGACCTTGAAGACGGTTACCACTTGATTATGATAAAGGAAGCAGATGACTGGAAAACGGGGTTCCGTGCAAGATATAGACATTACGAATATAAGGTCTTGCCTTTTGGATTGATCAACGCTACAGCAATGTTCCAAGATATGATGAACCAAGTACTCCAAGAATACTTAGATGTCGGAGTCGTGTGTTATCTCGACAATATTCTCATCTACTCAATGGATGAAAAAGAACACGTTGCAGCTGTCAAGGGAGTTTTACGAAGTCTATCGGACTTTCAATTAGCGGTATCGCTAAAGAAATCAACGTTCCATGCAACAAAGTTAGCATTCCTCAGCTATATAGTGCCTATGGATGGGGTGTCTATGAGCAACCGAAAGGTGGAATCCAGAATGGTTTGGAAAGCACCTAAGTTGGTTAAAGAAGTACAAGTATTTATGGGATTCACTAACTTCTACCTGCGCTTTATAAAAGATTTCTCGGCTATTTGCAAACCTATAAGCAAGACATTACAAGGAAATCTAAAGAATTTCAAATAAGGACTAGAACAGAATACAGCTTTCGAAGAACTGAAGTACCATTTCACCACAGCCCCCATACTTCACCACATTTTCCCAGAAAGAAAGACAGTGGTAGAAACCAACACTAGCGATGTCGCACTAAGTTGCGTGCTTTTTCAATACTTTGAGAAAAGGTTACATGCAGTAGCTTTCCGTTCCAGGAAATTAAATTTGGCGGTGTGCAATTATGAGATTCATGATAAAGAACTCATCGCAATCCTTGTAGCATTTAAAGAATGGACAGACTACTTGATCAGAATGGAAAAACTAATTACAGTCTTTGCGGACCATGAAAACTTACAATACTTCCTCACCACGAAAGTCTGGAGTGGCGGTCAAATTCGGTGGGCGCAGAAGCTGGGGAAATACAATTTCGGTATTGTATACCGTCCAGGCACTAAAGGCGGAAAGGCTGACGCGTTAAGCAGATGGCCGAAGTACCGCCCTGAGGAGGGCGCTACACATGGTGAACCAAAAACTTTGAAATAAGAAAGTTTCTTGGTGTCACTGGTAGCGAGGGTAGGTGATGAAAGGGAAGACAGGGATGGAGATAAGGATTTGGATTTGGGACCACGAAGAGGTGGAAAGGAACCCGTTATTAGGGTCAAGAGATTGAGCAAAAAGCCATGCTTGGCAACGAAGGACTCAAGAATGGCGGCAGGACATGACCTGTATGCCATAGAGGATGACATTTTCCCGAAATATGGACAAGCATCGATAAGGGCGGGAGTAGCTGTGGGGCTACCCTAAGGAACCTACAAAAGAGTTACCCCGAGAAGCAGATTAGTGGTCCGAAGTGGAATCTCCACCGGTGCAGGAGTAATCGATGCAGATTACACTGGCAAACTCAAAGTCGTACTTTTCAACCATAAGGATGTGGACTGCCAAATAAGAATGGGTGATGGCGTAGCTCAACTAGTGGTAGAAAATGTCAACATCTCATACATGACGGAAGTAAATGACTTGGAAGATACGGAACGAGAAACCCTAGGATTCGGAAGCATCGATATAGAGACAAAATCCTTGATCGTTAGGGAGCAGGAACCTAGTATCAGCTACCTACAGGCATCGGCTAAAGACAACGAACATTGGCATGATGTTTGAGAAGTACCTGAAAAGGTTCTAAGGTCAAACGCCATTATCCTGCAAAAGGGTATAAAGCAGTTCAATCCTGAATTCCTAAATAGGATACAGGCAGCTATCGAGTCAGACGCATCTTGCAGGCAATGGAGGGAAGAACTCATTAGGTTACGAGAGGAAGGGAAGGATTTTCCCAAGGACTGGACCTTAACTGATGATCTACTATATTATAAGCAAAGACTATTTGTACCAGATAGTCAGGTGCTATACACTAAGATCGCAGAAGGATGTCACAATGCAAAGGTTGCAGGACATTTCGGACAAGAAAAGACTTTGGAAATAATCATGCGAGACTTCTAGTGGAAAGGACTTGTGGCATGGGTCATCGACTACATACGATCCTGCGATAAATGCCAACATAACAAATCACCTAGACATGCTAAGTACGGATTATTGCAACCACTGCAAATACCCTACACAGCATGGGCGTCCATCTCACTGGACTTCATCACACAACTACCAGAGTCACAAGGATGTACTCAAATTATGGTAGTAGTTGATCAATTTACAAAGATGGCACTTTTCATGGCACTTCAAAACTCGGCTATGGCCAAAGATGACGCAAACGCATTCCTAAAAGAAGTATGTAGGCGGCACGGTCTACCAACTGAAATTGTCTTGAACATGGACTCAAAGTTCGCAGGAGAATTCTGGGAATCAGTCTGCAAAGTGCTGGAAATTAAGCGAAGAATGTCAATGGCATATCACCCTCAGACTGACGGACAAACCGAACGTACCAACCAAGTGCTAGAAGGATGCCTTCAAAGTTTTATCAACTACGATCAGGATGACTGGTATTCAGCTATTACCACTAGCTGAACATGCCTATAACAACTGCGCAACCAACGCTCCAGGGATGTCACTATACTATGCAAACTAGGGTTTCCATCCACAAACAAAGTGGATGAAGGAGCGAGAAACTCAGAATCCAGGAGCAACACTCTATGCGAACTGGATTAAGACGATACATGAACAAGCAAGATGGTCACTAGAAAATACACATGAAGCAATGTCGAAATATTATAACTGGAAAGCTCAACCACAGCCAGATTTCAAGATCGGAGACAAAGTAATGTTAAACGCAAAGAACATTTGCACACAACGGAAATCAAAGAAGCTAAGTCTGAAGCTATACAGTCCTTTCCAAATCATGGAAAAATGCGGATCACAAGCCATCAAACTCAACATATCTGCTTGACGGAACATGCACCCCATATTCCTTGTCCCACTATTGGAACCCTACCGCGAGTTAGTTCATGATAATCGTCAGCAACCCCCTAGAGAATCGGAGGAATTTGATGGCGATCTACAATGGGAGGTTGAAAAAATTGTAAGAAGCGAGATTCGGTCTTACTAAAAATGAGTACGGGGCCGGTATTAAGAGAAGCGGGCACTGTGGTACTTCGTTAAGTAGCAAGGGTGTTCAGAAGACGAGTACACATAGGAGCCTGCTACTGGCATGAAAAACGCAGAGCACATTGTGGACAATTTTGATAATAAAAATCCGGACATACCAGGAATGGCAGAAGTAAGATAGTGAGGAAAAGGTTTTCCTACCCTGGCCAAGTAAACGTGGAAGGTTTTTTACCCTGACCACATTGAGTCTTAAAATGTATTTAGGGAAAATTATAAAAGGTTATAAAAAGGTATTCGATGTAAAGCCTGGTAGGAGGGAGCTCATGTTGGGTATATGGAAATCAGAGACATGTGCATAGACCCAGGGTAGGGTAACTGCCCACAGACCCTCGATTTACTGGGGAGCCAACACTCCCCTCCGGCCCCCTTATGGGGCCTGCACCTCATTTGTGAGATTTCTTGAGTTGTGTCCTATAACTAAAAGGTCACAACAATGAAGCCCACTTCATAACACCATATACGTCGCGGCCGTCTGTCCGGCCGTATGCTGTTCGCAGGATATATGGGAGGGGACCTTTGGCGACATCTGGGAAGTGGAACGGAGGATGTCTGTCACAGGCGCATTGACATAGTTGGCTTCAAAGTTAGGCATCCTAAACTAGGGGCCTAAGGTGATGGGACATTTTCGACGAAATACTCCAGAAGGATGCTCCAGTGGCAGAGGCTATTAGGGGTATACCAAATCTACCCATACCCTTCTGAGATCAGCTGTAGGTTGGTTGGTCCAAGTAATAGGACCCCTCTACGGAGGCCGGTGGACCAAGGAGAAGCATGCTCAGAATGGAAGACCTAGATAAGTCAGAGTCCCTTGCAATGTTGACATGTTGGGCTTGGACTTGCGATTGGCACTAGGTGGCCCGTGATGAACTTGATCACTGCGTGACTGAAGAGACTACTGGAACGATAGTCCCCCAGACTAGAGTAATATAATAGTCTATATGGATTTCTAAGTTGGAGGTAGCTGTTTGGCATAACAAATAGCGCAGTCATCTCAATAGAGGAATACTATTATCGGTCGGTGAAAGGACATGATAAGTTTCAGGGTCAAATGTTGTTCGCACTTATGACATTTTGGACATTTGCGTATTAAAACCAGAGTGTTACTTCGGGGGAACACTCAGATGGGGGATATAAATATGGAAGTGCCTCCCTAGCTTTACAGACATCATCAAGCAATGTAGAAGAGATCTGATCAATATTAAATTGTTTACCTCATAAATCTTTACTTTACCTTTACCTTATTGAGACGAGCTTTCCTCGACAGATTCTCCGAACAAAGATTTTGGTATATGTCCCTTAGTTATACTAGAGATTTGAGTCCGCCTAACAAAGGCGGTGTTTGTTGAGGATAGTAATCTTATTTAGATTTCGCTAATCTACAACTAGGCGTATTCTGCCATCTGGCTTGGATAGGAATAATATGGGTACTCCAGCTGGCGATTGACTGCTGGTAATCTTTCCTTATTTGATCATTGTTTCCAGGTATTCTCGCACAGTCTTAAGCTGTTTCTCGGATAGTGGATATATCGGTCCCCAGGGGGGAGTCGATCCAGGAATCAACTTGATCACATGATCAAATGTCCATCTTGGTGCTAATCTTTCTGCTGTCAGGGCTTCAAGTAAATATTTACAATGCCTGTATTCTTTTGGTAATGATTCGAGTTCGACCGTATTTTCGATGGCTCCGATTCTTCCGATGCGGCATGTATTAGGATCCCAAGTGACGGATTCATGATATGTGAACATATCCGCTATCCCTTCGTATTCCTGCGCAAAGTTTTAGCAACATTTTACAGAGAAAGTCCAATTTTCTGTATCTTCTACATGAGACACCGGGTGTTCACAATGCTACCAACTAAAAGGAATTATCATTCCATAGTGACCTGCTTTAGCTACTTCAAATGGCACTTCTGAGATGTTTCGGTTTTTTCCTATTTCCAATTTTATAGGGAGAGTGTAACACTTCCCTCCAGAGGCGGCTGTGGATCCATCAAAGCCTAAGATATCAACTGCATTGTTGCGTTCGACAATGGGAACGCGAAGGTCTTTAACTAGGTCCTTATGGATCCGGAAGACATTGGAACATGAGTCTAACAAGACTTTAACTTTGTACCACTTATGGTGTATATGGAGGTAAGTGATCCCCTCTGGACAGTGGTATGGTTTTGGTTTTGGAGCATCTAACTCCACTGGCTTAGCGCGGATAAGGTTTTCATGGTTTTTTCGTTTAGGCATCGCTGGTGATGGGTGTAGGTAACAAGATATTTGTTACTACACCCATGTAGTTTCGATTATTCAGGTCTTCTCAGACAAACTAGTAACTCCTTTAACTCTAACAATCTGAGTCTGCATACTAAGGGGCGTTTCACTGATACGCAATTCTGCACGACCAGTTTTCAGGCTTGATACATTCTCCCAACACCCCAAACCTAGGTTCATAGCAGAATTTCGCGCAGTTGTTAGCCATTTTACTCCCCTAGTGTGGGGCTCTTGATTTCACCGTTCCTTTCCCTTAGGATATAGGTTATCGGTCCAGCTCCCTCAGAGGTGCCTTACGCCTCAATGCAGTACATCCCTATCTCACACTCTGGCCAGAAGACAAAATAGTACCTATGTATAATACGACTCAGAGTCGTGTAGTAGGTGGAACAGCCCGCGTCGGTTGTCCTCCTGCCATGTATTGTTATCATGTAGATCTTGCATTGCTATCTCCCAACTTCTTCGGTATAGTAACTTGATTGCACACAAGTATCAGGCAACCACCAGGTGACTTGTGGAACTTTGTACTGTTGGCTCCACTGCCATTTGGGCATGTTGACTATCCTCTCTTTCGATCGAGACTCTCCATATATTGATTCTTATGTTTGGGCTCACAAGTCCCTCGTGGGGTCCCTTCACTTAGAGCCCACTTGTATTGATCCTGAAAGGCTAGACTCGCTTCGCGCCACTTTCATCATTTTCAGTTTCGACTCCTGCAGTTGCACATGGACTACCCGATCCCCGTTGTGGTCGGTACCCAATATACCCTAGCCAAAAGGGGTTCCCATTTCGATTCCAGCTCTATCAGGACACTGAATACCTAAATGCTGTCGCCGTTGGTGCTAATAAACTGATTTAGGTCAGTTCCTCGTCGTCCCCCAATTCCTAGATCTTATTAACTAGTGCTGGGTTCTGGACAGTTACCACTCTGTGAGCTAACTTAAGCTTTACTATAGCCGATCTTGCTCATCGAATTCTCATTTTTATGGGTCTTGAGGCAACCTTTGCCCCCGATATATCGGCGTCTCTCCAACACGTCTAGTAGGTGTGGTTCTTCTTTCCACAATATGTACAATCTCCATCTCGCCTCCGCGTGTCTATCACACTCTGCGGGATACCGGTATGGGCCAGGTCAAAGTTTGTATACGTGATCTTTTTCGTACCTCCTAACCCTTTTCTGGGCTTCTCCGACTTGTCATCCCTTTTCTGCTTTCGTGGTGGGGCTCCACCTCCCTTGACATACGGTTTAGTTTTTTTTTGTCGCTTCGGTTTACAGTCTTGCCGGTCTTCTCTTTTGACGTCCTGGACTACTTTTGACCTGGACGGTTTGTCTCGCCCAATTTTTTCTCTAGCCAGAAGCCCTTCTTCTGACTGACCGCACAGCCTTAGCACCGCTTCCCATTCTTGATCCGTTGTATACTGCAGGGCTGACACCCTGCGGACAATTTGTTTTGAAAGTTTATCTTCTACTTCCTGCCTCCAGGATTTTCCGGTCATGCGTGCACGAATGTTATGGTAATTCAAGATCATCAGATAACGTTCTGTACTGCCATCGTACTCGACTAGCTTCATTGCTTGAAGCGCTAGTCATTCACCTTCCACCATGGCAAATCGTTTGATCACCTCATGTTCAAAACGAGTCCACGTAGCCAGTTCTGGTTGCTGGATTTCCCCTTGGAGTCCATCCATAGCCTTCCAATACCAAATGGTATAATGGAGTACTCTGTCTCCTCTTGTACTACTGAGTACGTATATAACTCGTTCCCAGGCATCGTCCCAGATCCCGGGGTTTCGTTCGAAATAATCGGTGTATGGTAGGATCCACACATATATATCTTGCCTGGGTTTATCCTCAAAGAATGGGGGTGGCTCTGATGGTTGTTTAATATTTAGCCCCATCGCGTTGGCAAGCATCTCTGCCATTCCAGACTGTTCTGGTGTTTGTCCTCGCCTTGCCTGGCTAGGACTTCCTCTCCTTCTTCCTCTCTCATCGTCGTCATCATCGTCATCACTAGGATCTCCGGGGTCACCTTCCTGAGCACATGAGGGGGATGCACCAGTAGCTTCCCGGCCTTTCCCCTTGCCCCTTCGCATAGGTGGAGCATAGTACTCCTCATCATCAGTTTCTTGGACTGCGGGTAAGGGTGCGGGTCCTGCGGCATCTGGACTTGGCGCGGCAACTAGAATTCTATTTATGGCCACTGTTAATCCTTTTAGGGTTTGATTAGTCTCGATATTCTGCAGTTGTTGCTGGTCTTGAGATCTGCGAATCTCCGCTTTGCGGGTTGTCTGATCCGTACACATTTGTCCTAGGGTACGATTGACCTCCCTCTCCCGAGTGACGCTCAGAGCGCGAAATTCCACGCATTTCGCCCTTAGACTAAGGACCATCTGTTCCAGAGTCTGATCTCAGGCTAATGCCGCATGGCTTTCTTGCCCGAGTATTCCCTGTAACCTTGTGGTTACCTCTTCATGTTCCTATTGACACCTATCTTGAGCGTCTATCTTTTTTGCCACTTCCCGTAGCATCTCCTCTTGTCTACTCTTGACCTCTAATTCCACGCCTGCCAGCTGCATCAACAAGATCGCGATATCATTATCATGAACATCTTGTTCTTCCGCGATTTGCTGTTAAACCTTGAGTAACTTTTAGGTATTGTCTTGGGTGGCTCCCTTCAAATAGTTGAAGGCGATATTGGCTTGGTTGAGCGAGGTGTCTATATGTTGCCTTATTCGGCCCAATGTTATCCCCAGACGAGTGGCTAGCCTGGCTAAATTGGCAGCGTGGTCTGCCCCTGGTTTTGGTATAGAGGCTCTTGATATCTAACGTGTGCTTGCGACACTAGAGGATCGGTGAGAGGGTAGATTTCCTCTGTGGAATGTGGGTTCCTCAGGTGTTGACGGGTAGGAACTCCAAATAGCCGAATCATCGGATTTATCCGTCGTATCAGGTCGTGTTTGCATAGGTTCTCCCGCCATTATTCTTTTTCTCGAGTCTTGAGGTATCTCAGCCATTGTGGTACTTTCCCGATAGGCTAATTGCTCTGAAAGCCCAGGATGAGTGATTTCTGGTACTTCGTACCAGAGTTCTTGATATCCTTTCCAGGGTTTAAAAAATCGTATGTAGGGCATCCAAATTCTGAGATATTCTAGAAGTGTAGGTATAAAAGGGATCGGTTGGTCCGATTCGGGACTCAAGATCTGAATTTCTCTTTTGCGAGGTTCAAAATGTACTTATAGTACATATATAGGTTTTAGGCCCAAGCCGAGGAGATGTCTTGTCCTTGGATATCCGTGCCAGACTTCTTGTTCAGGGAGTACTGCGTACTCCAGTCGACGATGTCTTCTGACTCGTTAGAACTCTACTCATAGTTCGAGCTGTGCCAGGTGCAATATATGCAATTGAATTGATCCCTTGTGGGAATCCCTAAAGGTTTTGTAAACCACAAGAGTTCTTGTGTATACTCCTCCTTGATTTCAAAGAGCTCCGTGTCGAAGATTTCTATGAAGGTATGAATGTAAATGGGACAGCGAGGTGTTTCGAAGATATAATCGAAGGGTGAGCTGAGGGTGGAGTTTGAGGTAAACTCGTAGTTCATATAGTGAGCCTTGGTAACTGGAGAACTATCAATATATTGTTAGGCGGACGCCGATCTCTAGTATAACTGAGGGACGCAGGCTAAAATCTTCGATTGGAGAATCTGTTGAGGAAGATTCGTCTTGATAAGGTAAAAGGTAAAGTAAAGATTTTATAATATAAACAATTTTATATTGTTAAGATCTCTTCTCCATTGCTTGATAATGTCTGTAAAGCATGGGAGGTACTTCGATATTTATATCCCCCGTCTGAGTGTTCGCGGACTACTTCTAACTACTATGCCCCCGCAGTACCATCCTGGTTTTAGTACGCAAACGTCCAGAATCTTATAAGTGCGAACACCGTTTGACCAAGAAACTTATCACAACCTTTCGCGGTCACGGAGTAGAATTCCTCCGTTAAGATGACTGCGCTATTTGTCATTCCAAACAGTGCGCTCTAACTTAGATGTCCGCATAGACTATTATATTGCTTTAGTCTTGTAGACTATCATTCCAGTAGTCTCTTCGGTCATGAAGTGATCAGGTTCATGCCGGGCTACCTAGTGCCAATCGCAAGTCTGAGCCCAACATACTAAGGTCTTAAGGGGCTCCGACTTATCTAGGTCTTCCATTCTGACCATGCTTCCCCTTGGTCCGCCGGCCTCCGTAGATGGATCTTATTACTAGAACCAACTAACCTACCACTGATCTGAAAAGGGTATGGGTGGATTCGGTATATCCCTATTAGCTTCCACTACTGGGATATCCTCTTAGAGTATTTTGCCAGAAACGTCCCGTCACATTCGGCACATTGTTTAGGGAGCCTAACGTTGAAGCCTACTATCCAATGTGCCTCCGCCGGATATCCTCCGTTCTACTTCCCAGATGGCGCCAAAGGTCCCCTCTCATATATCCTGCGAACAGCATGCGGTTGGGTGGACAGTGGTGACGTATATGGTGTTATGAAGTGGGCTTCAACGACCCGACACCCCAGCCATGGGACGCAACCCCCAAAATCCCCCCAATGAGGTGCGGGTCCTATAAGGGGGCCGGAGAGAGGTGTTGGCACTCCGGTAAATCAAGGGTCTGTGCGCAGTTACCCTACTGTGGGTCTGTGCACATGTCTCAGATTTCCATATGCCCAACAAAAAGGCATACTTGCTAACAAAGGGCTCAAGAATAGCAGCAGGACATGATCTGTATTCCATAGAGGATGAGATTGTCCTGAAATATGGACAAGCATTAATAAGGACGGGAATAGCTGTGTAGTTGCACGAAGGAACTTACGCAAAAGTTGCTCCAAGAAGCAGATTAACAGTTTGAAGCAGAATCTCCATCGGAGCTGGAGTAGGCGAAGCCAATTACACCGGTGAACTCAAGGTCGTGCTATTTAACCATGACAATGAGAACTGCCAAATAAGAATTGGCGATCGCATAGCTCAGCTGGTAGTAGAAAAAGTCAACACCTGAGACATGATGTAAGTTGATGCCTTGGAAGATACAGAACAAGAAACCACGGGATTCGGAAGTACCGATATACCGACAAGATCCTTGATCATCAAGGAATAGAAACCTAGTATTATTTACCTGGATGTATCAGCTAAAGACAATGAATACTGGTATGACATTTCAGAAGTACCGAAGAAAGTTCTAATATCAAACGCCTTTATCCTGCAAAAGAATATGAAGCAGTTCAATCCTGAATTCTAAAACGAGATACTGGCAGCTATTGCGACAGACACAGCTTGGAGGCAATGGAGAGAAGAACTCATTAGGTTACGAGACGAAGGAAAAGATTTCCCGAAGGATTGGACCTTAAACAACGATCTACTAAACTATAAGCAAAGACTATTTGTACCAGATAGTCAGGCTCTGTACACCAAGATCGCAGAATGATGTCACGATGTAAAGGTTGCAGGACATTTCGGACAAGAGAAAACCTGGGAAACGATTATGTGAGACTTCTTCTGGAAAGGACTTGCGGAATGGGTTAATGATTACATACGATCCTGTGATGAATGTCCACGTAATATGTCGCCTAGACACGCCAAGTATGGACTACTGCAACCATTGCAAATACCCTATGCAGCATGGACATCTAACTCAGTGGACTTCATCACGCAACTACCAGAGTCACAGGGGTGTACTCAAATAATGGTAGTAGTTGATAGATTCACAAAGATGGCACACATTATCGGAGTACAGACATTGGCTTCTGCCAAAGATGTCGCAAACACATTCCCAAAAAAGTGTGGAGGCTGCATGGCCTGCCAATCGAAATGGTCTCAGACATGGACTCAAAGTTCGCAGGAGAATTCTGGGAATTCCTCCGCAAAGCGCAGGAGATTAAGTGTAGGATGTCGACGGCATACCATCCTCAAACTGGCGGACAAACCAAACGTACCAACTAATTGCTGGAAGGATACCTGCGAAGGTTCGTCAACTATGATCATGATGACCTGTCGCAGCTCCTACCTCTAGCAGAACATGCCTATAACAACTCTGCAACCAATGCTCATGGGATGTCACCATTCTATGTAAACTATGGTTTCTATTTACGAACAGAATAGATGAAGGAGCGGGAAGCTCAAAATCGAGGAGAGACACTATACGCGAACTGGATTAAGATGATACATGAACCAGCAAGAGGGTCACTAGAAAAGAAACGGGAAGGAATGTCAAAATATTATGACCAGAAAGCGCAACAACAGCCTGAGTTCAAGATTGGAGACAAAGTAATGTTAAGTGCAAAAAACATTTGCACCCGACGGAAATCAAAGAAGCTAAGTCGTAAGCTTTACGGTCCCTTCCAAATCATGGATAGGCACAGATCACAGGCCTTCAAGCTTAACATATCCGATTGATGGAAGATTTACTCTGTATTCCATGTCGTACTATTAGATCCCTATCGTGAATCAGTTCATGGCAATCACCAACATCCCGCTTGAGAACCGGAAGACATTGATAGTGACCTACAATGGAAGGTTGAAAAAATAGGAACAAGCGAGATTCGCTCTTACAGAAAACGGGTACGCAGCCGCTATCAAGAGAAGTGAGAACTGTGGTACTTCGTCAAATGGCAAGGCTGTTCCGAAGATGAGAACACCTGAGAACCAGCTACCAGTACGGATAATATGGAGGAAGTTGTGGAAAACTTTCATAATGAAAATCCGGACATGCCAAGAAGGGCAGAAGTAAGATAGTGAGGACAAAGCTTTACTATAGTGGACAAGTAAATGCAGGAGGTTTTTCATCCTGACCACACTGAGTCTTAAAATGTATTTAAAAGAAAATTTAAAAAGTTATAAAGACATGCGAGGCGAAGCCTGGTAGGAGGGAGCTCATGTTAGGCATTTGAAAATCTGAGACATGTGCACAGAACCACGGTAGGATAACTGCGCACAAACCCTCGATTTTCTAGAGTGCCAACACCCTCTTCTGGCCCCATCATGAAGCCCACACATCATTAGCAAGATTGCCAGAGTTGCGTCCCATAACTAAAAAGTCACATCAATGAAGTCCGCTTCCTAATACTATATACGTCGCCGCCATCTGTCCGACCGCATGCTGTTCACAGGATATATAAGAGGGGACCTTTGACAACATCCAGGAAGTGGAACGGAAAGAATTTGTCAGAGGCGCATTGAGATAGTAGGCTTCAAAGTTAGGCTTCCTAAACTATGGGCCGAAGGTGATGGGATGTTTACAGCGAAATACTCTAAGCAGATGTCCCAGTAGCAGAGGCTATTAAGGGTATATCAAATCTACCCAGACCCTTCTGAGATCAGCTGTAGGTTGGTTGGTCCTAGTAATAGGACCCCTCTACAGAGGCCGGCAGACCAAGAGGAAGCATGCTCAGAATGGAAGACCTTGATAAGTCGGCGACCCTTAAGACGTTGACATGTTGGACTCGGACTTGCGATTGGCACTAGGTGGCCCAGCATTAACTTGATCACTTCATGACCGAAGAGACTACTGGAACAATAGTCAACTAGACTAGAGTAATGTAATAGTCTATGTGGACAACTAAGTTGGAGGCCGCGGTTTGGTATAACTAATAGGGTAGCCATCCCAGTAGAGGAATACTATTCCGTAACCATAAACGAGTGTGATAAGTTTCAGAGTCAAATAGTGTTCACATTTATAAGATTCTGGACATTTGCATACTAAAACCAGGATGCTACTACGGGGGGATAGTAGTTAGAAGTAGTCCACGAACACTCAGACGCAGGATATAAATATCGAAGTTCCTCCGCACCTTTACGGACATCATCAAGCAAGGGAGAAGAGATCTTATCAACATAATATTGTTCTACACTTTAAATCTTTACTTTACCTATTTCATCGAGACGAGCATTCCTCGACAGATTCTCCAATCGAAGATTTTGGCCTACGTTCCTCAGTTATATACTTAAGTTTGGCGTTTGCCTAACACTGTCATTGATGAAATATTAGAAGTAACTTTCTCAGCAATCTTAAAATAGCTAGTATTACGATTTTTCAAAGTTTCCACTACTATTGCCTCCTCCTGCAACTTAGTAGTTTGAGGATGTCTTTCTCTGCCCTTCCTCTCCTTCCTCCCTTATCCTCTCCCCTGGCAACTGTATTCCTGACTGTAATTAGGAGAATATTAAGGTGGTGTGAAATTATACTATATCCCATTTGAGACTCATGTAACCTAAGAATTCTCCCTCTAGTAAACTCTGAGATGTGATCGGATGTAGTAGGGATTTTGGAATGACTGTAAAGAATCAGAGGTATAATTTTTATAAAAAAGAAAATTAAGAAGACTGGCTCTATATTGGTTGAGTCATAAAATTTTCTTTATGTAGTATTGAAAATGCGGGATAATGAGGAGGATTACAGTTGCCATCAATGTCTACATGTAGGTAATTTTGTTCACGGATAATGCTATAAGATTCTAGATATTGGTATACTAAAACTAGAGTAGTTCTTGTTAGGCGGACGCCAAACTCAAGTATATAACTGAGGGACGTAGGCCCGAAATCTTTGATTGGAGAATCTGTCGAGGAAGGCGCATCTCGATTAAATAGATAAAGTAAAGATTTAAACCGTAAAACAATATTATATTGATATGATCTCTTCTCCGTTGCTTGATGATGTCTGTAAAGCGCGGGAGGCACTTCGATATTTATATCCCACGTCTCAGTGTTCGCGGACTACTTCTAACTACTATGCCTCCGAAGTACCAACCTGGTTTTATTACGCAAACGTCCAGAATCTTATAAGTGCGAGCACTGTTTAACCCTGAAACTGATCACACCCTTTCGCGGACTCGGAATAGTATTCCTCCGTTGAGAAGACTGCGCTATTTGTCATACCAAAAAGCGGCCTCTAACTTAGATGTCCGCAGAGACTATTATATTACTTTAGTGTTGTTGACTATCGTTCCAGTAGTCTCTTCGGTCATGAAGTGATCAGGTTCATACTGGGCCACCTAGTGCCAATCGCAAGTCCGAGCGCAACGTGTCAACGTCTTAAGGAGCTCCGACTTATCTAGGTCATCCATTCTGAGCGTGCTTCCCATTGGTTCGCCGGCCTCCGGAGAGGGGTCCTATTGCTAGGATCAACCAACCTATAGCTGATCTCAGAAGGGTATGGGTGGATTCGGTATACCCCTAATAGCTTCCGCCACTGGGATATCCTCTTGGAGTATTTCGCCAAAAACGTCCCGTNTCTCAGAAGGGTATGGGTGGATTCGGTATACCCCTAATAGCTTCCGCCACTGGGATATCCTCTTGGAGTATTTCGCCAAAAACGTCCCGTGACCTTCTGCCCATAGTTAGGAAGCCTAACTTGGAAGCCTACTATCTCAATGCGCCTGCGACGGATTTCTTCCGTTGTACTTCCCCGATGTCGCCGAAGGTCCCCTCTCATGTATCCTGCGAACAGCATGCGGTTGGACGGACGGCGGCGACGTAGATGGTGTTATGAAGTGGGCTTCATTGATGTGACATTTTAGTTATGGGACGCAACTCTCAAAATCTCGATAATGACATGCGGGCCGCATAAGGGGGCCGGAGGGGGGTGTTGGCACTCCTGTAAATTGAGGGTCTGTGCGTAGTTACCCTACCGTGGGTCTGTGCACATGTCTCGGATTTCCATATGCCTAACATGAGCTCCCTCCTTCCAGGCTTCGCCTCGCAAGCCTTTATAACCTTTTTATAATTTCTTCTAAATACATTTTAAGACTCATTGTGGTCAGGGTAAAAAACCTTGCGCGTTTGCTTGGCCACAGTAGGAAAACGTTTTCCTCACTATCTTACTTCTGCCCTTCCTGGCATGTCTGGATTTTCATTATGAAAATTGTCCACAACTTCCTCTGCATTTTCCGTACCGGTGGCAGGTTCCCATGTGTTCTCATCTGCCGAGCACCCTTGCCATTTAACGAAGTACCACAGTTCCCGCTTCTCTTGGTAGCGGCCGCACACTCGTTTCTTGTAAGAACGAATCTCGCTTCTTACGATTTTCTCAACCTCCCATTGCAGATCACCGTCAATGTCCTCTGGCTCTCTAAGGGGTTGTTGGCGATTGTCATGAACTGACTCGCGGTAGGGTTCCAATAGTGCGACATGGAACACGGGATGAATGTTCCATCGATCGGATATGTTGAGCTTAAATGCTCTAGACCCGCATTTTTCCATAATTTTGAAGGGGCCGTATAGCTTTGGACTTAGCTTCAGGGATTTCCGTCGCGTGCAGATGTTTTTTGTATTTAAGATTACTTTCTCCCCGATCTTGAAGTCCGGCTGTTGTCAAGCTTTCCAGTCATAATATTTTGACATTCCTTCTCGTGTCTTTTCTAGCGACCCTCTTGCTTGTTCATGTATCGTTTTAATCCAGTTTGGGTAGAGTGTCGCTCCTGGATTTTGAGCTTCGCGCCCCTTCATCCACTCTGTCTGTAGATGTAATCCGTAGTTCGCATAGAATGGTGACATCCTGTGAGCGTTAGTTGCCGAGTTGTTATAGGCATGTTCAGCTAACGGTAGTAGCTGATACCAGTCATCCTGATCGTAATTGACAAAACTTGGAAGATAACCTTCCAGCACTTGGTTGGTATGTTCGGTTTGTCCGACAGTCTGGGGGTGGTATGCCATTGACATTCTTCGCTTGATTTCCAGCGCCTTGCGAAGGGATTCCCAAAGTTCTCCTGCAAACTTTGAGTCCATGTCCAAGACGATTTCGGTTGGTAGGCCATGCAGCCTCCATACTTCTTTCAGGAATGCGTTTGCGATATCCTTGGCCGTAGCCGAGGTCTGTAGTCTGATGAAATGTGCCATTTTTGTGAATCGATCAACTACTACCATTATCTGAGTGCATCCTTGCGACTCTGGTAGTTGTGTAATGAAGTCCACTGAGATAGACGCCCATGCTGCGTAGGTATTTGTAGTGGTTGCAATAATCCATACTTAGCGTGTCTAGGCGACTTGTTATGTAGGCATTCATCGCAGGATCATTCCTAATCGTTGACCCATGCTGCAAGTCCTTTCCAGTAAAAGTCTCGCATGATTATTTCCAAAGTCTTTTCTTGCCCGAAATGTCCTGCAATTTTTGCACCGTGACATCCTTCTGCAATCTTAGTATATAGCGCCTGACTATTTGGTACAAATAGTTGTTGCTTATAATATAGTAAATCGTCGGTTAAGGTCCAGTCTTTGGGAAAATCCTTTCCTTCATCTTGTAACCTAATGAGTTCTTCCCTCTGTTGCCTCCATGCTGCGTCTGCCCCGATAGCTGCCTGTATTTCGCTTAGGAATTCAGGATTGAATTGCTTCATACCTTTTTGCAGGATAATAGCATTTGACATTAGAACTTTTTCAGGTACTTCAGAAATATCTAACCAATGTTCATTGTCTTTAGCCGATGCCTGTAGGTAGCTGATGCTAGGTTCCTGTTCCTTGACGATCAAGGATCTTGTCGCTATGTCGGTGCTTCCGAATCCCGCGGTTCCTCGCTCCATTTCTTCCAAGTTGTCGACTTCTATCATGTCCGAGGTGTTTACCTTTTCTACTACCAATTGAGCTATGCGATCGCCCATTCTTATTTCGCAGTCCACATCTTTATGGTTGAAAAGTACGACTTTGAGTTCGCCGGTGTAATCAGCATCGATTACTCCTGAACCGGTAGAGATTCCACTTCAAACTGCTAATCCACTTCTTGGGGCAACTCTTCCATAAGTTCCTTCGGGTAGCCCAACAGCTATACCCGTNCCTTATTAAAGCTTGTCCATATTTCGGGACAATGTCATCTTCTATGGCGTACAGGTCATGTCCTACCGCCATTTGTGAGCCCTTGGTTGGCAAGTATGCCTTTTTGCTCAATCTCTTGACCTTAATAATGGGTTCCTTTCCACCTCTTCGAGGTTCCAAATCCAAATCCTTATCTCCATTCCAGTCCTCTCCTTCATCGCCTACCCACGCTACTAGCGATACCAAGAAACTTTCTTCTTTTAAAGTCTTTTGTTCGCGATGCGTAGCTCCCTCCTCAGGGCGGTACTCCGGCCGTCTGCTTAATGCATCAGGCTTTCCGCCCTTTGTGCCTGGTCCGTATACAATGCGAAAATTGTATTCTACCAACTTCTGAGCCCATCGAATTTGACGGCCACTCCAGACTTTTGAGGTGAGGAAGTATTGTAGGTTTTGATAGTCAGTAAAGACTGTAATCAGTTTTTCTGTTCCGATCAAGTAGTGTCTCCATTCCTTAAAGGCTTCGAGGATTGCGAGAAGTTCTTTATCATGAATCTCATAATTGCTCTCCGCCGAGTTTAATTTTCTTGAATGGAACGCTACTGGATGTAATGTTTTCTCAAAGTACTGAGAAAGCACGCAGCCGAGTGCAAAATCGCTAGCATCTGTTTCTACCACCGTTTCTCTTTCTGGGAAAAAGTGATGGAGTATGGGGGCTGTGGTGAACCAGTGCTTTAGTTCTTCTAAAGCCGTGTCTTGTTCAATTCCCCATTTAAAATTCTTTGGATTTCCATTTAATGTCTCCGTTATTGGTTTGCAAATAGCGGAGAAGTTTTTGATAAATCGTCGGTTGAAGTTAGCAAACCCCATAAAGACTTGTACTTCTCTAACCGACTTAGGTGCCTTCCAGACCATTATGGATTCCACCTTTCGGGTGCTCATAGACACTCCATTGACCGCCACTATATAGCCGAGGAACTCCACCTCCGTGGCGTGGAAAGTCGATTTCTTTAGTGATACCGCTAACTGAAAGTCTGATAGACTTTGTAAAACTTCTTTAACAGCTTCGATGTGCTCCTTTTCATCCTTTGAGTAGATGAGGATATTATCCAGGTAGCACACAACTCCGACGTCCAAGTATTCGCGTAGAACTTGGTTCATCATATGTTGGAAGGTTGCCGGAGCGTTAACCAATCCAAAAGGTATAACCTTATATTCGTAGTGTCCGTATCTCGTACGGAATTCTGTTTTCCACGCATCTCCTTCCTTTATCCTAATCAGGTGGTAGCCGTCCTTAAGGTCTAACTTGGTGAAGATCTTTGCGCCGGCTACTCTATCTCTGAGTTCGGATATTAGTGGAAGGGGATGTTTGTTGAGGATAGTAATCTTATTCAGATTTCGATAATCTACAACTAGACGTAGTCTACCGCCTGGTTTAGGTACGAATAATATGGGTGCGCCTGCTGGTGATTGGCTCCAGGTGATTTTTCCTTGTTTGATCCATGTTTCCAAGTATTCCCGTAAAGCCTTAATCTGTTTTTCGGATAGTAGATATATCGGCACCCAGGGAGGAGTTGATCCTGGAATCAACTAAATTTCATGATCGAATGTTCGTCTAGGGGGCTAGTTTTTCTGCCGTCTGTACTTCAAACAAATGTTTGTAATTCCAGTATTTTTTCGTTAATGATTCGAGTTCCACTGTATTCTCGATGGCTCCGTTTCTTCCGATGCGACAGGCGTTAGGATCCCAAGCGACGGATTCGTCATATTCAAACATATCCGCTATTCCTTCATCTTCTTCCACAGAGTTTTCACAACCTTTTGCGGAGAAGGTTCAATTTTCTGCATCTTCCATGTGAGACACTGGGTGTTCACGATGCCACCAACCAAAAGGAATTATCATTCCATAGTGACCTGCTTTAGCCACTTCACAAGACACTTCAGACATGTGTCGGTTTTTTCCTATTTCCATTTTTGTTGGGAGGGTGTAACACTTTCCTCCAGAGGCGGCTGACGATCTGTCTAAGCCTAAGATATCAACTGCATTGTCGCGTTCTAGGGAGGGAACGCGAAGGTCTTCAACTAGGTACTTGTTGATAAGGAACACGTTGGATCCCGAATCTAACAAGACTATAACTTTCTATTGCTTATCATGTATATGGAGGTAAGCGATCCCGTCCGGACTGTGGTATCGTTTTTGTTTTGGGGCTTCTAACTCCATGCGCTTAGCGCGGAGAAGATTTTCTTGGTTCTTTCGTTTAGGCATCGTCGGTATTTGGTGTAGGTAACAAGATGTTTGTTACTACACCCGCCTAGTTTCGACCATTGAGGTCTCCTCAGACAAACTAGTAACTCTTTAGCTCTAACAATCTTGGTCTACATACTAAAGCGGCGTTTCACCGATACACTATTGCGCACGACCAGTTTTCAGGCTGGATGCCTTCTCCCGACAGGCCAGACCTAGGCTCATAGCAGATTTTCGGGTGGTTATTAGCCATTTTACTCCCCTGGTGTGGGGTTCCCACTTTCACCAAGTCCTTTCCCTTAGGATTTCAGTTATCCGTCTAGCTCCCTCAGAGGGGCCTTGTACACAAAAGCGGTACATCCCTATCCCACACTCTGGCCAGAAGGCAAGATATTACATACGTATAATACGACTCAGACTCATGAGGTAGGTGGAACGGCCCACGTCGGTTGTCCTCCTGTCGCGTATTTGTTATCCGGTAGATCTTGCATTGCTATGTCCCAACTTCTTCGGTATAATAACTTGCTTGCACACAGGTAGCAGGCAACCACCAAGTGACTCGTGGAACTTCGTACTGTTGGCTCCAGGGCCATGTGGGCATGTTAACTATCCTCTCTTTCGATCAAGACTATCCATATATTGATTCTTGTGTTCGAGCTCGTAAGTCCCTCGTGGGGTTCCTTCAGTTAGAGCCTACTTGCGTTGATCCTGAAAGGAGAGACTTGCTTTGCGCCACTTTGATCATTTTGAGTTTCGACTCCCGTAGTTGCACACGTACTACTCGATCCCCGTCGTGGTCGGTACCAAATACACCCGAGCCAAAGGGGGTTCCCTGTTTCGATTCCAGCTCCGTCAGGACACTAAATACCCAATCGCTGTCGCCGTTGGTGCCAATGAACTGACCTAGGTCAGTTCCTCGTCGTCCACCAGTTCCCAGATCTTATTTACCTGGGCTGGGTTCTGGACGGTTACGACTCTGCGTCCTAATTTACCCTTTACAATAGCCGATCTTGCTCGTCGGGTTCCCATTTTTATCGGTCTTGAGCTGACCATTGCCGCCGATATATGGGCATCTCCCCAACACCTCTGATAGGTGTGGTTTTTCTTTCCACAATGTGTGCAATCTCCTTCTTTCCTCCGAGTGTCTATCACACTCTTTGGGATACCGGTATGGGCCTGAGCGAAGTTTGTGTGGGTGGTTTTTGTCGCACCTCCCAACCTTTTCCTGGGCTTCTCCGGCTCCTCCTCCCTTTTCCGTTTTCATGGTGTGGCTCCACCTCCTTTGACATAAGGTTTAGTATCCCTTTGTCGCTTTGGTTTAGAGTTCCGTCGGTCTTCTCTTTTGATCTCTTGGACTATTTTGGGCCGGGATGGTTGGTCTTGCCCAATTTTCTTTCTGGCTAGCAGTCCTTCTTCTGACTGTCCACATAGCCTTGGTGCCTCCTCCCATTCTTGCTCCGTCGTATATTGCAGGGCCGATAACCTGCGGACAATCTGTTCAGGAAGTGTGTCCTCGACTACCTCTCTCCAGGATTCCCCGGTCATGCGTGCACGAATGTTGTGGTTGTGCATGATCATTAGATAGCGTTCAATACTGCCGTCGTACGTGACTAGTTTCATTGCGCGAAGGGCTAGTCTTTCGGCCTCTACCCGGGCGAATCGCTTGATCATATCATGTTCAAAGCGGGTCCATGTCTCCAGCTCTGGTTGCTGGGTTGCCCCGTGAAGTCCATCCATGGCCTTCCGATACCATACCGTATAGGGAAGGACTATTTCTCCTCTTGTACGACTGAGCGCGTATATGATCCGTTCTCTTGCATCATCCCAGATTCGCGGGTTTCTCTCAAAGTAATCAGTGCATTGCAAGATCCACACGTATATATCTTGTGCGGGCTTGTCTTCAAAGAATGGGGGTGGCTCTGATGGTCGCTTAATATTCAGCGCCATCGCGTTGGCAAGTGTTTCTGCCATACCAGACTGTTCTGGTGTTTGTCCTTGCCTGCCTCGGCTAGGACCTCCTCTCCTCTCCTCATTATCATCCTCCTCATCGTCACTAGCGTCCCCTGGGTTACCCCCTTGGGCACCTGAGGTGAATGCATCAGCGCTTTCTCTGCCCTTTCCATTTTCCCTACGTGTAGGTGGAGCGTAGTACTCCTCGTTATCCATTTCTTGGACTGCGGGTAAAGGTGTGGGTCCTGCAGCTTCAGGACTTAGTGTCGCGGCTAGTATTTTATATATTGCCACTGTTAACCCCTTAAGGGTTTGGTTTGTCTCGATATTCTGCAGTTGTTGCTGGTTGTGAGACCTGCGAACCTCCGCATGGCGCGTGTTCTGATCCATGCGTAATTGTCCTAGAGTGCGATTGACTTCTCTTTCGCGCGTGACACTTTGGGCCTGGAATTCGACAAATTCCGCTCTTAGACTGAGGACCATTTGTTCCAGAGTCTGCTCTTAGGCCAATGCGGCTTGGCTTTCTTCCCCGAGTGTTCCATGTAACCTCGTGGTTACCTCTTCATGTTCCTGTTGACGCCGTTCCTGAGCGTCAATCTTCTTTGCGACTTCTCGCAACATCTCTTCTTGGATCCCCTTGACTTCGCTTTCCACACCTGCCAGCTGCATCAACCAAATTGCAATGTCGTTATCGTGGACATCTTGTCCATTGGCGATTAGCTGTTGAACCTTAATTAATTTCAAGGTATTGTCTTGGGTAGCTCCCTTCAAATGTTTGAAGGCGGTATTAGCTTGGTCAAGGGACGTATCTATGTCTTGCCTTATCTGACCCAATGTTATCCCAAGACGCGCAGCCAATCTGGCTAAGCTTGCCGCATGTTCCCCTGGCCTCGGTGTGGGGACTCTTGATATTCTAGGAGTGCTCGCGACACTAGAGGATCGGTGAGAGGGTATGGCTCCTCTGCGGAAGGAAGGTTCCCGAGGTGTTGAAGGGAAGGGACTATGAATGGCGGAATCATCTACCTTATCCATGGTGTCGGGCCGGGTATCCATAGGTTCACCTGCCATTATTCTTTTTCTCGGCTCCTGAGATATCTGCGCCATTCTGATACTTTCCAGATAGGCTAGCTGCTCTAGTAGTCCTGGATGAGTGATTTCTGGTACTTCGTGCCAGAGTTCTCGATATCCTTGAAAGGGTTTAAGGAATCGTAGGTAAGGTATCCAACGTTTGAGACACTCTAGGGGTGTAGGTGTAAAAGGGTTCGCTTGGTCCGACTCTGGACTTAAGACCTGAATCTCCTTTTTCTCCAGGTTTAGGATGTACTTATAGTACATATAAATTGTATTAGGCCCAGGCCGAGGGGATGTCTGGCCCCCGGATAACTGTCCCTGGGTCTTCCATTTCCTTCTCTTCCGTCTTTAAAAAGCACTGGGTGCTCCAGCCGACGAAGTTTTCCGACTCCGTTGAATTCCACTGAAAATCCAAACCGTGCCTGGTACGATATATGCTATTGAATTGATCCCTCGTTGAGATCCCGAAAGGTATTGTGAACCACGAGGGTTCTTGCGTATATTCTTCTTCAATTTCGAACAGCTCGGTTTCAAATATTTCTTCGAAGGAATGAATATAGATAGGACAGTGTGTCACAGTTCTGTGGCAGATAGTGGAAGGAGACGTTTTCGGCAGGTAGTGGAGGGAGACGTTTCCGGCAAGTAGTGGAAGAATATGGTTTTGCACCATGACGAGGATATTAGTCCTAGGGTTTCATTTGTTATAAGTTACTTTCATGCACATGACCTATTATGAGGTCATGGGGGCAGCGCCCGAGGCCAAGGGGGCTGCGCAGTTAGTTTACTTTCACGCACATGACCTATTGTGAGGTCATGGGGGCAGCGCACGAGGCCAAAAGGGCTGCGCAGTTTGCTTTACTTTCACGCACATGATCTATTGAAAGATCATGTGGTTTACGCACAGGACCAATGATGCCGTCATATGATGTTTTTCATGAGTCACGGTTATGACTCATAGTTGTTTTAATTTATAAGCAGGTTGAGTGAAGGACTATAAAAGGAGGCCCGTAGAGCCTAGTAGTTAGTTCTTCACGCAACCACCTATTATACTTTCTTACCTATACTATTAAGAATAGAATCTATTCTACCACATAGAAAATCCTATCAAGATACGATCTGATTATTAGCGTTCAAGTAAGGAACGTAGACACGGGTCCAAGAATAATAATCGGAGTCTCGGTAGAGAACCAGAATCGGTCAAGGTTATATACGGTACGAGAGAAGTATTACCCTTTACTCAAAGACTAATCAAGGGTTGTTGCCTGTCGCAGCAGTACTCTAAGATACAAGAGATAGGTAGGATATCTAACATTTAGTTGCGTCTCACCAGCGACACCCAACAACATGGAAGCAGAACAAGCAGGAGAGGGGGCAGGAGCAGCCCCAGCGGCCCCACCAGCACCATTGAATGTGCTGAGCATGGCGGGGGAACAACTGGAATACATGGTAGCAGGGCTTAGGCCAACACAAAGAACGGAGAAGCTTAGGCCCAGAAACCCGGACACTTTCGACGGAGAACCGACCAAGCTCAGAGGCTTCATTGTACAGCTCAAGTTGTACTATGAAGCCAAAGAATGGACCGACGAACACGACGACAAAAAGATCAGATACGCAAAAACCCTGTTAAGGGGAACAGCAGAGAAATGGATCACCCCAATTGTAGAAGGAACGAACCCCAAGGTCTGGCACGAATGGGAAGAATTTGAGAGAGACCTCAGAGCACAATTCGGAGGCAAAGACTAGCGGCAACGAGCAAGAAACGAAATCGAAAGGATAGTACAAGGAAACAACACGGTGATCGAGTTCTGGCACCAGATGCAGCTCTTCGCCCCAGATGCGGAGTACAATGCATACACCGCGCAAAGACAAGTCCTGAGAGGAATTCACGAGGAGTTACATGAGGCATGGACCAACTCAGATCGCACATTCAACACTACCGAAGACCTCGCCCAGTGGTTCGCAGAACTCGAAAACAGAAAGAATCAAGGACGAAACAGCCGAACGAGACCGGTGAATCAACAGAACGGAATACCCGGAACAAAGACGACAACACAAGGAGGAGAAGCAATGGACGTGGATGCAATCAGGCGGTCGAGGCAAAGATTCCAAAGGCCAGGACAGAGATTTGGACGGACCGTCAGACGGTTCAGGTCACACCTACAAAGGTTGACAGCGGAGGAATTCCGAAAGCGCAGAGACTGTAATCTGTGCTTCAATTGCTGAAAAGAGGGACATCGAGCGGCCGAATGTCCGGATAAGAACGCCAAGATCAGAGAAATGCAAATACAGGAAGCGGCTGAAATAGAGGAGACTTTAAACGCCAACAGTCCCCAGTAAGAAGTGGTCTGAGGGACGACCAACACGACAAAACCACTAGGATCACACACATATCGACGGCAACAGACTACATGGCACAAATCAACACCACGGATAACAACGAAGACGACTCGGACCAGATGATGATAAAAATCAAAATACTCACAAAAAAAGAAATTACCGAAACCAACGCGATGGTCGAATCAGGAGCAACGGAGGACTTTATCGACAGAAGATTCTGCAACACCCACCGGATACCCCTGAGAAAGATCGACAAACCAAGAGACATCTCTGTAGTTAATGGGGAAAAAAGCAAGGCGGGCCCCATTACCTACATCGCAGAAATAGTCATGGAGATAGGACTACACCAGGAAAGGATAGTATTCCAGGTGGCAAATATTGTCAAACATACTGCCATCCTAGGAATACTATGGCTAAGAAAACACAATCCCAATATCCATTGTGAAAAAAGACAAATCAGTTTCAGAAGTGAGAGGTGTACACGGGTATGCCTCAACGAATCACCAAGGGTGGATACGATTCCCACCAGACTGGTCCAATGGGAAAACGAATACAGTCGCATCACCGAAACTCAAAGCGAATCGGAAGAGATCCAGATCCAACGGTTGCATCCCGAAGCAAAGACACCGACCAAAGGGTCGAAGGGAGCGGCTGGACACAACCTGTACACCATCCACGAAGAAATCATCCCGGCCAAAGGGCAAGCGGTGATCAAGACAGGAATAGCAATAGGACTACCCAATAGTACCTACAGGCGAATTGCCCCACGCAGTGGATTAGCAACCAGACATGGCCTAACCACTGGTACGCGGGTAATAGACGCAGACTACCGCGGAGAAATCAAAGTCCTATTGATAAACCTGAAGGAAGAAGACTATGAAGTCAGGAAAGGCGACCGCATAGCACAATTGATTGTCTAAAAGATCGACAACAGAGGACTAAGAGAAGTAGACGGCCTCGTGGAAACAAGTAGATAAAACCAAGGATTTGGAAGTACCGGAAAGAACACGCCTAACGAATCCAAGGAATGACGCGTCGATAGCAACTTTATATCAGCAAAGACCTTTGGAAAAATGTATCGAAAGGGAGAACAAACCGGTGTTCTCAAATGGGATCAAGAAGAAAGAGGCACGATAATGGCCGAAGCCTCAACGATCAGTACCAGATTGGCGGTACGACAGGAAGCAACAAAAAAGAAAACAACACTAAGACAACTGGTACCAAGCAAATGACACAATTGCTTAGACATGTTCGAAGAAGGAGAGAGGACGGACCTACCAGAGCACCGCGAGGAAGACCACAAGATCGATCTGGTAGGAAAAGCGCCGTTCATGAAACTCTACTCCTTGAGAGAAGAAGAGTTGAAGGCTCTAAGAGATTACCTCCAACAAAACCGGGAAAGAGGATGGATACGGCCATCCTCATCGTTAGCGGGAGCACTAATATTATTGGTCAAAAAGAAGGACGGAAAGCTCAGACTCTGGGTGGATTTCAGGGGACTAAACGCGGTCACCAAGGAAGATCGATATCCACTACCGCTGATCGACGAAGCATTGGATAGATTGGGAAAGGTCCAGTACTACACGAAACTAGACATCAAAGATGCCTATCACAACATCAGAATAGCCAAAGGAGACGAATGGAAAACGGCATTCCGGACAAGATACGGGTTATACGAATACCTTGTAATGCCATTCGGACTGTCCTACGCACCGGCAACCTTCCAACGATGGATCAACACCAAACTCCTCAGGTTTCTAGATATATGTTGTATTGTCTATTTAGACGATATTCTCATAAATTCAAAAACTATGGAACAACATCGAGAAGACATCCGGAACGTTATTCAGGCCCTAAGGGAGGCAAAAATCAAGCTAAAACCCACGAAATGCGAATTCCATCAGCAAGAAACAGAATACTTAGGGTTTGTCATCAACCCTGAGGGAATAAGGACCACCCCAGTCAAGACAGAGGCAATCAAAGAATGGAAACCCCCAAAGAGCGTAAAAGGAGTACCGAGCTTCCTAGGCTTCTGTAACTTTTATCACATATTCATCGAAGGATTCAGTAGAGTGGCGAAACCACTATACGAAACAACCAAGAAGGACACCAAATGGAATTAGACGAGCCGACAACAAACAGCATTTGATGGATTGAGGAACAGACTCACCACCGCACCAATACTGCGACATTTCGACCCAAAATTACCGATCATGATCGAAACAGATGCATCTAATTACGTCTGTTCGGGCATCCTATCGCAATTATGGGAAGACAAGTTATGGCGGCCAGTGGCGTTCTGGTCCAAATCAATGACCAAGGCCGCATGCAATTACGATATTCATGACAAGGAACTGTTGGCAACTGTTCAAGCTCTCAAGGCATGGAGAAAATACGCCTTAGGAACAGAACACAATATTAGGATAGTAACCGACCACAAGAACCTCCTCGCCTTCACCACCACAAAGGAACTCAATCAACGGCAAGCAAGATGGAGCGAAACGCTATCCCAATACCACATTAAAATTGAGTACCGACCAGGGAAACAAGGAGGACAGCCGGATGCTCTCACCAGAAGACAGGAGGATCTACCAACCAAAGATGACGAAAGGATTCGGCAAAGGAAAGGGATCCTTCTGCCCAGAGAAAGATACTTCAAGGAAGAAGGAGGAGAGAACGAAAGGAGCGTAGCCATCAACGAGATGGAGATAACAACATTGGCCAACAACGATCACACGGAATGGATACGAAGAACGATGAAAAAAGATATGGAAATACAAGCGATCAGTAAAGCTTTAAATGAGAAGCAAAAAGAGATGAAGGGAATAGCATAAGGGCTATGCGAAGAAAAAGAGGGATATCTTTGGTACAACGGAAAGATAAGAATCTACGAGGACGAGCCACTATGAACGGAAACGATACGAAGACACCACGATATACCGCAAACAGGACCCAGAGGATCGACGGAAACCACGGAATTGATCAGGATATCATACTACTGGCCGACGATAAAAGATGACGTCAAAAGATATGTCAAAAACTGCGAGATATGCCAACGGACGAAGGTAGTACGTCACGCGCCATACGGATTGCTAAAACCTATCGAACCTCCTGAAAGACCATGGCAATCTATTGCTATGGATTTTATCACCGGACTTCCGGAGTCGAAAGGTTATGACGCAATATGGATCGTTATCGATCGCCTGACGAAAATGGTGCACTTTATACCATGCACAACGGACATAGACACGAAACAATTCTTCCACGTGTTCAAGGATCAGGTATTTAGAATTCACGGACTACCAAAGGATATCATATCGGACAGAGGATCACTATTCACTGCAAATATCAGGAAAGAAATCACAAGACAATGGCAGATCGAAAAAAAACTCCGCACGGCATTTCATCCGCAGACAGATGGACAAATGGAAAGGACGAACGCAATATTGGAACTATATCTGCGAGCATATGTCAATTATCAACAGGACGATTGGGCAGAAATGCTAGCGACAGCAGAGTTCGCATATAATAACGGGAAACAAGAAACAATCAAGACAACACCCTTCTTTGCGAACTATGGATACAACCCGATATACGAACTGGCAAAATATGACATGCCGGCACAAGTAGTACATACGAAGGATATGCAGACACTGCATGATATATTAAGAGAAGAAATATATCACACGCACGAACGACAGAATGAATACGGCGATGGTCACTGGAAACCCGATCCCAACCTACAAGTCAACGACAAGGTGTGGTTGATACCAAGGAATATCCGGACCACGAGACCATCAAAGAAACTGGACTACAAGAAACTAGGACCGTTCAGAATCATCGAACGCGTAGGACTAAGAGCATATAAACTCGACCTCCCGCGCTCGATGAACAACACTCATCCTAGATTCCAAATCAGTCTCCTTGAACCCTACCAAGACAGCGCCTTTGCATCACAATAGAAACTTCCTCCGCCGCCCATCGAGATCGAAGGCGAAGAGGAATACGAACTTGAGAAAATCATAGACTCAAGACTAAACTACAACAAACTCCAATACCGAGCCAAGTGGACAGGCTATTCAGAAGAACACGATCAAGAGTGGTACCCAGCCACTAACTTCACCAACGCTCAAAATGCCATCCGGCAATTCCACCAAAACTACCCCGACAAGCCCGGACTTCTGCCCGATGGAAGACGGAGTTTGGATCAAAGAAGAACTCAACGACGAAGATTGGGTCCAACTCGTGGACCTACCGACCAGGAAACCGAGCGAAATGTAGGAAGCGACAGCACACAAGTGTCTGTCATGGACACGGTGCTACAACGACGGGTGCCCCACCCACTACTCGGAGAAGATGGGAACGAATTACTTCCCCAAGAAAAAAGACAAAACTCCACCAGTGTCGCCTTCTCTGAGCGACAACAAAAGGATTTCAGGGACGAAATCTATGGGGAGGGGGGCCAAAAAATCCAAGAAAGTCACCTGGGAACAGGACCCAGCACCGTCGCTAGTCTTGTCGGCAACACAGGAGGATACGGTGGAAAGCCTGCAAAGGGCACTGATCACGATCAGCGAACAAAAGAAGACGGCAGAAGTAGAGATGGGACTCTACAAAGGCCAAGCCTTGATGTGGGAACAGAAGGCAAAAGAATGAGAGAAAAAGAAAATGCAGCTGGCAAGAGCGGTAACGGCTCAACAGGTCAGGGCAAGTTTGGTGGAATACAAAGTTGGGAAGACAGAATCCCTACTGAAGACAAGGGAATCAAGGATCCGGAGGTTGGAAACCCTTCAGAAAGAAAGCAAGAGTTGGATGCGTCAGATAGGATGCAATATCCTGCAAACGGCAGGAATCGAGGAGGATGACGAGTTCCCAATGGCCTAAAGGGACTTAGGCCGTGGGAAGAGGGGAGCTATCGTCACAGTTCTGTGGCAGATAGTGGAAGGAGACGTTTCCGGCAGGTAGTGGAAGGAGACGTTTCCGGCAAGTAGTGGAAGAATATGGTTTTGCACCATGACGAGGATATTAGTCCCGGGGTTTCATTTGTTATAAGTTACTTTCATCCACATGACCTATTATGAGGTCATGGGGGCAGCGCCCGAGGCCAAGGGGGCTGCGCAGTTAGTTTACTTTCACGCACATGACCTATTATGAGGTCATGGGGGCAGCGCACGAGGCCAAGGGGGCAGCGCACGAGGCCAAGGGGGCAGCGCACGAGGCCAAGGGAACAGCGCACGAGGCCAAGGGGGCTGCGCAGTTTGCTTTACTTTCACTCACATGATCTATTGAAAGATCATGTGGTTTACGCACATGACCAATGATGCGGTCATAGGATGTTTTTCATGAGTCACGGTTATGACTCATAGTTGTTTTGATTTATAAGTAGGTTGAGTGAAGGACTATAAAAGGAGGCCAGTAGAGCCTAGTAGTTAGTTCTTCACGCAACCACCTATTATACTTTCTTACCTATACTATTAAGAAAAGAATCTATTCTACCACTTAGAAAGTACTATCAAGATACGATCTGATTATTAGCGTTCAAGTAAGGAACGTAGACACGGGTCTGAGAATAATAATCGGAGTCTCGGTAGAGAACCAGAATCGGTCAAGGTTATATACGGTACGAGAGAAGTATTACCCTTTACTCAAAGACTAATCAAGGGTTGTTGCCTGTTGCAGCGGTACTCTAAGATACAAGAGATAGGTAGGATATCTAACACAGTGAGTTGCTTCGAAAATGTAATCGAAGTCTGAGGTGATGGTGGAGTTTGAAGTGAACTCGTAGTTCATGTAGTGAGCCTTGGTAACAGGAGAACTATTAATATACTGTTAGGCGGACGCCAAACTCAAGTATATAACTGCGGGACACAGGCCCGAAATCTTTGCTTGGAGAATCTGTCGCGGAAGGCTCCTCTCGATTAAATAGGTAAAGTAAAGATTTAAACTGTAAAACAATATTATATTGATAACATCTCTTCTCCGTTGCTTGATGATGTCTGTAAAGCTCAGGAGGCACTTCGATATTTATATCCCGCGTCTGAGTGTTCGCGGACTACTTCTAACTACTATGCCTCCGAAGTACCACNACTACTATGCCTCCGAAGTACCACCCTGGTTTTAATATGCAAACGTCCAGAATCTTATAAGTGCGAGCACCGTTTAACCCTGAAACTTATCACACCCTTTCGCGGACTTGGAATAGTATTCCTCCGTTGAGATGACTGCGCTATTTGTCATACCAAACAGCGGCCTCTAACTTAGATGTCCGCATAGCCTATTATATTACTTTAGTCTTGTTGACTATCGTTCCAGTAGTCTCTTCGGTCATGAAGTGATCAGGTTCATGCCGGGCCACCTAGTGCCAATCGCAAGTCCGAGCCCCACGTGTCCACGTCTTAAAGGGCTCCGACTTATCTAGGTCTTCCATTCTGAGCGTGCTACTCCTTGGTCCGCCGGCCTCCGTAGAGGGGTCCTATTGCTAGGACCAACCAACCTACAGCTGATCTCAGAAGGGTATGGGTGGATTCGGTATACCCCTAATAGCTTCCGCCACTGGGATATCCTCTTGGAGTATTTTGCCGAAAACGTCCCGTCACCTTCGGCCCATAGTTAGGAAGCCTAACTTGGAAGCCTACTATCTCAATGCGCCTCCCACGGATTTCCTCCGTTCCACCTCCCCGATGTCGCCGAAGGTCCCCTCTCATGTATCCTGCGAACAGCA
The DNA here is from genome assembly GCA_014065205.1 of Tuber brumale. NCBI lineage: Eukaryota > Fungi > Ascomycota > Pezizomycetes > Pezizales > Tuberaceae > Tuber > Tuber brumale. The sequence continues at coordinate 831,412 of JACCEG010000002.1, forward strand.
TGCGGTTGGACGGACAGCGGCGACGTATATGGTGTTATGAAGTGCGCTTCATTGATGTGACATTTTAGTTATGGGACGCAACTCTCGCAATCTCGCTAATCACGTGCGGGCCCCATAAGCGGGCCGGAGGGGGGTGTTGGCACTCCGGTAAATTGAGTGTCTGTGCGCAGTTACCCTACCGTGGGTCTGTGCACATGTCTCGGATTTCCATATGCCTAACAGTTCTTCAGTTATATAGTAAAATATAGTCTACAAGTACTCAAACATGGAATATAAATATTGAGGCACTTTCAAAGGTTCAAGTTTACAGATATTATCACATAATAGGGAGGAGATCTTATCAATATAAAATTGTTTATAAAGAAATACCTTATTTATCTTTACTTTACCTACCTTAATTAGAAGAGCCTTCTTAAACATATTTTCTAATCAAAGATTTCTTGGTCCTAGTCTCTCAATGCTCTTTATAGTTGACTTTTGCTAAACATATATTTACCAAAGCCGAACAATATCACTGTGAGAAGATCTTAAAGTTTGGATTTTGTAATCTAGGAGGTAGGGTAACAAATTTCTGAAGTGTTATGGGAAGTGCTACTGGTAAAATTGTTACACTTTTTATCTGAAAATTGGTATCATATTGGCTCTAGTCTTCTGGAACTATACTGGATGATTTTCTACTAGTTTTAGCTAATTAGAATACTATTATAATAGGAAAAGGTATTGAAATTCAACATCAAATGAAAGGATTTAGTTTTCTCTAAAATATAAGCATAATATTATTATATAATACAAAGTTGAAGATTTATGTACCTGCTCAATATAGACTCCATATCATAAATAGGTGTAAAATTTGTAGACAGAATTTTTATTTAATGTCTAATTTTATTATATTAACCAAAACCTATAAATTAATTAATATATACATAACTATTACCTTATCATATAGTGTAGTATATCAGTATAGCAAGAAATTAGGTAGACAGGAAATCAAATTATATCAAAAAAAAAAAAAAAAAAAGTTCAAATTTAAAATATTTTATGTGTTATAATAAAGGAATTGAATTGTGCTGTCTTTGGGTAATATATATTTGAGTACAGTGCGTGTGTTTCCGGCTCACGGGCTGCTTATTTTTATCGTAAAGTTTTACTACTAAAGTTTTACTACCGTGTTTTCCGACTCCGTGTGGTTCGCACACGGATAATCACTCGTTGAATTTAAATAAACCATGGGAAAAGAAAAGAAAAATGCCGTAAAAGCAGGAATACCGTGGTATTTGAGGCATACGAAAGAGCCCCTTAAAAATATTACTGACTACACCTTGCAGTCATAGAATATCACTTGTTTGTAAACGTTTTACATGACATTTGGCCTCTCACCAAAAAATCTGGTCTTCACTAATTATCCTTTGATAGCTCCACCAAATCAAAAAGATATTTTAATTTTATCTCTATTCGGTTGAAGCTGGTAGGCTATTTATTCTATCACCTAATAGAGTTATTTTCTTCATTTTTACCGATGCCGGCATGCCTTTAGGCTTTGACTTCCACCTTCGATAACCTCGCGTAGTGATCCGGGCACAGTGTTCCCTTATCGTACTGGATTTTTTTTTATTGCGGTACCTGACTGCCGTAAGCAAAAATCTTTCCCGGCGGCATAGTGGACTGTACTCGGGCGCAAGGTTATTTCGGGCGCTGTGATACAGCGCCCGACCTTTTATGGCCACCAAAAATCCTCATGGGTTATCACTCAAACTTCCTAATCTGGTTTAGTTTACATATAAACGTAATGGTGGTGCGCCGGACTTGGGTCAACATCCTCCTAGTACTCGAGTACGGGTAGAATGTGTAGTGCCGTAGCTGAAGAGAGTACCGGTAGATACTTGTAATTCAAGTCATCAGTGCCAAGTCACAGTTCATTTCCATCTTCCACAATGTCAATCGCGGAATTAGGGCGAAAAGAGAGCTGGATCCGTAGCTTTGCTGAAACACGACCCTTGTTCCCCTAATCTGATCGCCCCCCGACACCTCGATGGGACAACCTCTGGCAATCTCCAGCCTTGCCGTGCGTGCCTTGGGGCGAAAAGCGCGGCAAAAAAAAGGTGCCGTTCAGCTTCTCGGAGAGATGCATAAAAATAAAAATAAAAACTACCATACCTTACCAGAGGAGGAAACTCGAACGACAAAGCGCACGGTCCAACCATTCGAGATTCTCCGATTTTCCAGTTCTCACGTTATTTTATTACCATTTTTCGTTCGTTCCGCACACCTTGGCCCCGCCGGACTCGTTCCCACTTTTACGCACAGTGCTCGTACAGTACGATACAAAGGAGAGGGGCCCATTAACCGGAACAGACAAGGGTGTATTTAGCTGGTTAACCTCAAGTAACTGTTCAATAACTTTCTTGCCGGGCCTTTTGCTACTCCCTTCGCACGCTTCGCACGCTTCGCCCACCCCCCCTCCCACACACCTCCTGGTTGGGAATGGAAGGCTGCCGCTGAAACGATAACATGCAGCCCAAGTGGGATGTGGTGGTTCGAGTGAGACTCTGTGCACGCCAAGGGCGTACAAGGCCGCACGAATGGGGGAATACCTTTGAGACAAGCCAGCCGCAAATTGCCGCGCTTGGGTTTCCGGACGAACACAATTGGGGGGAGGCGAGGTCTTATTTATGATATTTATTTATATAACTAAAGGGCTTTTTTTGTTAGTGTAGGAACAACCCGTATTTGGATCCGCCTACTGATCGGGGCAGTGGCCGGACGAATGGGGGGGGGGAGCTTCCTCAGGGCATAATGTGAGAGGAATCGGGTTGCGGGGTATGCATGATAAGGTAGGATACGCTAACCTGAGCTATCATGATTGTAGTACCGGTACAAGTAGAGTAGAGCTGCTATAGTAGGAAATGTTACGGTAGCATACTCGAGTACTGGTATTTGTGCTGTGATTATTTGGTATCTCGTGAACGGAGGTTTCTACTATTTTGTATTCGGACCGTCAACAAGATGGCTTACCGGTAAAACAAAGGATTTAATAACAACAACAAAGTGGATCCCACAGTGCCATTTCATTAATGTCGATCGCAGTTTCTGAAATAACCACACCATCATGCAGCAGTGCCCTAACGTCCCTCAGCAATCTCCCCCAGTGAACCAACCCCCTCCACCACCCGAATATCACAACTTCCCACGGCAAAAGCCCGCACGAAAAAAGCACCTTCAATCTCCATCCTGCACTAACACTGGTCAAGTTCTACGGTAGTCCTTCCCCGCCACCCTCACACAAAGAAGCCATGCCAAGAAACCAACCACTAGGTTACTTGTAATATCAAAAGCAAAAAAATCAAGATAGGGGGTGGGGGGGGGGGACGGGAAAAAAGAACACGAAAATTCGAAAGCTGACACTCGCTCGACAAGCGAAGGCAAGTAACATAAAAGCCCGTACCTCCGATTTTTCGATGCGAGTTTTTTCTACCTTTCTTTCAGTACCACTCGCTCCGACTAATCTCGCTCCTCATACTCTCACTTTTCTTTCTTTCTCCTCACGGCTGCAGGATTGATTGATTGGTCGATCAATTGAGGTTCCTCACGTTCGCTACAGAAAAGGGAAGAGAAAAAAAGAGGAAAATAAGATCAGCATGCGCTCCTCAAGTATTCTCACGAAGCTACTTGCGCTCGCTTCAGTCGTTGGAATTGTCGTGGCCCAAAGTGGTACCCCTACCACGCCCGGACCGCCGACCTTCCCCCCTGCTACTAGTCTCGGCCCGCCCACGGGCGGGCCCAGCACTCCCAGCAGTACTCGCAGCACTACTTCCAGCGCCACTTCTAGCACTACTACTACTCCCAGCGTCCTGAGGCCACCGAGTGTATGTTAAAAACCTACCCTCTCTTGACACTCCTCCCCTTTCCCCCCGCCTTGAGAAGTACACCGGGAGGTTGATAGTTTATTTACTGATTAATTGATTCAGCCTACGATCATTGGTCCCCCCCCCACCTCGAGTAACTCTACAACTGGTGCACCAACGGGCGGACCAACGGGCAACATCATCCCGCCGGTAAATTCAACCTCAGTTACTAGCGGCCCCAGGCCTGGGAATCAGACTGTGAGTAGTTCCGGGAGCGGTACGAGGACTGGTACCGGTAGCACCCCTACTGGCGGTAGCGGCGGAGGCAGCGGCTCCGGCTCCGGCTCGGGTACTACAGAGGGTGGCAATACTGTGGCTCCCGCTTCTCCTTCGAGCTCGGATACTCCTACTGGGTCCGCCGCGGGTAGGAATGGTGGAAGCGTGCTCGCTGTGGTGATGCTTGGGTCGCTCGTGTGGTTTTTGGGATGAGTGTGTGATGGATAAAAATGTTAGGATGGGCTAGACGTTGTTTTTAATGTACTTTTTTGTAATGGTTAATATCGATTATTAGTATTGAGATTCAAATCTGTTTCCGAGTGGGGGAGGGCAGTGTCGATCCAGATTTTGTGAAAATGTGCTAGAGGTGGAGTTCTGGGATGACTTGTCATACGATATCGCTTATTATTAAGTCTCCTGTCAAAGTGTTCTTTTTGGTGGGCTAACATTCACTTCGCGGCGCGCGCCGTCCAAGCAAGCCAATTCTGAACCTTTAATTAGACTACCAATAACTATATCCGCACACCATTATTCCCATAAGATGATGATCCCTCCTTAATCCAACCCACCATCCAAACAAGACAAGTATCACAGAAAAGAAAAGAAAGAGCTGAGCACCGTATGGTACGTATTCACACCAGCACTGCCCACCCAAACTTCACCAATCCTATGACAAAAAAAAAACAACCCCACACCAGACCAGACCAGACCAGACCAAATCTCCTCCCTCTCTCCCCACTCGCAATTTCACTCCCGATCCAAATTTCAAAAAAACCACCCTTTACTTACTAATTTGTACCCGTCCGTACTGCACACACCTCCTCCACTCACCCGAACCCATTCCACAGCAGCCTAGTCTGCATACAAATCACACCATACTCACCTCCCTTTCCCCCGACCCCCCCCTCATCCCATTCGTGCCATCTCACCACTTTCAAATCCAATATGTACGCACATTACACAATCCCCCCCCCCCCCCCCTCCGGCCTCTACCGTAACTTAGTTTGTACAGTACCACCATTTCCTCATCATGGATATACAAACATAATAAAACAAACAAGAGGACAGATACAGGATGACTGTACAGTACACCACGACTAAAAGTTTCTTCCGGTACGGGTAGAAACCGTATCTTGCGATGGTAGATACTGCACGCTGACCGCTTGGGTTAGTTGGTCGCTGCGGTAGTAGTAGTTAGTGCCCTTCAACAGCCTGCGGGGGCGTAAGGTATGGACCGGATCCGACGCCACCCAGCAACGGCAGAGGCGGGGGAGCTATCCAGTGAGTATCCGCGATAGTCCCCCCTAACTCGTCAACCATATGGAAACACATCGTAATGTGTATTTGATTTGCCTGAAATATATCTAAGGGCGCATGGTTTAGGGGTATAATATCTCATTTGCAATGATCCTTCAGAGGATTCATGAAAGTTTGAGATGGTCCTGGGTTCGATTCCCAGTACGTCCATTATTTTGCTGGGTTTTCTCTTTTTTAAGCCACTCGAATACTGGTCTTCACAGACATGTTCATTTGCTCACTTACGATATCCACTCTATGATACTCTATTCTATTCTATTTTATCCCGTTCTGCTCGTACCCGCTGAACCACCACCCTTTCTTTCTGGCTTGTCTGCCCATCGCGACATATACCATGCAAAGGTGAAGGTGATTGACAACTTGGCGATTTGAGGAAAAGGGCTACTGCTATGACACCTAGAAGATTTGGGAAATTTATAACTTCTTTTCTACCATCATTCAAGAGGGGAGATTTAACTTTGCGAGGTTTTTTTTTTACCTTTTTCTTTTCCCCCAAACCACAACTTGCGCTTGGGCACGGTGGTTCAAAAACCAGAAAATGAAATCCCGCCCCTACAAAACCACTATACTAGAGCAAGAGAACGCTTTCCCGTTCATTCATCATATCTGAGTAGCTGCCCAACCACCTATTTGCCCAATTGTCTATTTAGGAGCAATCATAAGCTCCGGACGAACAAGTTGATCGAACTAAAACCCATCAGCACCCACTCATCCACCCACTCGTGAGAAAGTAGAGTAAATGCGTACCTCATCACTAGTCAAAGCCCCTAACTCCAGCGCTGACTGCTTCAGTGTGATCCCTTTATGGTGCGCGTTCTTGGCAACTTTACTCGCCATGTCATACCCGATCTTTGAATTCAGGCAGGTGACCAGCATCAAGCTCTCGTGCAAGAGCTTTCCGATCTTGTCCTCATTCGCTTGGATTCCAACGACGCAGTTATCTTTGAAACTAGTCATGCCGTCGGCTAGGAGGGTTATGGAGTGTAGGAGGTTCTTGATAAGGACGGGTTTGAAGACATTGAGTTCAAACTGTCCTTGTGAGCCGGCCACAGTTATTGTGGTGTTGTTTCCTGGAAGGACTTAGTAGAGGAAGGAAAGGGGAACAGGAGAAGGTACCAATTACTTGAGCACAAACCATAGTGATGGCTTCGCACTGGGTTGGGTTGACTTTTCCGGGCATGATGGAGCTACCAGGTTCATTCTCTGGAAGGCTTAGTTCACCAAGACCGCAGCGGGGACCAGATCCCAAATACCTAATGTCGTTGGCGATTTTCATCAGGGAGCATGCGAGGGTGTTAAGCGCTCCACTCGCCTCGACAATGGCGTCATGGGCTGCCAATGCTTCGAACTTATTGGGCGCAGTCTTGAACTCAGTTCCAGTCAACCTGGACACTTCTGCGGCGACTGCAACGTCAAATCCCTTCTTGGTATTGAGTCCAGTACCAACAGCAGTTCCCCCCTGCGCCAAAAGCTTAAGTCTAGGAAGAGTAGCCTCAATTCTCTCAACACCGTATGCCAACTGAGTGGCATACCCCGAAAACTCCTGCCCCAATGTCAAGGGCGTAGCATCCTGAAGATGCGTTCTCCCGATCTTAATGATCTTTTCAAAGGCCTTAACCTTCTCCTGGAACACTGCTAACAAAGCCTTCAGGCTGGGCAACAGCTTCCCCTCAATCTCCATGACGGCCGCGATGTGCATCACTGTGGGGAATGTATCATTGGAAGAAGCACTCATGTTGACATGATCGTTCGGATGGACCGGGTCCTTACTGCCCATTTCCCCCCCAAGGATCTCAATGGCCCTATTGCTGATGACCTCATTCGCATTCATGTTGGACTGCGTGCCACTACCGGTTTGCCAGACCACGAGTGGGAAGTGCCGGAGGAGTTTTAGGGAAATGACTTCGTCTGCTGCTTTTTGGATTGCCTTGCCAATGTCCTCGGGTAGGCCATGACTCATGTTCACTGTTGCCGCTGCGTGCTTGAGGATGCCAAAAGCCTTAATGATTGCCGGGGGCATGCGGTCAAATGGTTGGTTTATTTTGAAGTTTTCGAGGGAACTAGAGGAATCACCATCATCTTTATCAGCTTCCGGTAGCTTCTTTTGTCGGTAGAAGCAAGTGTATAGGGGGATTGGGTGAAACGGACCGTTCGGTCTGTGCTCCCCAGTACTTGTCTGCTCCAACCTTGATCTCGCCAAAGGCATCTCTCTCGATTCTGAAATTATCTACCTGCAAACCAAACGTCCAAGCAAAAAAGCAAAAAAAAAAAAAACCATTAGCTCACTCCCAGTCCCGAACACTGACAAGTTAGAAAGAAAGAAAGAGAGAAACAAACCATGGTGTAAGGGCTCGTTGAAAACTGTCTCAGGAATCGCGGAATTGTGATGTTGATGTAGGGAGTGGTTTTGTCGCAAACATTCAAGAGACCGCTAACCCCGCCTTGGGCAGATGCAATAACTGCGAGTTGTTGTCCTCTTCCCCCTCCTGCTCTCGCTCCTGAGCCCCTCACATGCAACCGAAATCCTCGGGCAGCAATTCGCAAGGAAGCGTTCATCATGGTCCGGGTCGGTGCGACTCGATAGATCAATTCCACAACCTTTAGCCCTCTTATTTAGTTTGTTTTTTTCTAACCTAACCGTCCCCCCTGCAAGGAAAAGGGTAAATAAAGTTGTCTGTTGGGAACAAATGTTTTTGGAGAGAGAAAAAAGGTGATGAGGATGAGGCAGGGGAATTGAAGTCGGGGCTTGTATGTACGATAGGTATTTTTTGCAAGTAACTTGTGTTTTTTTCCCTCATAACAGGTGCGCGGGCCGCTGCCCGGAATTATCCGGGTTTTGGGGGTTTTCGGGGGATTAGTCGTGGGCCAATGGATGATATGATACTCGCCCTGCCATGGACATGTTTTACTTGCTGGATTGTGCTTACTGGATACCGGTATGGAGATTTTCATGCTGGGTCTTGGATGGGGGGAGACATTGTGTTATGTCTCAGCTATATAAAAGATTGTGAGTAGAAAAAAAAACCCCCGAATGGGAGCCGTTAGGCGATGAGATCGGAAGAACATTGTTCCCATTTTTGGGAGGAGATACTCGTACGGTACAATAGGTCGAGGGAAACGCTCTTCACTGGAGCATGGTATCCCGAATACGGTCTCTCGGAACTTTGATGCAATACGGTAAGCTCTTTTGCTATTGGGCTACTGGATAAAGGCATAGGTAATGTTATATGCGTTCATTGGTGGTCACTCGTGTGTGCGCGTTCCGGCGCTTGTGTGCGTAGGCTCCTTGATAAGTGGGGGCGAGATGGAATTGAAATATCACTCTAACAATAGGGCATCTGCGGGGGCTTCGGGGCCCCTACTCCAAGCTCTTCCCCCTTGGTATGTAATAACCCAGAAGTCCAATCACCACTGGTTTACCGCTCGTTACAATATCATGCAATTTACGATTATCCCCAGTTATATTTATGCCGTCAACCCACCATTAATCTCCATGATAGCCCCATCATTTTCTCCAGACCGTAGCATCTTCTCAATCTATTACATAAAATCGAACTGTCAGCCCATATCCACCTTGTAAACATGAGGAGGAAGTATCATGGAGTGATAAACAACGCACCATCTCCAAATCCCCCACCGCAAGGTCCGGCGTCTGCCTTTCATCTGGGGCCCCCGCAATGACGGCCTTTGCGAACGCCGCAACCTCCTGCCCAACCCCTTTCTTATCATCAGGAAACTTCTTGACAATCTCATCCTCGAATCCTCCCCCAGGCTTCCTCCTGAGAACAGCAACCTCGCTGCCGGGCCGCACAGTAACGCTCCCATTATCGCAAGCAACCGCAAACTCCCACCCTTCGAAGGTCGTTCCGACGCTGACCTCGAAGCTCCCCACAACGCCTTTATCCGTCTTGATGATAGCAGAGATGGTGTCCACAGGGGGCAAGTGCTCGAAATTTGAGGCGGTGAAGGCAGCGACTTTCACTATCTTCTCGTCAGATAGTAGGATGCGTATGCTTGCGGTGTAGTGCACACCCGCGTCGAGGAGGAAGCCACCTTGGTAGTCTGGCGTCTTGCGCCAGGAAGTTTCGTAGTATTTCCAGCCCGGGTTGACGAGCCAGCAGACCCGCGAGCGGAAGTTGATGACCCGGCCGAGGGCCGCTATCTCCCTGTGGGCATGTCGCCAGGCTTCCTGGAAGCGGAAGTTCTCCGCCACGCTCCAGTTTAGGTCCGGGTAGGACTTTTTGTAGGATATTAGCTCGCGGGCTTGTGCTAGGTCTTTCGCAATGGGCTTCTCGCTCAGGACATGCTTGCCGGCTTCGAGGGCTTTTTTGATTACTTCGGGCTGGATGGTAATTGGGAGACTGGGAAGGGGGGGTTCATCAGTACCGGGTCAATTCATGGGGGGGAGATGTTTACGCGATGATCACAGCCTGGATATCGGAGCGCGCTAATAGCACATCAAGGCCATTCTCGGAATCGTCAGAGTAGATATCCACTCCCGACTTCGCCTGCAAAACCTTTTTCGGAGAGGCTTCCGAACGGGAGTATACAGCCTTCAGAACTACATCTGAGCAGGCTTCTACTGCTGGAAGATGCTCCTCCTGGGCGAAGATTCCGCACTATTCAACACGCAAAATAAGCAAGCCCCCACCCAATTGACAAGTAGTGAACAAAATGCTCACCCCCAGAACAGCAATCCCGATTGGAGCCATCTTGCAATCTTATATTATCAATGGGCTGTTGTTTTGTGGAAACGATGTGATAGTGATATAAACGAGAATAGGATGGATCGGGAGTAGTTGAGTGTCCGTTTGTTTGCACTGAGAATGCGAAGACAAGACTCGATGGTCATGTGGTTCTTCCCGGACCTTACCCCGCCGTGCATGAGATGGAGGCCTCTCCAATCTTCACCACAGGTCGGGAGATGCACTGGACACTTGGGCCTAGTATCCTTATATCATAGTATGACCGACAGGGAACTGTTTATATATTATGATAGAAGGTTAAAGCCAGGCTCCCTCAGAGGTGCTGGTACTGTACTCTACGCACAACAAAACGGAGCTGCAAAATAGTGATCGAGAATTTTAATATCTCTATTGTACTAATACTTCTCTGCATCGTGCGGAGGGTGTGCTTTTGGCGCCCCACCTTTCTTGAACGTTCTTGTGGTACCACAACATTTGGTGATTACGATCCCTCTTTTTTTTGTTTATCAAACAAGACTCCTGGCTTTTTCTCATGAGCCTTCCAAGTTTGCCCATTTGCAACTTGTACAACAGCCATCGGGACTGATGGTTTTTCCTTTTTCCAAAAGAATAAAAAATCATCCTAACCGTAATAAAAAGTACCGCGAAATAAGATAACCCCGCTAAGAAAAGACGTTAAGGTATCGAATCAAGAAACAACTCTTTTCACCAAGAAACGAGAAAGAAAGAAAAAGATAAGGAAAAGAGGAAGAAGAGAACCAAACCAACAATGTATCAAATGATGAGTGGCAACTAACTACGGAAGGTGATCGAAACAAACCCCGTCGCCCCAAACTCGCAAGAATAAGCCCCGGTGATGATGAGATCGAAGGAAACAAAAGAATTGAAAAAGAAAAAAAGCACCGACCCACCAAACCAATTGAAATGCCATAACCGGAAGTACCAGAAAAAATGAAAGATGAAAGAGCAAGACCATTGCGTTTATAAGAATCCTGACTCTTGTAACAGCCTGTAGAAATAGATCGCCTTACGTCAGAACCTAAATTCCCCCATTTATAGTTCTAGAGTGTGCTCGTTCCCCCACCGACTCTAATCTCCCTTGAAGTTTTAGGACTTCCTGTAGCTTGGCTTTTATCATAACCAAAAAGAGGGAGCCGGTGAAGGAACAAAGGAGAGGAAAACATGATGCAAAAGGGTAAGGAAATATCAGGGGAGGGGTTATAGGAAATCGAAGTACCTCGCAATCTTCTCATCCTCACGCTCTCTAGGCTCGAGGCTTAGAGACAGGTTATACATATCATTGACGTCTCTAGCTGACTGCATGTTTGAAATGATATAATCCTGGAGCTCTGGGACAGGTTGCAAGGGGTACGGGACTGATTGATATTGCTGGATCTCTCGGATGATGTTCGCCGTCTTAACTCGCTTGTCGAAGTTGATAAGCTTCTGGTCCCCTTTGATGAAGTCGTCGTTGCCATCTGCGACAAAAGTAAGATCTTTCAGATAGACACCTATAGACCCAAAGTAAGCGCAATGCCATCGAGCACGCAGATTAGACGAAACAAACCGAGGAATGGGACACATGGAGGGTTGACTATGTGCAACATCTCTCGATATTCCGCAAAGTTCATGGTTGCACCCATAAGGGTATTCATGCCCTCCAACGTCTGGTTGGTTCTAGAAGGAACATGTTCCCACGTCCGCTTCAAACGATGTATAGAGGATGTTTGCAGCGCAGCAAGAATGGCAGTGAGTGTTGAAAAGTTATTCAGAAGCCGGCATTTCTATGACAAGTTAGTATTTGGAGTTAGTGACTCTGCTTCCGCAGATACCTACCTCAGCGACAGCAATGAAATGCTTAATGACGATCACACGCTTCCGAACCTCAGCCTGGGTGAGAATCATCTCTGCAACCCAGTTTGTGAGGCGATTCGATTGCATAATGATTGCGCGAATGTTTTCGGCTGGGTCAGGGCCCCCAGATGAAGGCTGCTTGCTCCAGCCCTTACTGAGACATTCGGCAGCCTTCAGCTTGCCATATGACTTAGACTCAATGATTGTGAGCTGTCTTGCAAACTCCAGTGCATCAATGTCCAAGAATTTGAGCTTCTTCATATGTTTCGGCATGATCGGAGGAGGTGGCTGGACGACCATATTAAGGATCAACCGCTTCATCTCTGGTTCCTGTCCCCGAAGACGTGTGTCAATCAAAGACAACACTTGACTTGTGCCAGAAAGCTGCGGAAGCATGACATCCTTCGCAAATAGATACATCTTCTTCAAGAGTTCCCTTGCGTTGTCGTCCAAGCCCTCCATCCAATTCTGTTCCAACCACATCTTCAAAATACTCAACACGCGGACTCTGATAAGCTTCTGTTTCTTCTCAGTCCATATATCGAATTCAGAACCGCTCAAGGCCGAAGGGGGCTGGACGGTAAATCTCCTAACGAGCTGGTTAAACAATTCGGAAGCAGTTGTGAAAGATCGATATGTCAGTAAAAAGGTGCTGATGAAATTCGAATCAAGCATGTCATGACGAGTAACCCGTTCAACTAAAGCAACTAGTGTTCCACCCTTAACCTTGTTCTTTGCGCCATATATGATTTCTGAGTCGTAATCACAGTTAAGATACGAAGGAGTCTCTGGTGGTGGCTCTTCACCAAACACTCGAGCAGCTTTTGATCCACCGCCCCCGCCTGGCCTAGTAGCGCGGTCCGTGGACGGTGTAGCCCGAGACGCTTGACGCGAACTTGTGCGTTGATGCAATGAGCCTGGAGTGCGACTGGCTTGATCGATAGGCGAAGCATCTGGCTTTCGAAGATCTTCGGTTCGAATATCCCTATTCGGTTCCCTCTCTAGTCTTACTTCAACAAGCAGTTGGGTTGAGAAGTTGAGAGAACTGATGCCACTCTCTATTTCCTTAGCGTAGAGGCGCACAAAATTCAATCTTTCCTCCAAAGGCTCCCCACGTATAGCAGCCCACTCGTCGGCCAATGGCGCTGTCACGGCTTGACAGGCCAGGAAAAGTTCCGCAAAGGAATCATGCAATCGCTGTTTCTGGGTCGAGAAATCAATCAAAGTAGGATGCTGAGGAGTTGCCGACAATGGAGACATATTTATGTTCTCAATTAAGTTGAAGTATCTCTTGATCGCATCGAAAGCGCTTAGGGCTGCGTTGATAACACGCGTACCTATTATTTCCTGCTCATGTTCAGAAACAACAGTTTCGGTATTCTCCAGAGTACTCTCCAAGTGCTTTAGAGCAGGTTTGACGATGCCATAAACTTCCTCCATTCTCTCAATCAAATTTGGTGTGAGGGGTAGCAAAGGATCCTCGGCAGGAGAGAGTGCAGCAGCCCCCGGTATCTTTGGTGACACAACTGCCTTGCTAACACCCTTCCAGCCCCCACTAGCATGGCTTCCATAGACAAAACCAGGTTTTAACCGTGGGAGCTTTTCACCCCGCTGCGCCCTGGCAACTTCAGCAAAACCAAACACTCCTATCATCACTTCATCGGCCTCGCCCAAACACTTTGATTCTGCATCAGCTGGTGGGCAGTCTGTAGCAGCAACATGTGAGGATAAAACCAGCTTCGAAAATGCTGCCATGAAATGCCTGTAATGTGGGTTGAGGGCCTTATTACTAATTATTATCGAGGGCTGTCCGGAGTGGTTGTCGGTGGTCGCTGAGCCCGCCGCAATCAACAATCGAAGCATATCAGAAACATCTTCAGCTCGAGCGACATATTGAGCACGGTCGAAAGTATTGACTGCCTGTCGGTACCTCTCCACAGCAAGCCTTGTGTTATCGATGAGCTCATCCCAAGATGAAGGCACAGGCATTCCGTCGTCGTGATATGCGCTTGGAGTGGATTTCGTGTTGATGGTGGGGGAGCCAGCGTTCAGATTAACAGCAGTGGCAGTTGTTGACACGGAGAGCGACCGCGAATGGGCGGGCTGGAACGAGCCATTGAGGCCGCGGGTGGCGTCGATGGATGTTGAGGCGCTGTCTACCAGGGTGGCTTGCGATTCGCGGTCTACGAAAGTTGTCAGCTTACTGATAGCCAAACATTAATAGGGTATAGACACGGCAAGCGAACACTGACTTTCAAGGTCCTGCTAACCTCTGGTTAGTAAAATAATAACGATTCCATTTGGGCATCGGTCTGAGGGGAAAACCTACTCTTGACGGACTATGCATGGACAAGACCAGCATTTCCCCTTCCTTATCCGACGCGGACTCCACATCGTCATCTCCAAGGTCATGATAGGCCGGTTCTTCTCTCTCATAACCCCTAGCCATCAGTTCCGGTGGTGGGCGTGTCTGCTCCGGGGCTGAGAAATTTGACCTATCTCGGGGGCCAGACTCTGTCGTCGATGTCGGCGTTTCCAATGGAAGTTCAGTCCTCGTTACCCCCGTTATCATATTAAAGTAATACAACCTCCCATCTGGCGTCGCCTGAGGAATCCAGAATCCCGCCTCATCATCGGCCCGATCGTCCGTTCCTTCCAGCGGTAATACCGGCGAAGCCAAACCATCTCGTTCTGAGTCATCATCGTCATCATCATATTCGTCATAAGAATCGTCCTCGTACATTCCATCGCTATCATCTAAAGGTGATTGGGTATTTCCATTTCCAGTCAAATCATCTGGAGAAACCAAAGCACAATAGTTGCTTGGAAACCACCCTCTCTGGTCGTGCACTATCCCATCCCACCACCCGCTTTCCAGCTGTGTGATAACCTGGATCACGTCTCCCTGACTGAAGCTCAAACTGGTAGGGTCTTCGGAAGCATAATTGTATAAGGCGCGCACATACATTCTGGAGGGCACCTGGATTTCTTCTCGTCGTATAACCCTCTGGGGCATGGCTGATGATTCTCTAACGTTGGAAGAAGAGCGCTCTCGGGAAAAGGAGTTTGATGTGCTGTTAGACCTGCCCTCCCGAACCCCACTATCAGATGATCCGTTTCCCCCGCTCCCGTTACTCAGTCCGTTTCTATCAACGTGTGATGAGTTTGGTGAGAAGAGAGGGGAATGTCGGGCGGTTGCGGTGGCAATCATTACAGGAGAAAGATGAGGTGAGAGGAGATTGATTTAGGGTCCGAAAGCTAAAACGGACAAGAAAGAGACGAATCACGACGCTAAGTCAGCCGGGGTGGCCCGCCCAACGAAAGCGGAGCGACGTTTGTTGGTTCCCGAAAGGATGTAGGGGGTTACGGAACCCCAGAAAGAACCGGATCTAGGCGTTGAACAGGCGAGCAGCAGGGTCGGAGGATGTTCAACCGCAACGAAAACAGTCGAACACTTGGGGGGTTGTTCCCGAAGTGAACAATAGGAAAGCTGCGGGGATGATGTTCAACGATGCTCCTGTTGCTGCCAAAGGTCGCTAAGCAGCAGAAGTTTCGACGGAAGAGTAAAGAGGGGGGGGTTTGTAAGATGTGCGTGTGAAGAGCGACCGTAGGGAGAGAGAGAGGAGGATAGAGAGGGACGGGCCTGGTGACCGGGCAGTCGACAGACTCAACAACAAGCTCTGGCGGCTCCGGAGATAGCCTTCTGAGTTCTTTTTTGCTGTATGTTCGCTTGATCGCTTTTCTTCTCGCAAATTTTATTTCCTCCTCCCTTTTCTTTCTTTCTTTTTCGTTTGCTTTTCTTTTCCTTCCCTCCGTAGATGATGAATTCGAAGCAAGGATTCTAGATTACCGTATACAGCGGAAAAAAGGAAAGAAACAAAGAAAGAAAAAAGTACAGTGCTTGCACAGCAAAATAACAAGTCAGCAGTACCGGTGGGGAAAGGGATGCGAAGAGAAATCCCGAATCAGAAAAGGGTCTAGGAAGAGAGTGAAAAAAACGAAAGCAATGGGCCGAGCAAGCAAGCAAAGCACAGGCGAGGTGAGGGCAAGGAAGGAAGGAGTAGATTGTGAGGAAGGCGGCGGACGGTGATGGTGGTGGATGTGAGGAGAACTATGGTCCAAAGTTGGGAAAAGAATGGAAAAGTGGGAGAAGAGGGGGAACGTTCGCACTCTCCTCACCTTCAACGGTCTACGTACCGTACAGTGCTGCTACTTCACTTGGGCTGTAATGTATGTATCTTTTTTTTTTTTTTTGCCAGTTCTTCCAGAGGCTATGGTTCTTGATACTCTTCTCCCTTCTCACGCGGACCTTAAGCCCCCGGTTCAGAATGGTGGGATTGCTACAGTGTTTTTTATTTTTTTTTACCTATGATACTTGTACTTGCCCCGCCAGAGTCGTCTTGCCCCTGCGTCTCAGAAATCCATCTAGTTAGCACGATTGCCCTCATCTACAAAACGAGCGCCTGCCATTCGTACACCCACCTCCACTTTTCCCTTACAACCATCGAATTCATCCACACAATACGTTCCCTTTTCCCACGCAGGCAGCCCCAGCGGGAAAGTCCCGTTCTCTCCATCTACTCGAGTACTCGAGCACAGCACGTATGATACTGTAACTCTATCGCACCCGTACCCTATCTCTATCAAGATTCATTCACCCCACCACCAACTCCACTTCTTCTATCCTTCTAGTCATCCTTCCATACCGGGATAGATGATGGAAAGAAAATAATAAATAGTAGGAGGGGCCCGAGGGAAGAGAATCAATTAGAAGACAGAGAGGTTCTGATAAGTCGAGGGAGGAGGGGGGGAAAAAAAAGTGTATAAATTCCAAGATACAATGGTCAGATTCCGCATCGAAACCTTCAACCATCTTCCCTGCTCCGGCTCAACACGCCAGCAGCACGGACGACTCAAGGCGTATCAGACCTCACCCAGCGAAAGCCCCCCAAGCGACGCCCCAATTCCTAAAGCAAATACAAGTGCCGGTACCCCAAAAGCCACCATTACCGAGTGGAAATATACCGTGGGCAGCTCTTTTCCTCTCCCCTCTTTTTTATCCCGTTCGTTCGTTCGTCCCACTTTCACTTTCGTTTGAAGGAAAATCCCCCGCTCCACCTTCTCCATATGAGGGAGGAATTGAGTACATTCTGTGTAGATATCCGTGCTTGTAAGGATTTCGGTTTGGTCAGCCAGAGTGACTGATGACTCCAGCGCTACCGATACCGACATTCAATGGTGCCCAGAAGTATTATAGGTCCACAATAAAAACCACGTTTCCCCTTTCCCCTTTTGTCGTTGCTTGTCTGCTTCGCTGCAGCATCAAATCGATGACCGTTTCGGATGAGCACCTGCCTGCTGCCGTAACGGGCTGGGGTTTCCAAATGACATAACTATACCGTATCTGGGGGTGCAGTACAGTATTTAAATGGGCTGGGGATGAGCTGCTCCCCTCTTCTGTCGTATCGTTCGTAGGCTGGGCTGGACACCACTCGACCAAACGCAACGCCAGACGCCTTACAGTGCAGCAATTGACACTATATAAAGCCGGACTTGGGAAAAGACAGGAGTACCGGTATTGCCGTTAATTACAGCAACCGGGACCTGCAAGTGCTGGTATTATGATACTTGGATGCGAGAACAGGTGATACAACTCCAATCTCCCCAATTTTCCCCCAATCCTATAGCTTTGAACCCTACGGTACTCGTACTTCACCCCGGATAGAATAGCGAGATTCTGCTCCATCGTGCACTTTATCTCTCGAGTCTGGGCATCGGTGTATACTCCTTTCAAGTTCTGCTGAAGGATTTTACATAGTTTGAAAGCCAGGCGGAGTGAGGATAGGGACTATGGTCACCCAAACCCATGCGAGGAATCGGGGCCATAAAGATCAAGCTGTTGGGCTAACATAGGAATGTTTTTTGTAATGCTCCATTGCATCTGCTCCAAATCAACTGAGCTTTAACTCGCACGAGAAGGATTGCCACAACCACAAACCACCCTTATCGAATCCCTGCCTTCCTTCTCGCAACGCGGTGCGCGATGCATGATAATTTAGAAGAATCTCGCTAGTACTCGAGTATGCTCAAGTCGAGGAGCCTCTTCACTGGACGAGAGTCCGGCTGCCGTGGTGCGAATTTATCATTTTAAAACTAAACCCAGGAGGCAAATACTTACAGGACGCTAATCCTACCAATAGGCCATGCGCCCGTCCCCTCCTTCGTTCCTTCCTTTGTGCCTTCCCTTCCTTCCTTCTTCCTTCTTCCTTCCTTCCTTCCTTCCTTCTTTCTGCCTTCTGCCTTCCTCCTTCCTTCCTGCCTCCTCCTTCCTCCTTCCTCCTTCTTCTCTCGTTTTTTCCTTCCTTCCTTCTAAATCGGCCCATGATCCAGTACCGGTAGTCCTAATATAAATAGTACAATATCACAATTTGCGATAGCGCGCTGGCGTTTTTTCGGCGGGAGGTCTAGAAGATGGATGGAACGATGGAAGGTTGCCGGCCACGTTTTTCCCCTTTTCTGCTTTGTTTACCGGCATTTGTTATTCATACTTTTCTGTACGGGAGGCGAGGTGAGGAAGGGGAGAGTGAAGGTAAAGACGACCGGATACGGCAGGTTGGAAGTCTCTTTTAGAGGGAATTGCGACAGATAATATTGGTAATTTCCCCTTTCCTCGCTCCCTCCTTCTGATGATGGTTTAAGGGGGGGAACATGTGGTGAGCTCCTTATGGTGATGCCGGATTCGTTGGAAAAAAAGAGAATAGCGTGGCTCGGGAACTACAGGTGTACGAGCACAGTAGAAAGTGAACTGAGAGAGTCGTACTCGCAGAATAGAGAACTCGGCCCCGCCGGGAAAAAAGGAGTGAGGACTTTCTGTGAGGTTCATCTAGATCATGATATTATCGATGGAATTTGATCCAACTTTGGCTATTTATTCGGACCATCAAGACAGCTGCCGTTCTTTCTTTATTAACCTGAGAGCCGCACCCGTATGATATCGCCAATCACCAAAGCAATCATCGATCCAGGTGCAGCGAGCTGAGGGGCCAAGTGGGGGAGTATTCGCAAACACAATATGATGCCATGCCGATACCATGGTGGACCGGGGTATCTGTTTAAGACTGGAATTTTGGATGGCAAAGCACCCGAAATGACTCCTCGACTTGCTGCGAGCGTTGCTTGCAGTTCGGACACCACGCCGTGCACTGGCGGCTCGAAGCATTGTGCAGTTTTATGGCGAGAAACATTATACCAAAGATCACAGCTGTTAGGATCGCCTATAAGATCTCTCCTATCTTATAACCTGCAACAGGTACTCTAGTGAAATCCAACATGCTATGAATTTGTGTAATATTGGTGTCCTGGTACTATCCCCAAGGGGTTTCCGTGCATTGAGCTTGCTTAGTTATTTCTTACTTTGTAAGACCAGATATTTTTTTTTAGGGTTGGAAGTACACCAGAGATAAGTGTTCAAGGTAAAAACATTGTTCAGAGTTTGCTACTAAGATATATGCTATATATATATATATTTTTTATGATCATCATGTATTCATTGTTTACAGTACAAGAACTTGCATGCAGCGCTAGCTATGGCATAAACAAAACCTTAATCTCAAAAAATCACAAGCACAAAGGAAAAACTCGCACCAAAATATAAAATCCTCCTAGTAGTGTCTGATAGCAGACACGAAATCTCAAGGAACTAAAGCAAAAAAATACAAAAATCATAACAAAAAATAAAACCAACCGTGCAAAAGAAGAAACAAAAACTCTTTTCGGGCGGATCAAAGCAAGTGGTGGGCATTACACTTCAGGGCCTGAAACCATGGATTGGGAGCTCTATGTATCGGGAAGAGGGCTTGGGCGGGGGGTCCCACCATGCAGGTAGCATGCCAGGGGGAAAGCCTGTAGCGGTTACGTTGAGGTACCTCGCAAGGGAGTAGAAGACGTCTATCTCGTTCTATAGTGGGCTGTCCCTGCCAATGTCCATGAGCCCCCGGAGGTGGCGCTCACGAGGCTCTTTGCGAGACTCGCAGTACAGGATGGCATGAGCAAAGTCCTCCTCATCCTCCTCGCAATAGAGGCAGAGAGGGGAGGGGCTGTCAGTGAACCAGGAGGGGTAGGCAGCGAGGTAACTCTTGCCCGAGCGTATCTGGTGGATCCTGTCCGTGATAAATCTTCCCAGGCCCATGAGCGGGTGGAATGAGAGTGTCGCGGCGTATTGGTAATAGGGTGGGGGGGGGAACTGGGTGGCTCAATCCTTGGTGAGTGCAACTCTCACTCTTGCCTTGATTGACTAGTAGGACGGGATCTCCTCTCTCAGGGGGAGCTGGTCAGGAGGAAGAAAGTAGGGTGAGGCCACTGGAACAAGGCCTGAGGTGTCAATAAATGGGAGAGTGCGGTGTGCAATCGCATCTAGTGGAATGTGCTTTCTTATAGGGGGGCAGGGGGGCGTGGTTTTCCAAAAGAGAGGGGCGTAGATGGACGTCAGGTCCATGGTGAAGTGATGGTGGTCCTCCAGGGCCCGGAAGGGGGAGGACGTGGGAAAGGACAGGTGGAGTCTCGCAGTCGCTGGGTTGACCTCGAGGGAGCCATACTAGTCGGACAGCAGCCAATCATTATCGGTGGAGGACCAATAGTGGGAGGAGGCGAAGAGCCGATTCACATGCCAGGATGTCAACTAGGATTGAGGAGAAGCAGTTTGTCACCCACTACTGGACAGTTCTCCAAAAGACGGACATTTGGTCCAGAAGGATGAGGCTTGGTAAGAAGAGGTCCACTGTATAGAGGAGGATCGAGGAGATCAGGGAGGATGCCGGACGATGGCAGAAGAAGGGGGGAAGACCCTTACCGGGCCTGGCAAGTCTCTGGATCGTTGCGAAGGCCCCTTGGGCCAGGCCTAGTCTTGTTGTGAAATGTGAGGTGGTGCCTTTAGTGCAGGAGGTGCTCGAGGGCTCGAACCAATACTCAAGCCAGAGTATCAACTTGGAGGGATGAAAGAGGTGACTGTCTAACAAGACCGGGATCGCAGGAGGGGGGACTTTCTGCGCTGGGGTCACCCAGTGCATGAGTTCTGTCTTTGGAATCGAGAAGGCCACCCCCAGCCTACCAGGGTGGACCTGGAGAATGCTGGTAATGCCCTGCAATCTCTGGACATTCCTCCGGTACGAACCGGAGGTGACCGTGATCGTGAAGCCGTCCACGTAGGTGAGGATGAGGCGCTGAGGGACTGGGAAGTGAAGGGATGAGACATAGATAACGAACAGGAGCGGGGAAATTGGAGAGCTCTGGGGAGTGCCAACTGAGACCATAGAGAATATCTAGGGGGCCCCCAGGAAGACCAGGCAGCAGGAGCATCCATGGAAGAAGGACCTTATCTACGAGACTATGTACAGGTTGACTGCCCTGGTGGCAAGCCTGTCACAAAGTGAGGGGGCCGAGACATTGTCGAAACCGCCCTTGATGTCCAAGAAGAGGGTCGAGACCTTGAGCTTGGGGCGTNTGGTGGCAAGCCTGTCACAAAGTGAGGGGGCCGAGACATTGTCGAAACCGCCCTTGATGTCCAAGAAGAGGGTCGAGACCTTGAGCTTGGGGCGTATAAAAAGCTAAACCTCATGGGAGAGGGTTGCCCCTGCATCAAAGGTACTCAGACCCGGGAGGAATCCAGTTTGATGGGGGGACAGGAGGCCCAGGGAACAGGTGAGTGCAGAAAGACGGGTTGCTATGATCCTCTCAAAAATCTTAGAGACAGTTTCCAGGAGAACAATGATGCAGAATGAGGCTGGCGTGTGGTAGAAGGGTTTCCCCAGCTTATCTAACACAATACCACTGGCTTTCTTGAGGGAAGGGTGATGGTGTCTGTACCGAACAAGGGGGCCGAGAAGAGATGTTAGGATATTGGAGTTCATAGAGTGCACTCTCTTCCAAACAGAGTACGGAATTTGGTTAGGGCCAGGGGCAGAGGGTGAGGAGGAATTCTGGAGGGCCACTGTTATCTCTACCCCCGACAGCGGTGGGACATCCTTGAACTATCATAGAATGGCTGATGGGCTTGAGGACTGCTTCTCAGGGAAACAATGCGAAAGAAGGGCTTTATTTAGATACATGGAGTTGTCAGCCCTGGGTATCTGTGGGAACCTATCTGGGGGTCTGCCGAAGGTGTAGCGCTTCACAGTCCAAAGCGTGTGTGGGGTAGCTGTTTCTAGGAAATAATTCCAGTATTTGGTCTTGGCCTTTTTAATGGCCTTGAAGTATAGAAGCCGCGCCTCTTTACTCTGTTGCTTGGATGAGGGGAAGGGGTCCTGGCCTACCACCCGAACTGTTGAGTGGAAGGCCGATCTCTGTGCCGTGAGGTTGGGGGTCCACCAAGGTTTGGACCTGCTACAGGGTCTCTTATCTGAGGGGTGGAGTTTGAGCACAGCCCTCAGTCTGCCAAGGGCCGTGGCGAACCAGGTGGAGAATGTGTGGGGTGTCGAAAGAGGGGGAGGGGGGTCAACTCTGATGGCTTTGACCTCTTCTTGGAGAGAAAGCCAGTCAGTCTTTGTCCATACTGGGGTGGGAGGGGGTGGGTGAGCCAGAGGCTCCGGCAGGGTTGTGAGGACTGGGACGTGGTCGGATCCTGTTGGGGGGAGGGGCGTGTCCCACAACTGGAAACTGGAGGACAGTGAGGCATTGGCAAAGGCTAGGTCTATTACCGAGAGGCATAATTCGGGATTGAAGGAGAAGTATATAAGGGTACCAGGGGCATTCAAAAGGTAGAAGCTTTCTTCTGCAGCCTTCTTAAAGAAACGAGTGGAGGCACTGAGGTCGGAGATCGAAAAGAGGTGACCAGGATCTGCCAAGGGGTGGTGGATATCAAACTCCCCAACGACCAGTGTGGGCATGGTAGGGTGAGGGAAGGCAACCTCTGGTGAGATGGTTTGGCAGAAGGGGGAGCCGTCCTACGTACTGTAGAGGTTCACAACCCGAAACTTGGTAACAAAGGAATCAAAGAAACCAACAGAAGAGTGAAAGTCCACTGCCATCCAGTCCCTTGCCTCTGAAAAGACCGGGAGAACTGAATGCTACTGAGTGGTGGAGAGGTAAAGGTAGCAGGCCACTCCTGGCTTGCCGTCATTGGAGCAGGAGGGCAAAAAGGCTTTGAAGCTGGTGAACGACAGAGGTCTGTTTCTGTGTAGGGGGGGGGTCTTGAAAGGCAACGATAGTAGGAGGGAAATCTAAAAGAGAAAAGGAATTAAAAAGGGAAAGAAACACATCCCAGCTTCCCAAGCAGTTGTGTTGTAGAATGGATACTGGATTATGGAAGTCCGCCGCCAGCACGGAACTCACAGGAGAGGTGTAATCAACCATTACATGCCTACTGGCGTCTCAGGCTGGGGGAAAGGAGTGGGACATTCCTGCCATGTGGGATTCGGCAGGGCACCTCCTTGGGGATTTGGGGCTGGGACGGGTGGATGTGTTGGGGGGGCATCGCCACCTCTAGGACGGAGTGTTTTAGGATCAAAGAGGGGTAAGAGGGGTCGTACACCAGTTGAAGGGCTCGCACTGGGGTTGTTCATCCTGTCTATAGCTTTCTTATTCGGTGGAACAGAGGACTCCCCATGGGGAGGAGGGGGGGGAGGTCTCAATGGGCACTCTCGAGCGAAGGCCAGTTGCTGGCCCTTTCAAACCGCATGCGTTTGGGGGGAGGTTGGGCAGCAGTCAACCACTGCTCTGAGGTTTCTGCCCGTATGGCAGGTGGTGTTCTGGCATCTGTGTGCCTGCTTTCTGTCAGAGAGCGTACAGATTGGACAGACTGGGTGGTCAATCTTGCATCTAGCCGAATGGTGTCCATACTCCCAGCTGTTACGGCATTGAGTGAGGCTGTTAGCCGAGTATGCTCTCTCGATCTTGCATCGAGAGGAGAAAAAGTAAGTGGTGCCCAATATGGTGGCCTCATTTTCCGGCACCACTGTCACCACTCTGGAGGTTGCCTTTTTGAGGATTCTGAAGTCAAGATTAGGATTCAGGTAGTGGGCGGAGAGGACCTGGATGTTCTTGACGTTCAGGATGGTGTTGCTGAGGAACTAGGGGAAATTGTCATCGTCCTCCGGGAGGTACGTAATTGGGGGGGAGTATATTGCGAGCTGGACCTCATTAGGGGCAGGGCAGAACGGGAGCCATGGAGCATTTCCTGTCGTGAAGGACTGGTTCAGCTTGGCCGTGAGCGCATATTAGTTGGGGGCGTACGTGGTGGAGAGGACAAATGGAGAAAAGACAAAAAAGGATGAGCGCTCCCCTATCGTTGATACGAGCAGAGAAAGACAAAAGTAGGATGCAGCCTGCTTCCCGAAGGACGGAGGCAGCGATGTCCGAGAAGGAGGCAGCTAGACGATCAGACTGCGAGTGAGGGAAGGGAGAGGACCTAGGGGCGAAACATGTCTCTAGGCTGCTGGGAGGCTCCTTGGACTATTTGAGGGGGCTGAAGGGGCCGAGCCAGATACTACCTGGGCAGCCAAGTTGGCATTCTTTGCATTGTTCGCTTTCCCTTCCTTCTTTTGTCCAGCGGAAGTAGCCTAAGTCTAGGAGGAGGCGCTGGACTGAGCTGACGGACGTGGGACAGGGTGGAACTCCGAGAGGGGGTGGTACTTCCCTTCCCTGTAGGTCTGTGTTAGGCATATGGAAATCCGAGACATGTGCACAGACCCATGGTAGGGTAACTGCGCACAGACCCTCAAATTACCGGAGTGCCAACACCCCCCTCCGGCCCCCGTATGGGGCCGGCACGTCATTAGCGAGATTTCGAGAGTTGCGTCCCATAACTAAAATGTCACATCAATGAAGCCCACTTCATAACACCATATACGTCGCCGCCGTCTGTCCGACCGCATGCTGTTCGCAGGATATATAAGAGGGGACCTATGGCGACATCTGGAAAGTGGAATGGAGGAAATCTGTGGGAGGGGCATTGAGATAGTAGGCTTCAAAGTTGGGCTTCCTAAACTATGGGCCGAAAGTGGCGGGATGTTTTTGGAGAAATACTCTAGGAGGATATCCCAGGAGTGAAAAGCTATTAGGGGTATACCGAATCCACCCATACCCTTCTGAGATCAGCTGTAGGTTGGTTGGTCCTAGTAATAGGACCCCTCTACGGAGGCCGGCGGACCAGGTAGAAGCATGCTCAGAATGGAAGACCTAGATAAGTCGGAGACCCTTAAGACGCTGACACGTCGGGCTCGGACGTGCGATTGGCACTAGATGGCCCGGCATGAACCTGATCACTTCATGACCGAAGAGACGACTGGATGATAGTCAACAAGACTAAAGTCATATATATGTCTATGCGGACATCTAAGTTAGAGGCGGCTGTTTGGTATAACAAATAGCGCAGTCATCTCAACGGAGGAATACTATTCCGAGTCCGCGAAAGGGTGTGATAAGTTTCAGGGTCAAATGGTGTTTGCACTTATAAGATTCTGGACGTTTGCGTATTAAAATCAGAGTGGTACTTCGGAGGCATAGTAGTTAGAAGTAGTCCGCGAACATCCCGACGCGGGATATAAATATCGAAGTGCCTCCCGAGCTTTACAGACATCATCAAGCAACGGAGAAGAGATCTTATCAATATAATATTGTTTTACACTTTAAAATCTTTACCTTACCTATTTTATCGAGATGAGCCTTCCTCGACAGATTCTCCAATCAAAGATTTCGGGCCTACGTCCCTCAGTTATATACTTGAGTTTGGCGTCCGCCTAATAGTCTGAGCCTCCCAGGCGCGAGGGAATTTCGCCGCATATGTGGCTTGGTCACCGTACCATTTCTGATCTTTCGTACTATAGCAGGGGATGTCTGTATCGCCACCACCCTTGTAGAGGGTGGTCAGCTCATCAGCAAGGGTTGTAGTAGGGGGGGACGTGGCCCTCTCTTTACCCTTCTAGGAAGGAGCCACCCGAGCTGTGTTGGTACCAGGCGGTACAGAGGTGGGGTGTTAGGGTGGGGGTGGTTGGTGGCGTATTTGTTGGGGGAGGGGGGTGGTCAGCTGGGATGCCAAATCTCTAACTGACAGCAGGAGGGTGGAGAGTGATGCTACTGTGGTGTCGTTCTGGGTTGGGGCCGCAGGAGGGCATTGGGGCTTGTCCCGACGGGAGTAGAGTTCATCGCCTTGTGCTGAAAGCCCTGCGATTTCGCACGCCAGTTTGGCAATTTGAGTAGAGATAGACCTTGAGGCCATAAGGGAGGTACAGAGGAGGGGGAAGATGACAGCCTCTTCAGGGGAGAGGTCGTCAAGCTCAGTAGAACTAATAGGGAAGAAAAGTTGGGTGGATATTCCCGCGTCTGTTGAGGACATTTCTAGGAGCTATAGGAGGAGGGGGATATGAGGGTGGACTCCCGACACAGAGGGGTGTTCGGAGAGGGGAAGGAGAACTCAAGCCATTCCTGTTGTGACAGGAAGGCTTCGGCCTGGGGGCTTTTTAGGATAGCAAGGATGTATGGGCATACCGGATCCTGATGGTGTTAAAGACAAGGTAGAAATGTAGGGGGTGAAAATAGCGGAAGCGGAGCGTTTAAGATATATGCTATAATACGTATAATATTATGTAGGTAAAATAAAGCTTGACTGAATTCCATTAAACAAATACTCTCTATTGACTTTATCTATTTAATTCCCTCCAGAACTTGTGTATTTTGAATGTTAATTGTTTAATTAACGTTCCTTATTATGGAGCATAAAGGTAGTGGCATGAGGATGAATGGTGAGATGTTGTTAAAGTTCGTCATGTCAAGATCTGCTAACTATGTATAGTGAAAACTAGTTTCCTATAACTAAAAGTAGTTGCAACACTAATTTTTCAAGTCCAATAATAAATGTAAAGGGATTTACCAAACATCAATATTTATGAAAAGTAGAATTTCTATATATATTAGCTGATATACTGTTTTCAAGAAAAATGGTATTTATTTATCTGATTGCACACCAAATAGGGCCTTAATTTAGTTAAGGTATAAAATTGAACAAGAAAAGCTGCACACAGTTTCCGTTATGGTAAAAACAAAGTCTTTAATCTCATGCTTTCCGTTTTCTGCCATGTAAAAACTGCTACTATAAGTTTTTTTTATAATAATACTTTAAGAATAATATTATAAATGTCTAAACTTATATTTAGAGTAGAGCTAGGAGGTTGTTATATAGAAATAGTTGACAGGTAGCAGCCTATATACTAGAGTTACTGTTAAGTAAGTACCTGAAGCGAACTAAACATAGCTTACAGCCAGGTACTTAGTTCAAGTCATTTAGCAAGTTTTTTTTCAAATATATACAGTCTAATATAATTTTAATAACTTTGTACAAAAATATAATGCAGTAGAAAGAGTATACTGTAAGTACATAGCAGATGAGGAGGTTTGTAGGAAGGTAGCTTGGTAAGAATTCTTGCCCTTAATTGTCTTAAATAAAGTATGTGGATAGTAGTGACCATATATTATATAGGAGTATATCCTTCATGTAATTAAGAGAAAAATATGAGGTAAATATAAGTATGAGTATATTTAACAATAAGATAAGTAGGAAAAGTATAAGTGTGAACATATTTGATCTGGAAAACCTGCCAAGAAAATCCTATAAATCTTTTATAAATTTATACGGCAATGGTCTCATATGAGTGTGGTTTTTTTAAAACCTGCATATGGGCAATCAATCTCCAAAAGTTTATTTTGATATAGCCATATAGATAGACCTTTAGAGAATACTCCTACTAGCTTAGAAAATATTTTACAGCTTCTAGTGACCTCTGTAGCATGTTTTATTCACAAAAATATAAAACATCTCCAAAATGCTTTTTTTCTATAGAAAAATACTAGTGCTCTCTGGCTACCTTTTGAACCTATTTTCATATCAAATGAGTCAATGGTCCATGGACTATTAGTTATTAAAGTTGAGATACTTTTTTTGTAGAAATGTATTGCATAGAGTACCTCTTAAATTCCAATGATGACTAATCAAGATTTGATAGTATAAGACCTATTCCAAATCAATATAGCTGCTAACATGATATATGTAGAATCATCTTAGAAGAGAAAATGGAGAGACAATTGGTTAACAATCAAGATAGTCCTGAGATACTCAATATATATGTCCAACAAATGGATAGTACAATTCCAAACTCAGAAGTTACTGATTGGAATGATGAAAGTGATGGTAAGTTTTCCAATAATTAAATATAATATCCCTTAATTTAATATACAAGGCTAATACTATGCAAAATAGTTCAGAGTCAAGTTACTCAAGTGATGAGGACTTTGATGATATGGATACTGAACAAAGAAGTCAGAGAGCGAAGGTAAGTAAATCAGTTTCAATCTAACTTTGGAGATATACTAATCAAAATAACAAGGGTGAGAATTATGAAAATCATTTACAAAGATTAAGTAGAGCATGTAAGTGCCTACAAAAATGTAGTGAAAAGGCACCTATAAGGCAGTTGAGTAGTTGGATAAAGGCCAACTATGCTATACCACTCAAGCAAAGAAAGCTACTAACTAGTCACTAGATCTCAGCTACAATGGAGATTACAAAGGTAAATCGCAAGAGAATCTATAGTCAGCACTCTTTTCTAGCTCAGGTAAGTTCTTCTAATACTAAAGTAAGTGAGTTGAGTGCCTAGCGTCTGAAGAGACATTACTATATGCTTCCATTTCATGGATCTGTTTGCTGCTAATTCTTTGGCTGGTACTGGATGTTGGGCCATTATCAGCAGCAGTCATTAGTTACTCACTTCCAGAAAGTTCAAGATCCAATTCCCCTAGTAAGGGGGCATAGCAATATGCCTTCATATAACTCCCTTTCTGCAGCAGTATCCCAAAAGGTAGAGTTATCACTTAGAAAGTTGAAAGAAGAATCTGGAGAGCCTGTAGCTACAAGAAGCTATAAGCGTACTATGAAAGATAGTAGTGTAACATCTACAGTTGAATTAGATGATCAGATTCTTCTACCATTATTTTATAGCTATAGCGGACTCTATCGTGAGTTTTTAAAATTGAATACAGGGCTAGGTATCTCCCACTCATTCTTTTGGCAATGTTGGAATAAAAGTAAAGAGTTTAAGCTAATGAAAATTTGCTCCCCTGCTAAGGATATCTGCGATAGTTGCACTATTTTTAAAGCCAAGTTAGAGCCTACCAAATTCAGTGGTACTGCAGATGGGTAGCAGCGTTCAGCTTTAGAGGACTTAGTAGATACAGAGAAAAAACTCATATAGTATCATTATGACTATCGGCAATGTCATGACTTTTATGAAGCCACTATATCTCAATCTAGCCTATTTCTGAAAGATACTGCCTGTCACTCATTTGACTTTCAGCAGGTAGTTGAAATTCCTAAGTTACTACAACAGCCTGGCCAATGGTATTTCTTTTCACTTTTTAAACTATACTCCTTTGGCCTTATAGATGAAAACCACTATAATAACTATCATTACCATTATCTATATATGGAGGCCCAACAAGGTAAAGGACCAAATCAAGTTGTTTCCCTACTTCATACTTACTTGAACTCTGGTGAAAAACTTAAGCTACATGTCTATCTTTGGGCAGACAATTGTGGTGGGCAAAACAAAAACCATACTATAATATTCTATCACTGCTGGCTTGCTTAGCAAGGATTAACTGACAGTATAGAACTCTGCTTTCAAATCAAGAGCCACATAAGGAATTCAGTAGACCAAGGCTTTGAAACTGTCAAATGTGTAGCCTCAAGGCATAGTATTTGGATACCAGCTGATTATAGTAAGGCTGTATTAGAGAGTACTCTTGCCGAAACCATAAAGCCTATTAACTGTTAGGCGGACGCCAAACTCAAGTATATAACTGAGGGACGTAGGCCCGAAATCTTTGATTGGAGAATCTGTCGAGGAAGGCTCGTCTCGATAAAGTAAGGTAAGGTAAAGATTTAAAGTGTGAAATAATATTATTTTGATAAGATCTCTTCTCCGTTGCTTGATGATGTCTGTAAAGCTCGGGAGGCACTTCGATATTTATATCCCACATCTGAGTGTTCGCGGACTACTTC
>JACCEG010000002.1:882999-903037 GCA_014065205.1 Tuber brumale
TTTTTGAGATTAAGGTTTTGTTTATGCCATAGCTAGCACTGCATGCAAGTTCTTGTACCATAAATCAATGAATACATGATGATAAAAAAAAAGAAAAAAAAAAAAGAAAAAAAGCCGAGTAGATAGGTCATTCTCCGTCTCCTCTACACACCCGGCGATTGAAATCAACCCTCAATGCTAGGTACTCACGAACCATCCACCCCCCCTCTCCTCTCACGATGGCTTTGGCCTAGGAGTGACGGCCACCTTCCTCCTCTCCTCACTGCCCTCTTCTGCCCTTTTACGTGTAGAGGCTTTCCTCCCTCTGGGTTCCGGTACTGCCTCCCTGCTGCCCGTTCTCGCCTCTTTCCTCGCTTAGCGAGGCCCCTCCTCACGGTCGGCGACCGCTCACTTCCCATACTTCAGACGGCTGGGAACACGGTTTATGCGGTATGCGAGGAATACTCTTTAGGCCTGATGGTCGACCTCGCTCCTCTCCTTCCTTGGGAACCTCTCTTCTTCGTTTCCGTTTGGAGTTGGCTGTGGTGGACGCCTGTCTCCCTGTGTGCACGAGCACCGTGGGGGAACGCCTTGGCTAGTAACTACGGGGCCTGTCTCGCTTGGAGATTTGGCCATACCCTCCTAGTCTTACGGTTCAAGTTGAGACTTCTCTTGGCGGAGACCGCCTAGGAAGACACGAACATGATTATCGATAGTTGACACGGTCGCGTTCAGTTTCTGGCCCGTTCCGGTGGTTGGATCGGCTTGCACCCTACTGCTACACCCTCCCTTGGCTAGCACCCTACTGCTCCACCCTCTCCCGCCGCAGCCCACAGGCGGCTCCCTTTCTCGGTTACGTCGCGTTCCGGGATAGCCTCTACTGTTTTCTGCTGCCCGCGCGTATATCTGGCTTGGTTGTTTGTGGGGCTCACCCTGGTGCGATTTTTCGTTTGTTCTTTTTGAGATGTTCCGGGCGGTTACCTTCTTATGTTTTCCTGCTTTCTTCTTAGTTAGGCTTCTCCTATTCCCTGAGCTCGCTTGCGAGGTAGGGACGGGTTTTCCTTTGGGGCGAGATGTGCGGTTAGGCCCATACCAGAGGATCTTGGAGATACTGTTGGGCCTGGCGGAAGGAGGAATGGGGATTGTTTATGCCATAGCTAGCGCTGCATGCAAGTTCTTGTACCCTAAATGACAACGAATACATGAAGATAAAAAAAAAAAAAAAAAAAAAAAAAAAAAAAAAAAAGACCGAGTAGATGGGACATCCTCCGTCTCCTCTACACACCCGGCGATTGAAATCAACCCTCAACGCTAGGTACTCACGAACCATCCACCCCCCCTCTCCTCCCACGATGGCTTCGGCCTAGGAGTGACGGCCACCTCCCCCCTTTTCCCACTGCCATCGCTTGCTCTGTTATGCGGCGTGGCTTTCCTCCCGCAGGGTTCTGGTACTGCCTTTCTGCTGCCTGTTCTCGCCGCTTTCCTCGCTTAGCGCGGCCCCTCCTCACTGTCGGCGACCGCTCGCTTCCCATGCTTCAGACGGCTGGGAACACGCTTTCTGCAGTACGCGAGGACTACTCTTTAGGCCTGATAGTCGACCTCGCTCCTCTCCTTCTCTGGGGACCTCTCTTCTTCCTTTCCGTTTGGCGTTGGCTGTGGTGGACGCCTGTCTCCCTGTGTGCACGCGCGCCGTGGGGGAACGCCTCGGCTACTAACTTTGGGGCCTGTCTCGCTTGGAGATTTGGCCATACCCTCCTAGTCTTATGGTTCAAGTTGGGACTACTCTTGTTGGAGACCGCCTAGCAAGACACGAACACGATTACCGATAGTCAACATGGTCGCGTTCGGTTTCTGGCCCATTCTGACGGTTGGATCGGCTTGCACCCTACTGCTGCACCCTCCCTCGGCTAGCACCCTACCGCTCCACCCTCTCCCGCCGCAGCCCACAGGCGGCTCCTTTTCTCGGTTACGTCGCGTTCCTGGATAACTTCTACGGTTTTCTGCTGCCAGCGCGTATCTCTGGCTTGGTTGTTGTGGGGCTCACCCCGGTGCGAGATTTCTTTTGTTTTTTCTGTGATGTCCCGGGCAGTTACCTTCTTATGTTTTCCTGCTTTCTTCTTAGTTAGGCTTCTCCTATTCTCTGAGTTCGCTTGTGAGGTAGGGACGGGTTTTTCTTTGGTGGGAGAGGTGTGGTTAGGCCCATACCTGAGGGTCTTGGAGATACGGACTGGCCGGGCGGGAGGAGGAATGGGGACTGTTTATGTCATAGCTAGCGCTGCATGCAAGTTCTTGTACCCTAAATAACAACGATTATATGAAGAAAAAAAGAAAAGGGAAAAAAAAGCAAAAAAAGAAAAAGCCGAGCAGATAGGTTCGATTCAAGACCTTGGGACATCCTCTCCGTTTTTTGAGAAGGCTGCCGAAGAAGGCTTCTGCCTCCGGAACACACCCAGTATCCTCACCTACTGTCCTTTCGATCCTGACCTCCCCCCCTCAGTGATAGACCAGGTATTTGCCAATGCCCCCCTCTCCCCCAATGTCCAATCCGGGGACACGCCTCTCCCTGCAACGGGGTCAGACCATGTCCCAATCCTAATTACACTTTCGGAACCCTTGGCCTGCCCCCCACCCCCCTCTCTGTCGTGAACGAAGACCGACTGGCCCGCCCCCGAGGAAGGGCTAAAACGGATGATGTTCCGCCCCCCTCCCTCCCTTCCTACGCCACGGACATTGTCAATATGGTTTGACACGGCCTTGGATAGGATAAGGNAAAACGGATGATGTTCCGCCCCCCTCCCTCCCTTCCTACGCCACGGACATTGTCAATATGGTTTGACACGGCCTTGGATAGGATAAGGTCCCAACTCAAGAGTCACACCCCCGACAAAAGACCCGCCTATAGGTCGAAACCCTGGTGGACCCCCAACCTAATGGCACAGAGATCAGCCTTCCACTCCACTGTCCGAGCGGATCTTAAGGACCCCCTCCCCTCGTCCAAAGGATTGTGCAGGGAGGCACGCCTCCTATACTTCCAGGCGATTAAGAAGGCCAAGAATGATTACTGGAAGAACTTCCTGCAAACGGCGAACCCCCAAACCCTCTGGACGGCGAAAAGGTTCGCGTTCGGAAAACCTCGTGACAGATTCCCTCAAATTCCGAGGGCGAATACCCCTAATGAAATCAACAAGGCCCTCCTTGAACACTTCTTTCCCGACAAGAGGTCTGCACCCCCCCCTCTCATCCTACGTGAGTTTAAAGATGTCCCAGAGCTGTCGGCGGAAGAAATTTCAGCGGCTCTTCGGAAGTCCTCCTCGTCCTCTGCTCCCGGGCCGGACCAGATACCCTACTCAGTCAGGAAGAAGGTCCACCGGATCAACCCTAGAATTCTCACATCCCTCTTGAGTTCCCTGGTTAGGTACGGGCACCACCCTCCCTCCCTGAAGAAGGCCAATGGCATTGTGCTGGATAAACCTGGCAAACCCTCCCATGACACTCCTACATCGTTGCGCAACATCGTCCTCCGGGAGACTGTTTCCAAGATCCTGGAAAGGGTTATGGCAAATGGGCTTTCCGCCCTGTCTCGGTTCCTGGGTCTCCTCTCCCCCAATCAGACTGGCTCCCTACCTGGTCTAAGTACCTTTGACGCGGCGGCTACCCTCTCCCAC
Source organism: Tuber brumale (assembly GCA_014065205.1). NCBI lineage: Eukaryota > Fungi > Ascomycota > Pezizomycetes > Pezizales > Tuberaceae > Tuber > Tuber brumale. Next base: position 886,644 of record JACCEG010000002.1, read on the forward strand.
GAGGTCCAGCTGTTCACGCGCCCCAAGCTCAAGGTGTCTACCCTTTTCCTCGACATCAAAGGAGGCTTCTACAACGTCTCTGCCCCGATACTCTGCGCCAGACTCGCCACCAGGGCAGTCAACCCCTACATGGTCTCGTGGATAAGGTCTTTCCTCCTCGACCACACCTGCCACCTGGTCTTCCAGGGTGCACCTCAAATCTTCTCACCTGTCTCGGTTGGTACCCCTCAGGGCTCTCCGATCTCCCCCCTGCTCTTTGTCATTTACGTCTCTACCCTCCACTTCTCGGTCCTCAGGGGCCTCATCATATCCTACGTGGACGACTTCGTGGTCACGGTTGCCTCGGGCTCTTACCGGAGGAATATCCAAAGACTGCAAGGCATCACCAAAGTCCTACACCGGAAGGCTGGTTGGCTGGGTGTGGCCTTCTCAATCCCGAAGACGGAACTCATGCACTGAGAGACCCCCTCTCAAAAAATCCCCCCACCCCCGATCCCGGTCCAGCTGGACAACCTTGTGTTTCGCCCATCTAAGCTAATACAATGGCTCGGTTACTGGTTCGAGCCCTCCTCCACTTCATGCACGAAAGGCACCTCGGCCCACTTCATTAGAAGACTCGGTCTGGCCCAAGGCGCCTTCGCCACCATCAAGAGACTATCTAGACCCGGTAAGGGCCTTCCCCCCTTCCTCAGCCACCATCTGGCAGCATCATTGATCTCCCCGATCCTCCTCTACGGCGCGGACCTTTTCTCCCCGTGTCTTACCCTCCGCGACCGCATGTCGGTCCTCTGGAGGGCTGTCCAAAGATGGGTCACGAACTGCTTCTCCTCGACACCTATCGGCACACTTGCCTGCGAGTCAGCCCTGCCTCCCATGCCCCTTCTGATACGTCACCGCCAAAGACTTGCAGCCATGAGACTGGTTTGCCTCCCGCCAGAGGCCAACCCAGCAACTGCCAGGCTCCACCCCACATTCCTGACTTCGTCCCCCTTCAGGGCCCTTGACGACCATCGACACCACACACGAGGCCTGACATGGGTCTATGCTCCCCTCTCCTGGAAATCCGCTGTCCCCTCCCCCCCTATAAGAAAACACCTTCCAATTGATGCTATCGCTCATCGAACCCTCCACTTCATCCCTGTTTCCGGCCCCCTGCCGGGGGCCTCCCCCGACCTCCTCCCACCAGCCTGTCTTCCAATTGGAGAAGGCACCCCTCTTACAAGTCTGTTAAGTTGAAAATTAGATCGGCGCTAGTCAAAGACTGGAACGACCAGTTCCCGCCACCCCCAGCCTACTCCTACCCCGCCTCCCTGGCGCCCCACCCCTTCATGGGGCTAGGAAGATTCATGGCGGGGAGGATCCACCTGATGCGATCAGGCAAGAGCTACCTCGCTGCCCATCCTTCATAGTTCACTGAGGACCCCTCCCCCCTCTGCCCATTTTGCGAGGAAGATTAGGAGGACTTCAACCATGCCATCCTGTCCTGCGAGTCCAGCAGGGAGCCTCGGGAACGCCACCTCCAGGGCCTCACGTCGTTAGATAGGGACAGCCTCCTCTGGTCAGACCCCTCCGCTCTCAACTCCCTAGCTCGATACATAAACGTCACAGTGACAGGTTTCCCACCAGGCATGCCCCCAGCGGAGTGCGACCCTCAGCGCCACCCGACCGCGGACGCGTCTGCTCTACCGATCCACAGTTTCGCTCCCTGAAAAGAGACCGACCTCCGCCCGTTATGTTTTTCTGTGCTAGGAAATTATTTTTTGTCATGATCATGCATTTTTTTGCTTTATTTCCTTAGGGATTTGGTGTCGGCTATCGGACATGCTCAGGAGGTTTTTATAGTTTGGTGCAAGAGTTCTTTTCTTACTTGCGGGTTTTTGAGATTAAGGTTTTGTTTATGCCATAGCTAGCGCTGCATGCAAGTTCTTGTACCATAAATCAATGAATACATGAAGTAAAAAAAAAAAAAAAAAAAAAAGAAAAGAAAAAAAGCCGTGTAGATAGGCTAAGGGCCTCCCCCCTTTCCTCTGCCATCGGCTGGCATCATCCCTAATCTCCCCGATCCTCCTATGGGGTGGACCTCTTCTCACCAAGCCTCACCCTCCTGGACTGAATGTCCATCTTTTGGAGAACTGTACAGCGGTGGGTGACTAACTGCTTTTCTTCCACCCCGGTTGGCATCTTGGCATGTGAATTGGCTCCCTCCCCCCTTCCACTATTAGTCCTCTGCCAACAACGACTCACTGCCGTCTGACTGGTGTGCCTCCCCCCCGATACCAACCCGGCGTCTGCGAGGCTCCACCCATCCTTTCCCTCGTCCTCTTCTTTCCGGGCCTTGGAGGACCACCTTCACTTAACAAGAGTCCTGACGTCCATCTATGCCCCTCCCCTTTAGAAAACCCCTTCAGGGCTGTCCTTTTACAAGAAAGCACCTTCTGCTAGGGGCGATTGCGCACCACACTCTCCCAATCATTGACATCTCAAGCCCCGTCCCAGTGGCCTCACCCAACCTTCTTCCTCCTGACCAGCTCCCCCTCAGAGAGGGGATCCTGTCCTACCAGTCAATCAATAGGAGAGTGAGAGCTGCGCTCACCAAGGATTGGGCCACCCAGTTCCCCCCTCCATCCTATTACCAATATGCTGTGACCCTCTCGCCCCACTCCTTTATGGGTCTGGGAAGGTTTATAGCCGGCAGGATACACTAGATGTACTCGGGCAAGAGTTATCTCGCTGCCCATGCCTCCTGGTTCACTGACAACTCCTCTCCCCTCTGCCCCCATTGTGAGGAGGATGAAGAGGACTCCGCTCATGCTATCCAATACTGTGAGTCTTGCTACGAGCCTCATGTGCACCACCTCCCGAGGCTCACCGACATTGGCAGGGACAGCCCACTGTGGACCAACACAAATGCCCTCCACTCCCTGGCATTGTATCTCAATGTGACCGCCACAGGCTTTCCCTTTGGCATGCCGCCTGTGTGCTAGGACCCCCCACCCGGACTCTCTACTGAAGAGCGGAGCTCCCGATCCATGGTTTCAGGTCATGAAGCGTGATGCCCACCACCTACTTTGATCTGCCTGAAGACAGCTTTTGTTTTGATCATTCTTTGGTGGTTGATTGTATTTTTCATTATGATTTTTGTATTTTGCTGCTTTAGTTCCTTGGGATTTCGTGTTGGCTATCGGATACTACTAGCAGGATTTTATATTTTGGTGCGAGATTTTCCATTTGTGCTAGCGATTTTTGAGATTGAGGTTTGGTTTATGCCATAGCTAGCGCTGCATACAAGTTCTTGTACCGTAAACAATGAATAGATGATGATAAAAGGAAAAAAGAAAAAAGAAGAAAAAAAAAGGGCCGAGTGGATCAGATTTTCATGCTTTGTTCTAAGTTATTTCCTAACTTATTACCTTATACTTTTATGAATATAAAACCTTTACGCTCTTTACGAATTATTACCTACCAGATGAATACACTATCGCGCAAGTACAGTGGGAGAAAGGGTGCGATAGGCGATAAAGACTAGGGACACGAGAGTCTCTCCCACCTTATAGTAGGCATATGCCTAAGAACTATTGTCGAGAAAGAATAACAGAAGTATCGTCTACCTGTTGCCGAGACCTCATACCGGTTAGGGATCGTAACATTACGAAGTGTCACTTATACTGATGCTTAGACGATATCAAGACGGACTACACCTTCGAAGATGAGTCACTCGAGCTACCTGAAGTAGCGGACGAATTACAATGCCTGGTATCGTAACTAGGACGAACACGAAGCCTGATAACACTAGAAGAACAATCAGTTCACAAGGAATCCAGCTCTGAAGAAGATGAAGGCAAACTGATGGAAGCACCGAGACCAGCAGGTAGAGAAGGAGCAGGTCCGGAACTGGGCTCAGCTTTAGAACTCAGCAGAGAACCAATTGAACTGATCCTCAGAATGATGGGACAATACCGACCCAAAGTCACGCAACCAGAAACATACGAAGGAAACAGGCACGAACTCAGAAATTGGGTGGCCAAATTAATGATCTATTTTCGTGCCACGAACTGGCATGATAGCCACGATGTGGAAAAGATCGTTCACGTGTCAAGTACCCTATAAGGTGATGCAAGCAAATGGCTCACCCTATATCCGGAAAGTACCAAACCAATGGAAAGGAGAAGTTGGGATGACTGCAAAGAAGCTATCAAAAAGCAATTTGTAGAAGTGGATCCAAGAGGTGTGGCCAGTATCCATACAATGAATATGAAGTAAGGATCCTGATCCATGATAGAATACTGGAATGAGTTCAGGCTCGACCAGACAGAAGCACTATTGGGCGATGCAATAGCGTCACAATATCTATACGCAGCAATGTCGGAAAAGCTGCAGAACGAATTTGAATACTACAACCCTACAACTAACACTGTCGAAGAACCAGCCGCCTGGGCAATCGAGAAGGAAACCCGGCTTGGAATCTTGATGAACCTAAAAATGTCAAATTGCGGCAAAATGAAGAAGATGTCATGAATGTGGCTTAGCAAGGATAAGATTTTCACATGACTCATAGTTATGAGTCATAGGTATGTTATGTTTCGCACATGACCTCATTTGAGGTCATGGGTTTCGCACATATGACCACTTTAGTCATATGACTAGGTTATGATGTTATATTATGTTTCGCACATGAGCTCATTTAGAGGTCAGGGGTTTTGCGCATGTGACCATTTTGGTCATATGACTAGTTTATGATGTTTTGATGTGACTCACAGTTGTGAGTCACATGTGATATGTGACGCAAAAGTATGAGTCACAAAGGCGTGAAGGGCAACTATATGAGGAGGTCATTAGGACCGAGTAGATAGGCCACTGCGCCTCCGCTATTTTCCTCCCCCTACATTTCTACCTCGTCCTCAACACCATCAGTGTCCGGTGTACCCATACCTCCCTACCACCCTAAAAAGATAATCAGGCCGAGGCCTCCCTGTCACTACAGGTATGGCCACAGTTCCCCTTCCTCCGTCAGAACACTTCTCTGTATTGGGTGTCCGCCCCCATGTCCCCCTTCTCCTCGAGCTCCAAGAGAGGTCCTCGACGGACGCGGGAATCTCCAACCATCTTTTCCCACCCATCTGCTCTGTGGAGCTTGATGACCTATCCCCCGGAGAGGCTATCATTCTCCCCCTCCTCTGCACCTCACTTCTGGCATCAAGATCTATCTCCGCCCAGGTTGACGAACGGGCCTGCGCAGTTGCCCGCCTTGCAGGACATGTCGAAGAACTCTCCTCCCGTAGAGAAAAGCCTCAGCCCCCTCTTCCTTCTGCCATCCAAAACGACGCGATGGCTGCGTTACTCGCCGCCCTCCAACTGTCGGTTAGGGACCTGGCTTCCTGGCTGACCACCCCCCTCCCCCAACCAACACGCCACCAACAACCCCCACCCCAGCACCCCGCGCCTGCAGCGCCCTCCACCCACACAACTCAGGCAGCTGCTTCCTGAAAGGGTAAGGAGATCGCTGCATCTCTCCTAACCGCTAACCTCGCGGCCGTGTTGAACCCCCCCTACGAGGGTGGGGGCGACACTGATATCCCCTGCTATAGCATGGAAGACCAGAAATGGTATGGTGACCCGGCCGCGTATGCGGCAAAATTCCCGCGCTCCTGGGAGGCCCAGACATACAGGAAAGGGAAGTATCCCCCCCTCACAGAGTTCCACGCTGTCCCTCGGACGTTGGCTCAGGCCGGCCCCTCCTCCTACGCTAAGGCCACTTCCGCTGGTCAGAAGAAGAAGGGAAAGGCAGACAAAGCAAAAAATACCCCCTCGGCTCCCTAGGTGGCATCTGGTTCGGCACCCTCGGCCCCCTCAAAAGGTCCCAGGAGCCTCCCCGCTGCTGAGAGAAGACTTGTCTCTCCGAGGTCCTCCCCCTTCCCCCACTCCCAGTCTGAACGTCTTGCTGCCTCTTTCCCGGACATTGCTGCCTCCGTCCTCCACGAAGCTGGCTACACCCTTCCCCTATCCTTCACTGCCCATGTCAACAACAGAGGAGCAGTGACCCTTCTCGCTCTCTCCCCACTTGTCCCCTCAACCGCATATGCACCATACTACGAAGCCCTCACAGCCAAGCTGAACCAGTCTTTCCCAATAGGTGATGCCCCTGGGCTCCCTTTTCGTCCGGCCTTCAACGAAGTCCAACTGGCAATTCATTTCCTCCCCATCACGTACCTCCTGGAAGACGACGCAGACCTTCAGCAGTCTCTCAGCAATACCATCCTGAATGTTAACAACGTCCAGGTTCTCTCCGCCCGCTACCTGAACCCCGACCGTGACTCCAGAGTCCTCAAGAAAGCAACCTCGGTGGTTGTGACTGTCGCACCTGAAAATGAGGCCACAATGTTGGACAACGCTTACCTTTTCTTCTCTCGATGCAAGATCGAGAGAGCATACTTGGCTAACAGCCTCACTCAATGCCATTACTGCTGGGAGTACGGTCACCACTCGGCTAGATGCAAGATTGACCACCCAGTCTGCCCAATCTGCGCTTTATCCCACAGAAAACAGGCATATAGGTGCCAGAACCCCACGTGCCCTGAGGACGGTAATCTCAGAGCAGTTGTCGACTGCTGCCCCTCCTCCCCCTCAGTATGTGCTGGCTGCAAGGGCATACACCCCAGCTTCGCTAGAAAATGCCCATCAAGACCTCCCCCCCCTCCTGCCCGTAGGAAGTCCCCTCCTACGACAAATGTAGAAGCTATGGACACGACGAACGACTCCGGCGAGGGTCCTTCAACTGGTTCACGATCTTTCCTACTCCCCTTTGCTCTTGAAACAGCCCGCCCTTGGCGTGGTGATGCCCCCTCAACACGTCCCCCCGTTCCCGCCCCAAAACCCCAAGGAGGTGCCCTGCCGAACCCCGCATGGTAGAAATCTCCCACTCCTCTCCCCCCGCCTGAGACGCCGGAAGGCGTGTAATGGTTGGTCACACCTCTCCTTTGAGTTCTGCGCCGGCGGCGGACTCCCGTAACCCGATATCTATTCTACGACACAACTGCTTGGGAAGCTGGGATGAGTTTCTTTCCCTTTTTAATTCTTTTCCTCTGTTGGATTGCCCACCTACCCTTGGTGCCCTCCAAGACCCCCCTCTACAGAGGAACAGGCCTCCGTCGTTCCCAGGGTTTAAATCCTTTTTGCCTCCATGCCACGACGGTGGCAAGCCCAGAGTGGCCTGCTACTTCCACCTCTCCTCCACTCAAGAGTTTTCGGTCCTCCCAGTCTTTACAGAGGCTAGGAACTGGATGGCAGTTGATTTTCACTCCTCTGTTGGCTTCTTTGATTCTTTCGTTACCAAGTTCTGGGTTGTGAACCTCTACAGCACGTGGGATGGTTACCCCTTCTGCCGCTCCATCCCTCGCGAGGCTGCCTTCCCCCATACCCCTACACGGATGCTGGTCGTCGGGGACTTCAATATCCACCACCCCTCAGCGGATCCTGGCCGTCTTTTCTCGATTTCAGACCTGGGCGCCTCAGCCCCTTACTTTGAAAAAGCTGCTGAAGAGGGTTTCTGCCTTTTGAACACCTCCGGTATACTTACTTACTTCCTCTTTGACCCCGGGCTACGCCCCTCAGTCATAGACCTCGCATTTGCCAGCTCCTCGCTGTCCCCCAACTCTAGCTCGTGGGAAACTCCGCTGCCCCTGCCAGGGTCCGCCCACGTCCCTATCCTCATAACCCTTTCACAGCCGTTGGCCCGCCCTCCCCCCCCCGCCCCCGCGTGGATGAAGACCGACTGGCTATCCCTTGAGGATGTTATTAAAGCCATGAGATTCGACCCCCCTCCTCCCCTCTTCACGCCACACTCCTTTTCAACCTGGTTCGACACCGCCCTGGGCAGACTCAGGACCGCCCTCGGACTACGCACTCTGGACAAAAGGCCCTCCCCCAGATCCAAGCCCTGGTGGACCCCCAATCTCACTGCACAAAGGGCTGCCTTCCACGCAACGGTTCGATCGTCGCGTCAGGACCCACTCCCCTCATCAAAGCAGCGGTGCTAGGAAGCCCTCCTATTATACTTCAAGGCTATAAAGAAGGCCAACACCAATTATTGGAATAATTTCCTGAATACAGCCACTCCCCAGACACTCTGGACTGCGAAACACTATGCCTTCTGAAGGCCTCCAGACAGGTTTCCACAGATACCGGGGGCCGAAAGCCCCATGGACATAAACACTGCGCTTCACTCCCACTTCTTCCTGGAGAAGCAGTCCTCGAGCCCACCGGCGATTATGCGTGAGTTTAAAGAAATTGCTCCACTAATGGCAGGAGAAGTTACAGTCGCGCTCGGGAATCCCTCCTTGTCCTCCGCGCCCAGCTCCGACCAGATCTCCTACTCTGTCCAGAAGAGGGTTCACGCGTTGCACCCTAGCATTCTTCCCTCCATTCTCGGCCCTCTTGTCCGGTATGGACACCATCTCCGCTCCCTGAAGAGGGCAAATGGGATAGTCCTTGACAAGCCAGGGAAGCCCTCCTACGACACGCCAGCCTCTTTCCGCATCATTGTCCTCCTCGAGACCATTTCCAAGATCCTAGAAAGGGTTACGGCCTCTCGCCTTTCCGCCCTCGCCTGATTCCCGGGCCTCCTGTCTCCCCACTAAACTGGTTCCCTTCCTGGTTTGAGCACCTTTGACGCAGTGGCGACCCTCTCTCACGAGGTGCAGCTTTTGATGCGCCCCAAGCTTAAGGTCTCGACCCTCTTCTTAGACATCAAAGGAGGCTTTGAAAATGTCTCGGCCCCTACACTCTGCGACAGGCTCACCACTAAGGCAGTCAACCCGTACATGGTCTCGTGGATGAGGTCTTTCCTCCACGGCCGCTCCTGCCGCCTGGTTTTCCAGGGGGCCCCCCAAGTGTTTTCACCAGTCTCTGTCGGCACCCCCCAGGGGTCCACGATCTCCCCCCTTCTGTTTGTGATCTACATATCCTCCCTGCACTTCTCGGTCCCTCGGGGCCTCATCCTCTTTTACATGGACGACTTTGCTGTCACGGTTGCCTCTGGCTCATATCGCCGTAACGTCCAGAGGCTTCAAGGCATCACCAGAGCACTCCAGGCGAAAGCTAGAAAGCTAGGGGTGGCCTTCTCGATCCCGAAGACAGACCTCATGCACTGGGTAACCTCGGCGCAAAAGGTCCATCCTCCCACGATCCCTGTCTTGATAGATGGGCACCTCTTCCGCCCATCCAAGTTGATACGCTGGCTTGGATACTCGTTCGAGCCATCATCCACCTCCTGCAACAAAGGCACTTCCTCCCGCTTCACCAGAAGGCTCGGCTTGGCCCAGGAAGCCTTCGCAACGATCAAATGGCTCTCCAGGCCCGGCAAGGGTCTCTCCCCCTCTCTCTGCCACTGCTTGGCATCCTCCCTCATCTCCCCCATCCTCCTCTATGGGGCGGACCTTTTCTCACCCAACCTCACCCTGCTCGATAGGATGTTCATCTTTTGGAGGTCTGTCCAGAGATGGGTTATGAATTGCTTTTCGTCTACTCCGATTGGCATCCTCGCATGTGAATCGGCCCTCCCCCTCCTTCCGCTTCTAGTTCGCCACCGTCAAAGGCTGGAGGCCGTAAGGCTTGTCTGCCTCTCCCCTGAAGCCAACCCGGCGACGGCTAGGCTACACCAGTCCTTTCCTACCTCCTCCACCTTTCGGGCCCTAGAGGACCACCGCCGTTGCACTAAGTGGCTGTCGTCCATCTATGCCCCACTTCTCCGCAAAACCACTCCTCCATGCCCCCCCATACGAAAACATCTTCCGTTGGACGCAATTGCCCACAGGACCATCCAGTTCATTAATCCCTCTAGCCCTATTCCAGTGGCCTCCCCCGACCTCCTTCCTCCTGACCAGCTTCCTTTAGCGGCAGGGATCCCATCCTACCATTCGGTCAAGCTGAGACTGCGCAATGCGCTCCTTCGGGACTGGTCCACCCAGTTCCCCCCCCCGCCCTACTACCCTTATGCCGCGTCACTTAATCCCCATCCTTTCATGGGCTTAGGGAGATTCACAGCGGGTAGGATCCATCAAATGCGCTCGGGCAAGAGTTACCTCGCTGCTCACCCCTCCTGGTTCACTGACATCCCCTCCCCCCTCTGTCCTCACTGTGAGGAGGTGGAAGAGGATTTCGCTCACGCTATTCTTTACTGCACGTCTCGCAAGGACCCTCATGAGCGTCACCTCCAAGGGCTCACAGACGTCGGCGGAGACAGCACCCTATGGACCAACAAAGACACCCTCCACTCCCTGGTGTGATACCTGAACGTGACCGCCACAGGCTTCCCTCCCAGCATGCCACCTGTATGCTGGGACCCCCCACTCGCATCCGCTTCCGAGGATGAGGGCCTCCCAATTTACAGTTTCGCTCCCGTAACGTGGGCGCTCGCACCCCACTCCGCTCCGTCCGGCAGTTGTTTTTCATTTCTTTTCTTTTTTGATTGACCGGTTTGGATTTACTTTTCATTATGAGTTTTGTACTTTCCTGTTTTAGTTCCTTGGGATTTCGTGTTGGCTATTGGACACCACTAGGAGGATTTTATAGCTTGGTGCGGTTATTTCTTTTGTGATTGAGGGTTTTTGAGATTAAGGTTTTTCTTTATGCCATAGTTAGCGCTGCATGCAAGTTATTGTACCGTAAACAAAGAATATAGGAGGATAAAAAAAAGAAGAAAAAAAAGAAAAAGAAAAAAGAAAAGACTGAGTAGATAGGCAATCCTCCGTCTCCTCTATTTTCCTCGCGCTTGAAATCAACCCTCAACGCTTGGAGTTCATGAACCATCCACCCCCCCTCTCCTTCCACGATGGCTCCGGCTTAGGAGTGACGGCCATTTCCCTCCTCTCCTCACTGCCCTCTTCTGCTTTCTTAAGATGTCAGGGCTTTCCTTTCTTTGGGTGCTAGTATGCCTCTCGTGCTGCCCATTCTCGCACCCCTTCTTCGCTTAGCGAGGCCCCTCCATACCGTCGGTGACCTTTCGCTTCCCATGCCTCAGACGGCTGGAAATACGGTTTGCTGTTCGCCAGGACTCTTCGACCGGCCCACGGGTTGATCTTGCTCCTCCCCACCGTCGGTTTAAGCGGTGGTATCCCATCCACTAAGTGACGCTATCTCTCTGAGAATATGGGACTACATGAGAGACGCGGTAAAATACTTGCCATTTCCCACTCGGGACCGCCTAGAAGGACACGAACATGATTACCGAGAGTTGACACGGTCGGGTTCGGTTTCCATCTTGTTCTGTCGGTTGGATCAGCTTGCATCCTACTGCTATACCCTCCCTCGGCTTGCACCCTACTGCACCACCCTCTCCTGCCTCCCCCCCACAGGCGGCCCATTTTCTCGGTTGCAATGCGTTCTGGGATAGCTTCTACAGTTTTCTGCTGCCAGCGCATATACCTGGCATGGTTGTTGTGGGATCTGTGGTGATTGTTTTTCTTTTGTTTCTTCCCGAGCTGTTCTGGGCGGTTACCTTCCTATGTTTTCCTGCTTTCTTCTTAGTTAGGCTTCTCCTATTCCCTGGGTTCGCTTGTGAGGTAGGGACGGGTTTTTCTTTGAGGCGAGATGTGCGGTGAGGCCCATACTCGAGGGGCCTGGGGATATGGTCGGGCTAGTCGGAAGGAGGAATGGGTATTGTTTATGCCATAGCTAGCGCTGCATGCAAGTTCTTGTACCCTAAATAACAATGAATACATGTTGATAAAAAAAAAAAAGAAAAGAAATGTACCGCGTAGATAGGCTCTTCACACTTCGTTCTAAGTTATTTCCTTACTTATTACTTTATGCTTTTGAGAATATAAAACCCTTTACACTCTTTACAAATACCTACCTACGAGACGAGAACTGTACTACACGAATAGAGTTGAAGAAAGAGTACAATAGGCGATAAGGATCAGAGACAAGAGACTCTCTCCCACCTTATCGTAGACATAGGTCTAAGAACTATCGTTGAGAGAAAAGACAAGAGAAGTATCGTCTACCCATTGCTGAGAACTGACACCGGTTAGGGATCATAGCAGGAGATTTCCACTCTATGGAATACAGACAGGACATTCAGACCAGTATGGCGGCCCTCCGAATAGAGTTTCAAACCTACTGTCAACCGCGAAGTGGAAATGAACAAGGCTCAGATACGATGATCCCTCACCTTGTCCAATAAAGAATACAAAAAGTGAAGAGATCACAATCTCTGCTTAAAATGCATCAGAAAAAAACATTGAATCTGGGAATGCCGAAACAGACCAGACAATGGGCAAAAATCGATGACACTTGCCCAAGGCAATAACTGGATCAGACAACAGAAGAGAACCAATTGGAGGGAGATAACCATGGAAGAGCATCAACCGGAAAAAGAAGACAGTCCCCAGTAAGAGATGGTCTGGTGGACAAGAAGGGGAGGAAAACCATCTGAAGGGAAAGGACAATATGAACGAAATGAAAAAGATCACCATGGCAAACTACTACACGGCACTACTGGAAGAAGAAGGAGATCATATTATGATCAAAACAATGGTATATGATACGAAAAAGAAGGGCACTATGATACATGCGATGCTCGACTCAGGGGTAACCGAGGATTTCATCGACAAGGAAATCTGCAACAAATTCAACTACCCCCTGATACTGACAGGAACGAGGAGACAGGTTTATCTCGCAGATGGAAAGCCCAGCACTATGGGATTTATAACCCATAGAGTGCAAGTACCTATAGCCATAGGCAGCCATAGAGAAGAGGCGACCTTCCAGGTAGCAAACCTAAAGAAGCACGAGCTTGTCCTTGGGATGCCATGGTTACGACAATACAACCCCATGATCGACTGCGACAACCACAAGATTACGTTCGCTAATGAATGATGCATGACAGGATGTCACAACAGTTCGCCGGTGATGTATACGACACCAGAAAGAGAGCCAAAAGAGGCGAACCTGCAGGCACGATTTGACCAACTCTGAGAAGAACCAGATCGGAGAATCACATTCAAGAAGTTACACAAGATGGCACTGGGACCAATCAAGGGCTCCCGACCAGCAGCGGGACATGACCTGTACGCCAACCAAGATAAGATGATCCAAGTACGAGGTCAAGAAATGATATCAACTGGAATAGCGATAGGATCACCTCCCGATACCTATGGATAGATAGCACTACACAATGGACTAGCAGTCAATAAACGACTCATTACCAATGGGGAGGTCATCGATGGCGACTATACTGGAGAGATCAAGGTAGTTCTCGCCAACCTGGGAGATATTGACCAAGAGATTCGACAACGAGACCACATCGTACAGTTGATCAGCGAGAAGATCAATACAGAAGAAGTGCATGAAGTACGAGAACTTCAGCACACCAAAAGAGCAATGAAGAGCTTTGGTAGCATGAATAGCTCAAAGACCAAGAAAGAGGAATCAGCTCAGATTTGAGAAATATCAGCCCACGCTTTCGGCCGATATTACAAGAGAGGAGACCTTACAGGGATCCTGAAGTGGAACGCACAAGAGGAAAAGATAGAACAGGCATGTATCAACATTAGCACTGAGCTGGCAATATAACAGACACAACCACGAAAAGAGAAAGAGTAGTACGACATAATACCACATGAATACCATTAATTCACAAACTTATTCCTGGAAAAAGAAGCGGATTGACCACCACCAAGGTGACCAGGAGTGGACCACAAGATCCACATTGAGAATGATGAAAAAAACAAAAGCAAAGAAAAAGATTCGTTATCAATGCCTTTACCCACTAGGGGAAAATAAGTTGGAGGAATTACGTGGATATATTCAACAAAATATGAAGAGAGGATGGATATGACATGTGTTCGCGTCTGCTGGATCACCCATCCTATTTGTCAAGAAAAAGGATGGAAAGATGAGACTATGTGTAGACTACTGAGCGCTCAACTCGGTAACAAAGAAGGACCAATACCCGCTACCACTGATCGGGGAGGCACTGGATCGATTAAGAAAAGTAAAATATTTCACGAAACTGGAGATCAAGGACGCCTACCACAACATACGGATAAAGGAAGGAGACAAATGGAAGACGATCTTTGCAACACGATACGGAATATATGAATATTTGGTCACGCCATTTGGCCTAACCAATGCACTGGCATCATTCCAACAATGGATTAATTGAGTACTCAACAAATTCCTGGATATATGCTGCATAGTCTACCTAAATGATGTACATATATATTGGGAAAACCTGGGACAACACCGAAAGGATGTCAGCAATATTATGAACGAAATTGAGAAATCGGAGATGAAGATTAAACTATCTAAATACGAATTCCATGAAACAGAGACAGAATACCTTGGATTCATCATCAACGGAACGGGAGTCCAAGTAGATCCAGTCAAAACGGCAGCAATATGGGACTGGACAAAACCAAACAACAAAACCGACATCCTATACTTTATGGGATTCTGCAACTTTTATCAAAGGTTCCTTGAGGGATTCAGCAGGATGGCATAACCTCTATACAACCTCACCAAGAAGGATGTCAAATGGGAATGGAGAGAAAAGGAGCGGAAAGCCTGTGATGACATCAGAACTAGACTTATGACAGCACCAATATTGGTGCCCTTCGACCTATAAAGGAAAAGGACCATCGAGACAAACGTATCGAAATATGTTTGTTCAGGAATCCTGTCTCGAAAATGCGAAGATGGAAAATGGCGCCCAGTGTGCTATCGATCAAAAACAATGACACTGGCAGAATGCAACTACGATGTTGCCAACAAAGAGCTACTAGTGATAGTTCAAGCACTCAAGGAATGGAGAAGATACATATAGAATAAGGACCACCAGGTCAGAGTTCTGACAGGGCAAGAGAATCTGGTTCCCTTCATGACGACGAAGGAGGTCAATGATAGACAAATCCGATAGATGGAGAGTCTGAGCAAATACAACTTCAAAATCAAATACCGACCTGGAAAAGAAGTAGGAAAACCAGACGCCTTAATGCGGATATCAAGTGATAAACCACAAGACAAAGAAGGCGAGAGGATCAAACAGAAAAATCGAATATTACTCACGAAAGAATACTTCGAAGTGATGGAGTCAACAGAGATCCAGGACGAGGACAAAGAAGAACTATAAAAAGCAATCCAAGAAGAAAAAGAGTTCTGAGAAATAAGGGAGAGCTTGAAAAATGGAGAAAAAGAAAGAAAAGGGGTAGCTTTAGACCTATGTGAGTGGAAGGACCACTATCTCGGGTACGACGGAAAGATATAGATACCGGAAAATAATAAGATAAGAATGAACGTTATCCGGAAACACCACAACGATAAACAGGCTGGACACGGGAAACAGCTAAAACAACAGAGCTGCTCACAGGGAATTATAACTGGCCAAGACTGAGGGAGTCAGTCAAACAATACGTGAAAAATTGTGACATATGCTAAAGAACGAAAGTGGTGCGACTTGCACCATATAGGCTATTAAAACCCAACGAAGCACTGGAAAAACCATGGGCATCCATATATATGGATTTCATAATGGATTTACCTGAGCCAATAGATATGACTCAATATTAGGCATGGTAGATCGCCTGACCAAAATGAGCCATTTTATACTGGTACAAATGGATATGATGGCATGGCAGTTCGCGACAATATTCATCAAAGAGATGTTTCGACTACATAGACTGTCAAAAGACATCATGACCAATCAAGGATTTATATTCACGTCAGCAATAGGGAAAGAGATAATGGTCACGAATGTGGCTTAGCGAGGAAAGGTTTTCACATGACTCATAGTTATGAGTCATAGGTATGTTATGTTTTGCACATGACCTCATTAGAGGTCATGGGTTTCGCACATCTGACCACTTTGGTCATATGATAAGGTTATGATGATAGGTTACGTTTCGCACATGACCTCGTTTATAGGTCATGGGTTTTGCGCATATGACCAATTTGGTCATATGACTAGTTTATGATGTTTTGATATGACTCACAGTTGTGGGTCATATGTGGCGCGTGACTTAGGGGATGAGTCACAATGGCGTGAAGGGGGACTATATAAGGAGTACATTAGGTCCGAGTAGATAGGCCATCCTCCGTCTCCTCTACACACCCGGCGATTGAAATCAACCCTCAACGCTAGGTACTCGTGAACCATCCACCCCCCCTCTCCTCCCACGATGGCTTCGGCCTAGGAGTGATGGCCATTTCCCCCCTCACCTCACTGCCCTCTTCTGCTCTCTTACGCGTCGAGGCTTTTCTCCCTCTAGGTTCCGGTACTGCCTTCCTGCTGCCCGTTCTCGCCCACCTCCTCGCTCAGCGAGGCACCTCCTCACGGTCGGCGACCGCTCGCTTCCCATGCTTCAGACAGCTGGGAACACGGTTTCTGCGGTACGCGAGGA
>JACCEG010000002.1:903805-914183 GCA_014065205.1 Tuber brumale
AACAAAAAAGTCCGAGTAGATAGGCCATCCTCCGTCTCCTCTACACACCCGGCGATTGAAATCAAACCTTCTCGTTTGATCTCACGAACCATCCACCCCCCCCTCTCCTCCCGCGATGGCCTCGGCCTAGGAGTGACGGCCATCTTCCTCCTCTCCTCACTGCCCTCTTCTGCTCTTGCACGCGTCGAGGCTTTCCTCCCTCTGGGTTCCGGTACTGCTTTTCTGCTGCCCGTTCTCGCCCCCCCTCCTCGCTTAGCGAGGCCCCTCCACACGGTTGGCGACCGTTCGCTCCCCATGCTTCAGACGGCTGGGAATACAGTTTGCGGTACGCGAGGACTCTTCAACAGGCCCACGGGTCGATCTCGCTCATCTCCACGGTTGGCTTAAGCAGTGGTATCCCATCCACTAAGTGACGCTAACTCTCGTAGAAAAAGTGACTACATGAGAGACGCGGTAAGACGCTTGCCTTCGTCGCCTGGGGACCGCCTAGAAAGACACGAACACGATTACCGATAGTAGACACTGTCGCATTCGGTTTCCTTCCTGACCTGGCGGTTGGATCGGCTTGCACCCTACTACTGCGCTCCTACTCGGCTTGCACCCTACTGCTACACCTCCTTACCTCGATGGCCCTCGGGCGTCTCCACCGGGCTCCCCCGGTCTGGATGGCACTGGTCCCCGCAACCTGCCACGCGTTCTTTCCTCCGCGGCCTTGGTTTTTCTCTCTTCGCAGTCTCCCTTCCACTTTGTCGGGCTTGCCCTTAGCCGTAGACGTTTATTGTCGTAGGTGGCACTGATCGGCCGGGTTAGGATCGTTTAGGGTGGCGCAGGCTTTGGGTTTAGGCCACTGTCGGGAATTGGGGTTTCTTTTGTTCTCATGGGCTTGGGTGGCTTTCTTTTACAGTTTTTACCGTTTGTGTACACTACAAGTTGTGGGGCAGGGGAGTTTTTTCGACTGCGCGGGGTCGGGCGGGGGGTGTCATGTTCCTGGGGTTTCGGTCCTGTCTGCCAGTGCGCTTTCTGTTTGGGTTCGTTGGCGGTTTTTCTTCTGGCTGTTTCGCGCTGGCGTAGGGGGGGAGGTTTATGTGTCGGCTATAGCTAGCGCTGCATGCGGATGGTGTACCTTAAACACAGAATAAAATTGAAGATAAAAAAAAGAGAAAAAAAAACAAAAAAAAAGAAAAAGTCCCAGTAGATAGGCCATCCTCCGTCTCCTCTACAGACCCGGGGATTGAAATCAACCCTCAACGCTAGGTACTCACGAACCATCCACCCCCCCTCTCCTCCCACGATGGCTTCGGCCTAGGAGTGGTGGCCATCTCCCTCCTCTCCTCACTGCCCTCTTCTGCCCTTTCACGCGTCGAGGCTTTCCTCCCTCTGGGTTCCGGTACTGCCTTTCTGCTGCCCGTTCTCACCCCCTTTCCTCGCTTAGCGAGGCCCCTCCTCACGGTCGGTGACCGCTCACTTCCCATGCTTCAGACGGCTGGGAACACGGTTTCTGCGGTACGCGAGGAATGCTTTGCAGGCCTGATGGTCGACCTCGCTCCTCTCCTTCCTTGGGAACCTCTCTTCTTCGATTCCGTTTGGCGTTGGCTGTGGTGGACGCTTGTCTCCCTGTGTGCACGAGCACCGTGGGGGAACACCTCGGCTAGTAACTTCGGGGCCTGTCTCGCTTGGAGATTTGGCCATACCCTCCTAGTCTTACAGTTCAAGTTGGGTCTACTCTTGTTGGAGACCCCCTAGTAGGACACGAACACGACTACCGATAGTTGACACGGTCGCGTTCGGTTTCTGGCCCGTTCTGGTAGTTGGATCGGCTTGCACCCTACTGCTACTCCCTCCCTCGGCTAGCACCCTACTGCTCCACCCTCTTCCGCCGCAGCCCACAGGCGGCTCTCTTTCTCGGTTAGGTCGCGTTCCGCGATAACCTGTGCGGTTTTCTGCTGCCAGCGTGTATCTCTGGCATGGTTGTTGTGGGGCTCACCCTGGTGCGAGATTTCTTTTGTTCTTTTTTGAGATGTTCCGGGCGGTTACCTTCCTATGTTTTCCTGCTTTCTTCTTAGTTAGGCTTCTCCTATTCTCTGAGTTCGCTTGCGAGGTAGGGATGGGTTTTTCTTTGGAGCGAGATGTGCGGTTAGGCCCACACCAGAGGGTCTTGGAGATACGGTCGGGCCGGGCGGAAGGAGGAATGGGAATTGTTTATGCCATAGCTAGCGCTGTATGCAAGTTCTTGTACCCTAAATAACAACGAATACATGATGATAAAAAAAAAAAGAAAAAGAAAAAAGTCCGAGTAGATAGGCCATCCTCCATCTCCTCTACACACCCGGCGATTGAAATCAACCCTCAACGCTAGGTACTCACGAACCATGCACCCCCCCTCTCCTCCCATGATGGCTTTAGCCTAGGAGTGACGGCCATCTCCCACCTCTCCTCACTGTCCTCTTCTGCCCTTTCACGTGTCGAGGCTTTCCTCCCTCTGGGTTCCGGTACTGCCTTTCTGCTGCCCGTTCCCACCCCTTTCCTCGCTTAGCGAGGCCCCTCCTCACGGTCAGCGACCGCTCGCTTCCCATGCTTCAGACGGCTGGGAACATGGTTTCTGCGGTACGCGAGGAATACTTTTTAGGCCTGATGGTCGACCTCGCTCCTCTCCTTCCTTGGGAACCTCTCTTCTTCGTTTCCGTTTGGCGTTGGCTGTGGTGGACGCCTGTCTCCCTGTGTGCACGAGCACCGTGGGGGAACGCCTCGGCTAGTAACTTCGGGGCCTGTCTCGCTTGGAGATTTGGCCATACCCTCCTAGTCTTACGGTTCAAGTTGGGACTACTCTTGTTGGAGACCGCCTAGTAGGACACGAACACGATTACCGAGAGTTGACACGGTCGCGTTCGGTTTCTGGCCCGTTCTGGCGGTTGGATCGGCTTGCACCCTACTGCTACACCCTTCCTCGGCTAGCACCCTACTGCTCCACCCGCTCCTGCCGCAGCCCACAGGCGGCCCCCTTTCTCGGTTACGTCGCGTTCCGGGATAACTTCTACGGTTTTCTGCTGCCAGCGCGTATATCTGGCATGGTTGTTGTGGGACTCACCCTGGTGCGAGTTTTCTTTTGTTTTTTCCGAGATGTTCCGGGCGGTTACCTTCTTATGTTTTCCTGCTTTCTTCTTAGTTAGGCTTCTCCTATTCTCTGAGTTCGCTCGCGAGGTAGGGACGGGTTTTTCTTTGGGGTGAGACGTGCGGTTAGCCCCATACCAGAGGGTCTTGGAGATACGGTTGGGCCGGACGGAAGGAGGAATGGGGATTGTTTATGCCATAGCTAGCGCTGCATGCAAGTTCTTGTACCCTAAATAACAATGAATACATGAGGAAAAAAAAAAAAAGGAAAAAAAGAAAAAAGTCCGCGTAGATAGGCCATCCTCCGTCTCCTCTACACACCCGGCCATTGAAATCAACCCTCAACGCTAGGTACTCACGAACCATCCACCCTGCCTCTCCTCCCACGATGGCTTCGGCCTAGGAGTGACGGCCACCTCCCCCTATCCCCACTGCCATCGCTTGCTCTTTTTATGCGGCGTGGCTTTCCTTCCTCTGGGTTCCGCTACTGCCTTTCTGCTGCCCGTTCTCGCCCCTTTCCTCGATAAGCGTGGCCCCTTCTCACAGTCGGCGACCGCTCGCTTCCCATGCTTCAGACGGCTGGGAACACGGTTTCTGCAGTACGCGAGGACTAATCTTTAGGCCCCTTGGTCGACCTCGCTCCTCTCCTTCCTCGGGGACTCTCTCCTTCGTTTCCGTTTGGCGTCGGCTGTGGTGGACGCCTGTCTCCCTCTGTGCACGAGCACCGTAGGGGAACGCCTTGGGTAGTAACTTCGGGGCCTGTCTCGCTGGGAGATTTGGCCATACCCTCCTAGTCTTACGGTTCAAGTTGGGACTACTCTTGTTGGAGACCGCCTAGCAAGACACAAACACGATTACCGATAGTTCACACGGTCGTGTTCGGTTTCTGGCCCGTTCTGGCGGTTGGATCGGCTTGCACCCTACTGCTACACCCTCCCTCGGCTAGCACCTTACTGCTCCACCCTCTCCCGCCGCAGCCCACAAGCGGCTCCCTTTCTCGGTTACGTCGTGTTCTGGGATAACCTCTACGGTTTTCTGCTGCCAGCGCGTATCTCTGGCTTGGTTGTTGTGGGGCTCACCCTGGTGCGAGTTTTCTTTTGTTATTTCTGAGATGTCCTGGGCGGTTACCTTCTTATGTTTTCCTGCTTTCTTCTTAGTTGGGCTTCTCCTATTCTCTGAGTTCGCTTGCGAGGTAGGGACGGGCTTTTCTTTGGGGCGAGATGTGCGGTTAGGCCCATACCAGAGGGTCTAGGAGATACGGTCGGGCCGGGCGGGGGGAGGAATGGGGATTGTTCATACCATAGCTAGCGCTGCATGCCAGTTCTTGTACCCTAAATAACAACGAATACATGATGATNTGTACCCTAAATAACAACGAATACATGATGATAAAAAAAAAAGAAAAAAAGAAAAAAGAAGAAGTCCAAGTAGATAGGCCCCCCTCTCCCCTAACGTCCAATCCTGGGACAGGCCTCTCCTTCCCACGGTGTCAGACCATGTCCCAATCCTCACCACACTTTCGGAGCCCTTGGCCCGCACCTCGCTCCCCTCTCCCTCATGGATGAAGACCGACTGGCCCATCCTCGAGGAAGGGCTAAAAAGGATGAAGTTCCGCCCCCCTCCCTCCTATCCCACGCCACGGACATTGTCAATATGGTTTGACCCGGCCTTGGATAGGATAACGTCCCAACTCCAGAGTCACACCCCTGACAAAAGACCCTCCTATAGGTCAAAACCCTGGTGGACCCTCAACCTAACGGCAGAGAAATCAGCCTTCCACTCCACTGTCTGAGCGGCTCGTAAGGACCCCCTCCCCTCGTCCAAAGAATTGTGCAGGGAGGCACGCCTCCGATACTTCAAGGCTATTAAGAAGCCCAAGAATGATTACTGGAAGAACTTCCTGCAAGCGGCGAACCCCCAGACCCTCTGGACGGCGAAAAGGTTCGCGTTCGGAAAACCTCGCGCCAGATTCCCGCAGAATCCGGGGGCGAACACCCCTAATGAGATCCACCAGGCCCTCCTTGAACACTTCTTTCCCGACCAGAGGTCATCTGCCCCCCCTCGCATCCTACGTGAGTTTAAAGACGTCCCAGAGCTGTCGGCGGCAGAAATTTCAGCGGGTCTTCGGAAGTCCTCCTCGTCCTCTGCTCCCAGGCCGGACCAAGTACCCTACTCAGTCTGGAAGATGGTCTACTCGATCAACGCGAGCATCCTCACATCCCTCCTGGGTCCCCTGGTCAGATATGGGCACCACCCTCCCTCCTTGAAAAAGGCCAACGGCATAGTGCTGGATAAACCTGATAAACTCTCCTATGACACCCCTACATCGTTCCGCATCATCGTCCTCCTAGAGACGGTTTCCAAGATCCTGGAAATGGTGATGCAAATCGGCTTTCGGCCCTGGCTCGGTTCCTGGGTCTCCTCTCCCCCAACCAGACTGGCTCCCTCCCTGGTCTGAGCACCTTCGACGCGGCGGCTACTCTCTCCCACGAGGTCCAGCTGTTCATGCGCCCCAAGCTCAAGGTCTCGACACTTTTCCTGGACATCAAAGGCGGCTTCGACAATGTCTCGGCCCCGATACTTTGCAACAGACTAGCCAACAGAGCGGTCAACCCCTACATGGTCTCATGGATAAGGTCCTTCCTCCATGGCCGCACCTGCCACCTGGTCTTCCAAGGCGCGCCACAAATCTTCTCACCCGTCTCAGTTGGTACCCCTTAAGGCTCCCTGATCTCCCCCCTCCTTTTTGTTATTTACATCTCCTCCCTCCACTTGTCGGTCCCTAGGGGCCTCATCCTATCGTACGTGGACGACTTCGTGGTCACGGTTGCCTCAGGCTCTTGCCGGAGGAACATCTAAAGACTGCAAGGCATCACCAAGATCCTGCAGCGAAAAGCGGGCAGGCAGGGCGTGTCCTTCTCGATCCCGAAAACTAAACTCATGCACTGGGAGACCCCCTCCCAGAAAGTCCCCCCGCCACAGATCCCGGTCCTGCTGGACGACCTCGTCTTCCACCCCTCTAAACTAATATGGTGCCTCGGTTACTGGTTCGAGCCCTCCTCCACTTCAGGCACAAGGGGTACCACGTCCCACTTCGTTAGAAGGCGCGGTCTGGCCCAAGGCGCCTTCGCCACTATCAAAAGACTATCCAGAGCCGGTAAGGGCCTTCCTCCCTACCTCTGCCACCGTCTGGCGACACCATTGATCTCCCCAATCCTCCTCTACGTCGTGGACCTCTTCTCCCCGAGTCTTACCCTCCTTGACCGCATGTCGGTTTTCTGGAGGGCTGTCCAGAGGTGGGTCACCAACTGCTTCTCCTCGACGCCTGTCGGCACCCTTGCTTGCGAGTCAGCCCTGCCGCCCATGCCCCTTCTGCTACGCCACCGCCAAAGGCTTGCAGCCATAACACTGGTCTGCCTCCTGCCGGAGGCCAACCCAGCAACTGCCAGGCTCCACCCCACGTTCCCAACTTCGTCCCCCTTCAGGGCCCTTGACGACCATCGACACCATACGCGTGGCCTGACATCGGTCTATGCTCCCCTCTCATGGAGAACAGCTGTCCCCTCCCCCCCTATTAGAAAACACCTTGCAATTGATGCCATTGCCCATCGGACCCTCCCCTTCATCCCCGCCCCTGGCCCTCTACCGGTGGCCTCCCCCGACCTCCTCCCGCCTGCTTGCCTTCCTGTTGGCATAGGCACCCCCTCCTACAGGTCGATCAAGCTTAAAATCAGATTGGCTCTAGTCAAAGATTGGAACGACCAGTTCCCGCCACCCCCGACCTGCCTTTACCTCGTGTCCCTGACGCCCGACCCTTTTATGGGGCTCGGGAGGTTCATGGCGGGAAGGATCCACCAGATGCGCTCATGAAAAAGCTACCTCGCTGCGCACCCATCTTGGTTCACTGAAGACCCCTCTCCCCTTTGCCCGTTATGTGAGGAGGACGAAGAGAACTTCGCCCATGCCATCCTATCCTGCGAGTCCGGCAGGGAACCTCGTGAGCGCCACCTCCCGGGGCTCAGGTCGTTAGATAGGGACAGCCCCCTCTGGTCGAACCCCTCTCCTCTCAACTCACTCGCTAGGTACATAAACGTCACAGCGACAGGTTTTCCACCAGGCATGCCCCCGGCTGAAAGGGACCCTCAACACCCCCCGGACACGGACGATTCTGCCTTACCGATTCACGGTTTCGCTCCCTGAGAAGGGACCCGCCTCTGCACGTTTTGTTTTCTTGCTTTGCTAGGAGATTATTTTTCGTTATGATCATGCGTTTTATTGTTTTATTTCCTTAGGGACTTGGTGTCGGCTATCGGACACACTTAGGAGGATTTTATAGTTTAGTGCGAGAGTTCTTTTGTTACTTGCGGGTTTTTGAGATTAAGGTTTTGTTTATGCCATAGCTAGCACTGCATGCAAGTTCTTGTACCATAAATCAATGAATACATGAAGATAAAAAAAAAAGAAAAGAAAAAAAGGCCGAGTAGATAGGCCATGCTCCGCTTCCGCTATTTTCCCCCCCCTACATTTCATCCTCATTTTCAACACCATCAGTGTCCGGTGTACCTATACGATCGCGCTATTCCCAGAAGCCTCTTGGCTAGGGCCTCACTGCCTAGTCAGAAATGTCCGCGGCCTCGGTCCCCCTCCCCCCCTCAGAACACTCCTCGGTGTCAGGAATCCGCCCTCACGTCCAACTTCTGCTCGCCCTGCTTGAAAATGCAACGACAGATGCGGGAGTATCCCCACAACATTTCCCTCCGGTCAGCCAGGGGGAACTGGACGACCTCTCGCCTGGTGAAACTGTTATCCTCCCCCTCCTTTGCACATCTCTCCTGGCCTCCAGGGCCCTCTCCACTCAGATAGACGTACTCGTCCTGGAGGTCGCAAGGCTCTCCAGTCAGATCGATGACCTTCACGCGCGCAAGTCCAAACCCTGCGCCCCCCCCCCACCCCCTCCCTCCGAAAACGCTACGGCAGCCTCGCTATCCGCCCTCCAACTTTCGGTCAGAGACCTAGCGGCTCATCTGACCACCCCCCTTCCCTAACCAACATGCCACCAACAACCTCCACCCCAACAAAACGCACCCATGCAAGCCCTGTCGAAGACAGCTCGGGTAGCCCCGTCCAGAAAGGGTAAAGAGAAGGCGCCGGCCGACTCCGACCCCTCCCTCGCGAACGAGCTCACCCCCCTCTACGAGGGTGGGGGCGACAAAGACATTCCCTGCTACAGTACCAAGGATCAGAAGTGGTACGGCAACCCTGCTGCCTACGCGGCCAAATTCCCACGCTCTTGGGAGGCTCAGACCTTCCGGGAAGGGAAGTACCCTCCAGCTTCCGAGTTCCACCCAGCCCCAACATCCTCAGCCCAAGCCGGCCCCTCCTCCTATGCTCAGGCCGCTTCATCTGGACAGAAGAAGAAGGGCAAGACGAGTAAAGGGAAGAACACCCCGACTGCTGCCCAGGTTGCGTCTGGTACGGCTGAGTATGCCCCGCTTAAGGGGCCAAAGAGCCTTCCGGTAGCCGAAAGACGCTTCTTTGCCCCTCTCTCATCCCCCCTCCCTCACCCCCAGATTGACCTCATAGCTGCCTCCTTCCCAGACCTCGCCGCCTCAGTCTTAAGAGAGGCTGGCTGCAATCTCCCCCTAACATTCTCCGCCCTAGTAAATGACAGAGGAGCAGTGACCCTCCTTGCTCTCTCACCATTTGTTCCTTCTACCACCTACGCCCCCTACTACGAAGCACTTTCTGCGAAGCTGAATCCGTCATTCCCCGTCGGTGACTCTCTTTGGCTCCCCTTCCGCCCGGCACCAAACGAGGTGCAACTGGCTGTTCACTCCCTCCCTGTAACTTACCTCCCTGAGGCCGACGCCGACTTCTTCCAATCTCTCTCGACTACCATACTCAACGTCAAGAACGTCCAGATCCTCGGAGCCCGCTACCTCAACCGCGACCGCGACTCCCGGCTCCTAAAAAAGACAACCTCAGTAGTAGTCACAGTGGCCCCGGAAAATGAGGCGGCAATGCGGGGCAACTCCTACCTCTACTCCTCTCGATGTAAGATCGAGCGGGCATACTCGGCTAATGGCCTTACTCAGTGCCGTAATTGTTGTGAATACAGGCACCATTCAGCTAGGTGCAAGACCGACCATCCGGTCTGTCCCATCTGCGCCCTCTCCCACAGAAAACAGGCACACAGATGCCAGAACCCCACCTGCCTGAGGGGCGGGAATCTCAGAGCAGTCGCCAACTGCTGCCCGACCTCTCCCCCGCTCTGCGCGGTATGCAGAGGCTCCCACCCGGCCTTCGCTCGAGACTGCCCATCGAGACCCGCCCCCCCTGCTCTCCGTAGGGAACCCCCTCTATCGCTGGATGAGGAAAGAATGGACGCGACGAACGACCCCGGTGAGGGTCCTTCAACTGGTGCACAACCCCTCCTACCCCCCATCGACTTTGAGACACCCCATCTTAGGAGGGGTGATACTCCCCCGACACATCCCCCCACAAACATTCCGAAACCCCAAGGAGGCGCCCTGCCCAACCCCGCATGGCTGGCAACTCCCACTCCTATCCCACTGCCTGAAACGCTGGAAGGCGTGTAATGGCTGGTCACACCTCCCCTGTGAGTTCCGTGCTGGCGACGGGCTCCAATAACTTTATATCCATTCTACAACACAACTGCTTGGGAAGTTGGGATGTGTTCCTCCCCTTGTTTAATTCCTTTTCTTTGTTGGATCACCCCCCCACCCTTGTTGCCCTTCAAGACCCCCCACTGTACAGGGGCAAACCCTCTGCGTTTGCGAATTTTAAGCCTTTTTTGCCCCCATGCCCCAATGGTGGCAAGCCTAAAGTGGCCTGCTACCTCAACCTTCCCTCCACTCAACAGTTCTCAGTCCTTCCTGTTTTTTCTGTAGCAAGAGACTGGATGGCCATGGATTTCTTTTCTTCAGTTGGATTTTTTGATTCCTTTGTAACCATGTTCCGCGTGGTAAACCTCTACAGCACTTGGGACGGCTCCCCCTTCAAAAGGACCATCTCGCCTGGTGCTGTGTTCCCCCCTGTTGAAATTTTCTATTATTCGTTTCATAAGTATATTTCTTTTGAATAACTTGTATTTCTCTCCTTAGTTATATTTTCTGGTTTACCTATAGATCACGAACATTACTACAGCAAGAGTATATACATGAGGTATTTCGCTTATATTTCATGATAACGATGGGATAATTGGATATATATTTTCTTATTGCATATGCGAGATATTTCGGTTATTTTT
>JACCEG010000002.1:939761-997464 GCA_014065205.1 Tuber brumale
AGAAAAAAAAAAAAAAAAAAAGGAAAAAAAAAGAAAAAAGGCCGAGTAGAGAGGCCACGCTCCGCTTCTGCTATTTTCCCCCCCCTACATTTCTTCCTCGTTTTCAACACCATCAGCGTCCGGTGTGCCCTCACAATCTTGCTGTCCTAAGAACCAGGCAGCGGCCTCCATGTCACGACAGGCATGGCTTCTACAGTTCCCCTCCCCTCCTCTGTGCACTCCTCTGTATCTGGAGTTCGCCCCTATGTCCCCCTCCAACTGTAGCTCCTCGGGAGGTCCTCGACAGACGCGGGGATCTCCAATCAGCTGTTCTCGCCCAGAAGTTCAACAGAGCTTGACGACCTCTCCCCGGGGGAGGCCGTGATCCTTCCCCTACTGTGCACCTCGCTCCTAGCGTCAAGGTCAATCTCCACTCCAATCAATGAACTGGCCCTCGAGGTCGCCCGCCTTTCAGGGCTGGTCGATGAACTCTACTCCCGCAGAGAGAAGCCCCAGCGCCCCCCTCCTCCCCCCAGCCAAATCGACGCGACAGCAGCGTTGCTCTCCGCCCTCCAACTGTCGGTGAGGGACCTTGCATCCCGCCTGACCACCCCACTTCCCCAGCCAGCACGCCACCAACAACCCGCACCCCAATGCCCAGCGCGCGCAGCGCCTGGCACCCACACGGCTCAGGCAGCTCCTTCCCGAAAGGGTAAAGAGGTCACTACGTCCCCCCCTGCCCCAACCCTTGCCGGTGAGCTTACCCCCCTCTGCGAGGGTGGTGGCGACACAGACATCCCCTGCTACAGCACGAAGGACCAGAAATGGTATGGCGACCCGGCCGCATACACGGCGAAATTCCCTCGCTCCTGGGAGGCCAGGACATACAGAGAAGGAAAGTACCCCCCCCCTCTCGGAGTTCCACCCCGTCCCTCGCCCTTTGGCTCAGTCTGGGGCCCCTTCCTATGCCCAGGCTGCTACAGCTACGGGAAAAAAGAAAGGAAAGCAGAGCAAACCGAAGATTGCCCCCGCGGCTGCCCAGGTTGTGTCTGGTCCAGCACCTCTGGCCCCCTCAAAAGGGCTCAGGAGCCTCCCGGCTGCTGAAAGACGTTTCTTCGCCCCTAGGTCTTCCCCCTTCTCTCACTCCCAATCCGACTGAATAGCTGCCTCCTTCCCCGACATTGCCGCCTCAGTCCTTTGAGAGGCAGGCTGCACTCTACCCCTATCCTTCTCTGTAAAGGTTAATGACAGGGGGGCGGTGACGCTTCTTGCCCTCTCCCCGTTCGTTCCCTCCACTGCCTATGCCCCCTACTACGACGCTCTCTCCACCAAGCTAAACCAATCCTTTCTAACCAGGAATACTCCGTGGCTCCCTTTCGACCCTGCACCTAACGAGATCCAGCTGGCGATCCACTCCCTCCCCATCGCCTACCTTCCAGAGGACGACGACGACCTCCTACAGTGCCTGAGCAACACCCTCCTAAACGTCAAGAACGTTCAAATCCTCTCCGCCCATTACCTGAACCCCGACAGGGCCTCCAGGGTCCTCAAGAGAGCGACCTCCGTTGTTGTGACGGTTGCGCCTGAAAATGAGACCTCTATGGTGGGCAACGCTTACCTTTTCTCCTCTCGATGCAAGATCCACAGAGCATACTCGGCTAACAGCCTCACTCAGTGCCGTAATTGCTGGGAATACGGCCACCACTCAGCTAGATGCAAGGTTGATCACCCAGTCTGCCCGATCTGCGCCCTCTCCCACTGAAAACAGGCACACAGATGTCAGAACCCCACCTGCCCCAAGGGCGGCAACCTCAGAGCTGTGGTTGACTGCTGTCCAACCTCCCCCTCGATGTGTGCGATCTGCAGAGGTCAACACCCGGCTTTCGCTAGAGAGTGCCCATCGAGACCTTCCCCCCTTCCTGCCCATGGAGTGTCCCCTGTTCCGCAGAATGAGGAAGCTATAAACAAGACGAATGACTCCGGCGAGGATCCTTCAACTAGTTCACGATCCCTCCTACCCCCCTTTGGTCTTGAAACACCCCGCCCTAGGCGTGGTGAGGCCACCCCAACATGTCCCCCCTTTCCTGCCCCAAAACCCCAAGGAGGTGCCCTGCCGAACCCCGCATGGCAGGAATGTCCCACTCCTCTCCCCCAGCCTGAGACGCGGGAAGGCGTGTAATGGTTGGTTACACCTCTCCTACGAGTTCCGTGCTGGCGGCGGACTCCGGTAACCTGATATCCATTCTTCAACACAACTGCTTGGGAAGCTGAGATGTGTTTCTCTCACTCTTTAATTCGTTTTCTTTGTTGGATCACCCCCCTACCCTTGTTGCCCTCCAAGACCCCCCATTGCACAGGAACAGACCCCAGTCGTTCCAAGGATTCAAACCCTTTTTGCCCCCTTGCCCCACTGGTGGTAAGCTCAGAGTGGCCTGCTATCTCCATATCTCCACCACTCAACTGTTTTCGGTCCTCCCAGTCTTTACGGACGCTAGGGACTGGATGGCTGTTGATTTTTATTCTTCTGTTGGCTTCTTTGATTCCTTCGTTACCAAGTTCCGAGTTGCGAACCTCTATAGCACATGGGATGGTTCCCCCTTTCGCCGAACCATCACTCCAGAGGTTGCCTTCCCCCATACCTCTACACCGACGCTGGTTGTCGGAGACTTCAACATACACCACCCCTCAGCTGACCCGGGCCGCCTTTTCTCGATCTCGGACCTAGGCGCCTCAGCCCCTTACTTTGAAAAAGCTGCGGAGGAAGGTTTCTGCCTCCTGAACACCCCTGGTGTACTCACTTACTTCCCCTTCGATCCCAGCCTACGCCCCTCAGTAATAGACCTCGCATTTGCCAACTCCTCTCTGTCCCCCAACCTTCGGTCATGGGAGAATCCCTTGCCCTTGACAGGCTCTGACCATTACCCCATCCTCATTACACTGTCACAGCCATTGGCCCGCCCCCCACCCCCCGCCCCTGCGTAGAAGAAGACCGACTCGCTCTCCCTTGAGGATGCGATTAAGGCCATGAGATTCGACCCCCCTCCCCCACTCCCCACGCCCCATACTCTCTCGACCTGGTTTGACACTGCCCTTGGCAGACTTAAGACCATCCACAGGCTACACACCATGGACAAGAAACCCTCCCCGCATTCCAAACCCTGGTGGACCCCTGACCTCGCGGCTCAAAGGACTGCCTTCCACTCAATGGTTTGGTCGGCACGACGTGACCCGCTCCCCTTGTCAAAACAGCAGTGCAGAGAAGCCCGCCTGCTATACTTCAAGGCCGTAAAAAGTGCAAAAACCGATTCTTGGAACAATTTCCTCAAGACCGCCACTCCCCAGACACTCTGGACTGCGAAACGCTATGCCTTCAGAAGGCCCCCAGACAGGTTCCCACAGCTGCCTGGGGCTGAGAACCCCGTGGACATAAACAAACCCCTGCTCTCCCACTTCTTCCTGGAGAAACATTCCACGGGCCCTCCAGCGATTCTGCGCGAATTCAAAGATGTTCCCCCACTATCGGCGGAGGAAGTTACAGTTGCTCTCTGAAGCTCCTCCTCATCCCCCGCCCCCGGCCCTGACCAGATCCCATACTCTGCTTGGAAGAAGGTCCACTCGTTGAACCCAAGCATCCTCCCCTCAGTCCTCGGCCCCCTCGTCCAGTATGGCCACCACCCTCTCTCCCTGAAAAGCGCTAACGGGATAGTCCTCGATAAGCCAGGGAAGCCCTCCTACAACATGCCGGCGTCATTCCACATCATCGTCCTCCGCAAGACCATCTCCAAGATCCTAGAAAGGGTTATGGCCTTCCGTCTCTCTGCCCAAGACCGTTTTCTGGGCCTCTTGTCCTCCCACCAAACCGGTTCCCTCCCAGGTCTGAGCACCTTCGACGCAGTGGCAACACTCTCTCATGAGATTCAGCTTTTCATGCACCCCAGGCTCAAGGTCTCGACACTCTTCCTCGACATCAAGGGCGGTTTCGACAATGTCTTGGCCCCCATCCTCTGCGATAGGCTTGCCACTAAGGCGGTCAACCCATACATGGTCTCATGGATCAGGTCCTTCCTCCACGGCCTCTCCTGCCGCCTGGTTTTCCAGGGGGCCCCCCAAGTCTTTTCTCCAATCTCTGTTGCCACCCCGCAAGGGTCCCCGATCTCCCCCCTCCTATTTGTGATTTATGTATCCTCCTTGCATTTCGCGGTCCCTCGCAGCCTAATCCTTTCCTACGTGGACGACTTCGCTGTCACGGTTGCCTCTGGTTCTTATCGCAGGAACCTCCAGAGGCTCCAGGGCATCACCAAGGCACTCCAGACGAAAGCTAGAAGGCTAGGAGTTGCCTTCTCAATTCCAAAGACAGAGCTCATGCACTGAGTGACCCCAGCGCAGAAGGTCCATCCTCCCACAATCCCTTTCTTCATAGAGGGGCTCCTTTTCCGCCCCTCCAAACTGATTCACTAGCTTGGATACTGGTTCAAGCCCTCATCCACTTCCTGTAACAAAGGCACTACCTCCCACTTTATGAGAAGGCTTGACTCGGCCCAAGGAGCCTTCGCGACGATCTAAAGGCTTTCCAGGTCTGGAAAGGGTCTCTCCCCCTCTCTCTGCCACCGTCTGGCGTCTTCACTCATCTCCCCCATCCTCCTCTATAGGGCGGACCTCTTCTCACCAAGCCTCACCCGCCTGGACAGGATGTCCGTCTTTTGGAGGGCCGTCCAGAGGTGGGTGACAAACTGCTTCTCGTCCACCCCTGTTGGTATCCTGGCATGTGAGTCGGCCCTGCCCCCCCTCACACTTCTGGTTCTCCACCGACAAAGGCTGGCGGCTGTTCGGCTTGTCTGCCTCCCCCCTGAGTCCAACCCGCCAACGGCCAGGCTTCATCCGTCCTTTCCTACCTCCTCCCCCTTCCGGGCTCCGGAGGACCACCGCCGATATACTAGAGGTTTGACTTCCATCTACGCCCCGCTCCTCTGGAAATCCCCTCCCCCCTGTCCCCCCATAAGGAAACACCTTCCATTGGACGCAATTGCCCACAGGACCATCCAATTCATCAACCCCTCAGGCCCAGTCCCAGTGGCCTCCCCCGGCCTCCTTCCTCCCGACCAGCTGCCAGTAGCGGAGGGAACTCCATCTTACCAGTCAGTCAAGCTGCAGCTGCGAAATGCTCTCCTTCGAGACTGGGCTGCCCAGTTTCTCCCCCCGCCCTACTACCCCTATGCCGCGTCCCTCAGACACCATCCTTTCATGGGCCTGGGGAGATTCATAGTGGGCAGGATTCATCAGATGCGCTCGGGCAAGAGTTACCTCGCTGCCCACCCCTCCTGGTTCACTGACGACCCCTCCCCCCTCTGCCCTTATTGTGAAGAGGACGAGGAGGATTTCGCTCATGCTATCCTATACTGCAAGTCTCGCAAGGAGCCTCGTGAGCGCCACCTCCAGGGGCTCACGGACCTCGGCAGAGACAGCTCCTGATGGACCAACATGGACTCACTGCACTCCCTGGTGAGGTACCTGAATGTGACCGCCACAGCCTTCCCTCCTGGCATGCCGCCCGTGTGCTGGGACACCCCGCTCGCTTCCGCTTCCACTGACGTGCCTCTCCCAATTTACGGTTTTTTGCGCCCTGAACAGGGACCTCCGCCCCCCATTTGTTCCCACCCGACATGTGCTTTTGGCTGCCGGTTGGCTTTACTTTTCGTTCTGATTTTTGTACTTTTCTAGTTTTGGTTCCTTGGGATTTCGTGTCGGCTATCCGACATAGTAAGGAGGATTTTATAGTTTGCTGCGATTGTTTCTTTTGTGTTTGCGGGTTCTTGAGATTAAGGTTTTTCTTTATGCCATAGCTAGCGCTGCACGCAAGTTCTTGTACCGTAAACAAAGAATATATGGAGATAAAAAAAATGAAAAAATAAAAAAAGGCCGCGTAGATAGGGACGCTCCGCCTCCGCTATTTTCCTCCCCCTACATTTCGACCTCGTCCTCAACAACATCAGCGTCCAGTGTGCCCATACCTCCCTACTACCTTAAGAAGACCATCAGGCCGAGGCTTCCCTGTCAATACAGGCATGGCCACAGGTCCAATTCCTGCGTCAGAACACTCCTTGGTATCGGGTGTCTGCCCTCATGTCCCCCTGCTCCGTGAGCTCCTTGAGATATTCTCGACGGATGCAGGAATCTCCAACCATCTTTTCCCACCCATAGGTTTTGTGGAGCTTGACGACCTATCCCCCGGAGAGGCTATCATCCTCCACCACCTCTGCACCTCGCTTCTGACATCCAGATCTATATCCACCCAGGTTGACGAACTGGCCATCGAAGTCGCCCGCCTTTCAGGACAGGTCGAAGAACTCTTCTCCCGTAGAGAAAAGCCTCAGCACCCTCTTCCTCCACCCACCCAAAGCGATGCGATGTCAGCGGCACTCGCCGCCCTCCAACTGTCGGTTAGGGACCTTGCGTCCCGGCTGACCACCCTCCTCCGCCAACCTACACGCCACCAAGAACCCCCACCTCAACGCCCTGCGCCTGCAGCGCCATCCACCTGCACAACTTAGGCAGCTCCTTCCCGAAAGGGTAAGGAGATCGCTGCGTCTCCACTCATCGCTACCCTCGCCCAGGTATTGAACCCCCCCTGCGAGGTTGGGGGCGACATGGTCATCTCCTGCTACACGACGAAAGACCAGAAATGGTACGGCGACCCGGCCGCGTATGCCGCAAATTTGCTGCGCTCCTGGCAGGCTCAGACATACAGGGAAGGGAAGTACCCCCCACTCTTGGAGTTCCACCCTGTCCCTCAGATGTTGGCACAGGCCGGCCCCTCCTCCTACACTCAAGCTGCCTCCGCTGGTCAGAAGAAGAAGGGAAAGGTAGACAAAGCAAAAAATACCCCCTCGGCTCCCTAGGTGGCATCTGGTTCGGCGCCCTTGGCCCCCTCAAAAGGTCCCAGGAGCCTCCCCGCTGCTGCGAGAAGATTTTTCGCTCCCAGGTCCTCCTCCATACCCCACTCCCAGTCTGAACGTCTTGCCGCCTCTTTCCCAGACATTGCTGCCTCCGTCCTCCGCGAAGCTGGCGGCACCCTTCCCCTATCCTTCTCTGCCCGTGTCAACGACAGGAAAGCAGTAACCCTTCTCGCTCTCTCCCCATTTGTCCCCTCAACCGCATACGCACCATACTACGAAGCCCTCACGGCCAAGCTGTACCAGACTTTCCCGATAGGTGATGCCCCGTGGCTCCCTTTTCGTCCGGCCCCCATCGAAGTCCAACTGGCAATTCATTCCCTCCCCATCGCATACCTCCCGGAAGATGACGCGGACCGCCTGCTGTCTCTCAGCAACACCATCCTAAACGTTAAGCGTGTCCAGGGTCATTCCACCCGCTACCTAAACCCCGACCGTGACTCCAGAGTCCGCAACAACGCAACCTCGGTGGTTGTGACTGTGGCTCCTGAAAATGAGGCCACAATGTTGGGCAACGCTTACCTTTTCTCCTCTTGATGCAAGATCGAGAGAGCATACTTGGCTAACAGCTTAACTCAATGCCGTAACTGCTGGGAGTACAGTCCCCACTCGGCTAGATGCAAGATTGACCACCCAGTGTGCCCAATCTGTGCTTTATCCCACAGAAAACAGGCATATAGGTGCCAGAACCCCACCTGCCCTGAGGGTGGTAATCTCAGAGCAGTTGTCGACTGCTGCCCCACCTCCGCCTCAATGTGTGCTGGGTGCAAGGGCCAACACCCCGCCTTCGCTAGAGAATGCCCGTCAAGACCTCCCCCCGCTCCTGCCCCTGGGGAGTCCCCTCTACCGACGAATGAAGAAGCTATAGACATGACGAACGACTCCGGCGCGGGTCCTTCAACTGGTTCACGATTCCTCCTACCCCCCTTTGCTCTTGAAACACCCGGCCCTAGGCGTGGTGATGCCCCCCCAACACATCCCCCCGGTCCCGCCCCAAAACCCCAAGGAGGTGCCCTGCCGAACCCCGCATGGCCGGAATCTCCGACTCCTCTCCCCCATTTTGAGACGCCGGAAGGTGTGTAATGGCTGGTCACACCTCTCCTGTTAGTTCCGCGCCGGCGGCGGACTCCCATAACCCGATATCCATTCTATAACACAACTGCTTGGGAAGCTGTGATGTGTTTCTTTCTCTTTTTAATTCTTTTCCTTTGTTGAATTGCCCACCTACCCTTGTTGCCCTCCAAGACCCCCGTCTACACAGGAATAGGCATCCGTCGTTCCCAGTGTTCAAACCCTTTTTGCCTCTCTGCCCCGACGGTGGCAAGCCCCGAGTGGCCTGCTACCTCCACCTCTCCTCCACTCAACAGTTTTTGGTCCTCCCAGTCTTTGCAGAGGCTAGGGACTGGATAGCAGTTGATTTTCACTCCACGGTTGGCTTCTTTGATTCCTTCGTTACCAAGTTCTGGGTTGTGAACCTCTGCAGCACGTGGGATGGTTTCCCCTTTCGCAGAACCATCCCTCAAGAGGCTGCCTTCCCCCATACCTCTACACTGACGCTAGTCGTCGTGGACTTCAATATCCACCACCCCTCAGAAGATCCTCGCCGTCTTTTCTCGATTTCAGACCTGGGCGCCTCAGTCCCCTACTTTGAAAAAGCTGCAGAAGAGGGTTTCTGCCACTGAAACACCCGCGGCATCCTTACTTACTTCCACTTCGACCCCGGGCGACTCCCCTCAGTCATTGACCGCGCATTTGCCTGCTCCTCGCTGTCCCCCATCTTTAGCTCGTGGGGAACTCCGCTGCCCCTGACAGGGTCTGACCACGTCCCTATCCTCGTAACCCTTTCACAACGGTTGGCCCGCTCTCGCCTCCCCGTCCCCGCATGGACGAAGACCGCCTAGCTCTCCGTTGAGGATGTTATTAAAGCCATGAGATTCAACTCCCCTCCCCTCCTCCCCACGCCACACTCCTTTTCAACCTGGTTCCACACTGCCCTGGGCAGACTCAAGACCGCCCTCAGACTACGCCCCCCGGACAAAAGGCTATCCCCCAGATCCAAGCCCTGGTCGACCCCCAATCTCACGGCACAGAGGGCTGCCTTCTACTCAACGGTTCGATTGTCACGACAGGACCCACTCCCCTCATCAAAGCAGCGGTGCAAGGAAGCCCGCCTATTATATTTCAAGGCCATAAAGAAGGCCAAAACTGATTATTGGAACAATTTTCTGAACACAGCCACTCCCCAGACACTTTGGACTGCGAAACGCTATGCCTTCAGAAGGCCTCCAGCCAGGTTCGCACAGATACCCAGGGCCGAAAGCCCCATGGACATAAACACAGCTCTTCTCTCCCACTTCTTCCCAGAGAAGCAGTCCACGAGCCCACCGGCGATTATGAGTGAGTTCAAAGACGTTCCTCCATTAGCGGCGGAAGAAATTACAGTCGCCCTCCAGAATTCCTCCTCGTCCTCCGCACCCGGTCCTGCCCAGATCCCCTATTCCGTCAGGAAGAGGGTCTACGCGTTGAACCCTAGCATCCTTCCCTGCAACCTCGGCCCTCTTGTCCGGTATGGACACCATCACCCCTCCCTGAAGAGGGCGAATGGGATAGTCCGTGACAAGCCAGGGAAGGCCTTGTACGACACGCCGGCATCATTCCGCATTATCGTCCTCCACGAGACCATTTCCAAGATCCCTGAAAGGGTTATGGCCACCTGCCTTTCCGCCCTCGCCCTATTCCTGGGCCTCCTATCCCCCTACCAAACTGGTTCCCTTCCCGGTCTGAGTACCTTTGACGCAGCGGCGACCCTCTCTCACGAGGTTCCACTTTTCATGCGCCCCAAGCTTAAGGTCTCAACCCTCTTCCTCGACATCAAATGATGCTTTGAAAATGTCTCGGCCCCCACACTCTGGGGCAGGCTCGCCACCAAGGCAGTCAACCCGTACATGGTCTTGTGGATCAGGTCCTTCCTCCACGGCCGCTCCTGCCGCCTGGTTTTCCTGGGGGCCCCCACAGTGTTTTCACCAGTCTGCGTCGGCACCCCCCAGGGGTCCCCAATCTCCCCCCTTCTGTTTGTGATCTACGTGTCCTCCCTGCACTTCTCGGTCCCTCGGGGCCTCATCCTCTCTTATGTGAATGACTTTACGGTCGCGGTTGCCTCTAGCTCGTATCGCCAAAACCTCCAGAGGCCTCATGGCATCACTAGTGAACTCCTGGCGAAAACTGGAAAGCTAGGGGTGGCCTTCCTGATCCCGAAGACAGAGCTCATGCATTGGGTAACCCCGGCGCAAAAAGTCCATCCTCCCATGATCCCTGTCTTGATAGACAGGCACCTCTTCCGTCCCTCCAAGTTGATTCGCTGGCTTGAATACTGGTTCGCGCCCTCATCCACCTCCTGCAACAAAGGCACTACCTCCCATTTCACGAGAAGGCAGGGCTTGGCCCAGGGAGCCTTCACAATGATCAAACGCCTCTCCAGGCCTGGAAAGGGTCTCTCCCCCTCTCTCTGCCACGGCTTGGCGTCCTCCCTCATCTCCCCCATCCTCCTCTACGTGGCAGACCTTTTCTCATCCAGCCTCACCCTCCTTGACAGGATGTCCATCTTTTGGAGGTCTGTTCAGAGATGGGTTATGAATTACTTTTCATCTACTCCGATTGGCATCCTTGCGTGTGAATCGGCCCTCCCCCCCGTCCCGCTTCTGGTTCTCCACTGTCAAAGGCTGGCGGCCGTAAGGCTTGTCTGCCTCCCCCCTAAAGCCAACCCGGCGACAGCTCGGCTACACCCGTCCTTTCCTACCCCCTCCCCCTTTCGGGCCCTGGAGGACCACCACCGTTACACCAGGGGACTGTCGTCCGGCTACACACCACTTCTCTGGAAAACCGCTCCTCCATGCCCCCCCATACGAAAACATCTTCTGCTGGATACAATTGCCCACAGGACCATCCAGTTCATTAATCTCTCAGGCCCTATTCCAGTGGCCTCCCCCGACCTCCTTCCTCCTGACCAGCTTCCTTTGGCGGCAGGGATCCCGTCCTACCATTCGGTCAAGATGAGACTGCGAAATGCGCACCTTCGGGACTGGTCTACCCAGTTCCCCCCCTGTCCTACTACCCTTGCGCCTTGTCCCTCAGGCCCCATCCTTTCATGGGCTTAGGGAGATTCATAGCGGGTAGGATCTATCAAATGCACTCGGGCAAGAGTTACCTCGCTGCCCACCCCTCTTGGTTCACTGGCGACCCCTCCTTCCTCTGTCCTTGCGGTGGGGAGGAGGAAGAGGATTTCGCTCATGCTATCCTATACTGTGTGTCTCGCAAGGAGCCTCGTGAGTGCCACCTCCGGGGCTCCCGGACGTTGGCGGAGACAGCCCCCTATGCACCAACAAAGACACCCTTGACTCCCTGGCGAGGTACCTGAATGTGACCGCTACTGGCTTCCCTCCTGGCATGCCGCCTGCATGCTGGGACCCCGCGCTTGTGCCCGTCTCCGTCGATGTGGGCCTGCCGATTTACAGTTTGGCGCCCTGAACATGGGCGCTTGCCCCCCGCTTCGCTCCGTCCAGCAGGTGTTTTTGATTTCTTTTCTCTCTTGATTGACCGGTTGGATTTATTTCTCGTTATGAGTTTTGTACTTTGCTGCTTTAGTTCCTTGGGATTTCGTGTCGGCTATCGGACACCACTAGGAGGATTTTATGACTTGGTGCAGTTATTTCTTTTGTGATTGCGGGTTTTTGAGATTAAGGTTTTTCTTTAGGCTATAGTTAACGCTGCATGCAAGTTCTTATACCGTAAACAAAGAATATATGAAGATAAAAATAAAAAAAAGCAAAAAAGAGAAAATAATAGAAAAAAGGCCGCGTAGATAGGCCATCCTCCGTTTTCTCTATTTTCCTCGCGCTTGAAATTAACCTTCAACACTTGGTATCTCACGAACCATCCACCCCCCCCTCTCCTCCCACGATGGCCTCGGCCTAGGCGTGACGGCCATCCACTCTCTCCCATTGTCCTCTCCTGCTTTATTGCGCGTCGAGGCCTTCCTCCCTCTGGGTTCCGGTATGCCTTTCGCGCTGCCCGTCCTTGCCTCTCTCCTCGCCTAGCGAGGCCCCTCGCTACGGTCGGCGACTGCTCACTTCCTATGCTTCAGATGGCTGGGAACACGGTTTGTGGTATGCGAGAACTCTCCAACAGGCCTCAGGGTTGATCTCGCTACTCCCCTCGATCGGATAAGCGGCGGTATCCCATCCACTAAGTGATGCTATCCCTTCTGGAACAAAGGACTACCTGAGAGATGTGGTAAAACCCTTGCCTTCCACTTCTGTGGACCGCCCAGAAAGACACGAACACGATTACCGATAGTTGCCACGGTCATGTTCGGTTTCCTTCCTGAGCTGATGGTTGGATCGGCTTGCACCATACTGCTGCCCCCTCACTCGGCTTGCACCCTACTGCTACACTGCCTTACCTCGACGTCTCTCGGGTGTCTCCACCGGGCTTTCCGGTCTGGATGGCACTAGTCCCTGTGCCCTGCCACGGGTTTCATTTCCTCAGTTCGGGCTTCCCCCTCTTTGGTTTCCCTCCCACTTTGTTGGGTATAGCCGTTAGCCGTAGACAAGTCTTCATCGTAGGTGGCCCTGATCGGCCGGGTTAAGACCGTTAAGGGTGGCTCTTGCCCTGGGGTTTAGACCACTGTCGAGAAGTGGGGTTTCTTTTGTTCTGACGGGCTTGGGCGGCTTTCTTTTACAGTCTTTACCGTTTGTATATACTACAAGTTATGGGGCGGGGTAGCTTTTTCGACTGTGCGGGATTGGGCGGGGGGTGTCATGTTCCGGGGGTTTCGGTCCTGTCTGCCAGCTTGCCTTTCTTTCTGGGTTCGTTGACGGTTCTTCTTCTGGCTGTTTCAGGCTGGCGTAGGGGGGGAGGTTTATGTGTTTGAGGTTTTGTTTGTGTGGTTGCTCTACATGCAGACGATGTACCTTAAACACAGAATAAAAATAATAATAAAAAAAAAAAAAAAAAGAAAAAAAGAAAAAAAAAAAAAACCGTGTAGATAGGCCATCCTCCCTCTTCTCCATTTTCCTCGCGCTTGAAATCAACCCTTAACGCTTGGGATCTCATGAACCACCCACCCCCCCTTCTCCTCCCATGATGGGTTCGGCCTTTGAGTGACAGCCGTCCTCCTCCCCCCTCTGCCTTCCTTCCCTTTTTTACGCATTGGGGCTCTGCCTCCTCTGGGTTTTGGTATGCCTTTCGCGCTGCCCGTCCCGGCTCCTCTCCTCGCTTACCGCGGCCCCTCCCCACCGTCGCCGACCGCTCGCTTCCCATGCTTCAGACGGCTGGGAACACCGTTTGCGGTACGCAAGAACTCTCCAACGGGCCTCAGGGTCGATCTTGCTCCTCCCCACGGTTGGCTCAAGCTGTGGTATCCCATCCACTAAGTGACGCCATCTCTCATAGAAAAAGGGACTACATGAGAGATGTGGTAAAACACTTGCCTTCTATTTTTGGGGACCACCTAGGAAGACACGAACATGATTACCGAGAGTCGACACAGTTGCGTTCGGTTTCTGTCCTGCCCCGATGGTTGGATGGGCTTGCACCCTACTGCTACACCCTCACTCCGCTTGCACCCTACTGCTATACTACCTTACCTTGATGCCCTGCGGGTGTCTCCACCAGGCTTCGCGGTCTGGATGGCACTAGTCCGCGTGTCCTGCCACGGGTTTTGTTTCCCTTGGCCCGGGTTATTCTCTTCTCGTTTCCCCTTCCATTTTGCCGCGTATATCCCTTAGCCGCAGACAGTTTTTCGTCATAGGTGGCACTGATCGGCCGGGTGAGGGCCATTTGGGGCGGCTCTCGCTATGGGATTGGACCACTGCCGGGAAGTGGGGTTTCTTTTTGTTCTGATGGGCTTGGGTGGCTTTCTTTCTACAGTCTTTACCGTTTGTGTATACCACAAGTTGCAGGGCGGGGGAGTTTTTTCGACTGCGCGGGGTGTTGGAGCCGGCGGCTCTAGGTAAGACTCTTCCATGTTCAAATCCTGGGGCCTTCGGGCTGGGCACCTGGTCTCCAGTATTGATGGCCTTCGTGACGGTTTTTCTTCTGGCTGTTTTGGGCTGGTGTAAGGGGGGAGGTTTTGTGTCTGCCATAGCTAGCGCTGTATGCGGACGGTGTACCTTAAATTACGGAATAAAATTGATGATGAAAAAAAAGAACAAAAAAAAAAAGAAGGCCGAGTAGATAGGCGGCTCCACCTATCCTTCTCGACCTCCTCCCCCTTCCTAGCACCGGAAGACCACCGCAGTTTCACAAGAGGCTTCACGTCAGTTTACGCCCCACTCCTCTGGAAGACAGCCCCCCCCCACCCTCCTATACGCAAACACCTCCCGCTAGACGTGATTGCCCACCGAACCCTCCAGTTCATCAATGCCTCGGGCCCTATCCCTGTGGCCTCGCTCGACCTTCTTCCACCTGAACAGCTCCCCTTGAGAGAGGGGATCCCGTCCTACCAGTCAATTAAAATACAACTACGAAACACCCACGTCAGGCACTGGGCCTCCCAGTTCCCCCCTCCACCCTACTACCCCTTCACCGTATCCCTCAGGCCCCACCCCTTTATGGAGCTGGGTAGGTTTATCACAGGTGGGATCTACCAAATGCGCTCGGGCAAGAGCTACCTCGCTGCCCACCCCTCCTGGTTCACTGGCGACCCCTCTCCCCTCTGCCTATACTGCGAGGAGGACGAGGAAGACTTCGCACATGCTATCCTTTACTGCGAGTCTCACAAAGGACCTCGTGAGTGCCACCTCCGGGGGCTCATGGACATCGGCAGAGACAGCCCACTTCAGAACAATACAGACTCCCTCCGCTTCCTGGGAAGGTACCTTAATGTGACCGCCACAGGCTTTCTCTCTAGTATGCTGCCTGCAGACTGGGACCCCCTCTCGTAGGCCGCCCCCCACGACACAGGGCTTCCGATTCATGGCTTCAAGCCCGGAGTCGAGGCGCCCACCCCACTGTTCGACTTGTCCTGCGTCTACCGTCTTTTTGGTTGCTGGCTGGTTTTCTTTTTCGTTATGATTTTTGCACTTGCTTGTTTTAGTTCCTTGGGATTTCGTGTCTGCTATCGGACACCTTGGGAGGATTTTATACTTTGGTGCGGGTTTACTTTCTTTTATGAGTGTGCGTTTGTGATTAAGGTTTTGTTTATGCCATAGCTAGCGCTGCATGCAAGTTCTTGTACTGCAAACAACGAATACATGATGATGATAAAAAAAAAAAGAAAAAAAAAGAAGAGAAAAAAGGCCGAGTAGATAGGCCATCCTCCATCTCCTCTATTTTCATCGCACTTGAAATCAACTTTCCACGCTTGCAATCTCAGGAACCATCCACCCACCCCGTCTCCTCCCATGATGGCTTTGGCGTATGAGTGACGGCGACCCACCTCCTCCCGCTACCCACTTACCATTTTTCACACGTCGAGGCTTTCCTGCCATTGGGTTACGCTCGGCCTTTCATGCTACCTGTCCCGGCCCCTTTCCTCGCTTAGTGAATCCTCTCTCTACGGTCAGTGACCGGTCACTTCCCGTACTTCAGACGGCTGGGAATACGGTTTGTGGTACGCGCGAACCCTCCAACAGGCCCCCAGGTTGATCTCGCTCCTCCCTATGGTTTGCTTAAGCACTGGTATCCCATCCACTAAGTGATGCTATCTCTCATAGAACAAGGGACTACATGAGAGATGCGGTAAGATTGCTTGCCTTCAACTTCTGGGGACCACCTAGAAAGACAGGAACACGATTACCGTGAGTTGACACGGTTGTGCTCAGTTTTCTTCCTCGCCTGACGGTTGGATCGGCTCGCACCCTGCTGATACACCCAGACTTGGCTTGCACTATACTGCTACACCGCCTTACCTCAATTTCCTTTGGGCGTCTTCACTGAGCTTCCCGGTCTGGATGGCACTAGTCCATGTGCCTTGCCTCAGGTTCTGTGTTCCTCAGCCTGAGCGTTTCTCTTTTCCGTTCTCCTTCTACTTTGTCGGGTATATCCCTTAGCCGTAGACGTTTTATGTCGTAGGTGGCATGGATCGCCCGGGTTAAGACCATTTAGGGTGGTTCTTGCTATGGGGTTTAGACCACCGTCGGGAAGTGGAGTTTCTTTTGTTCTGATAAGCTTGGGCGGCTTTCTTTTCTAGTCTGTAACCTTTGTGTATACTACAAGTTGCGGAGCGGGGGAGATTTTACAACTGTGTGGGGTTCTGGTAGGGAGTGTCATGTTCTGGGAGTTTCTGTCCAGTCTGTCAGTACCCTTTCCTGTTCGGGTTCATTGACAGTTTTTCTTTTGGCTGTTTAGGGCTGGCGTAGGGGGGAAGGTTTATATGTTTGCTATAGCTTGCGCTGCATGCGGACAGTGTACCTTAAACACGGAATAAAATTGGGGATAAAAAAAAAAAAAGAGAAAAAAGAAGGCCATATAGATAGGCTCTTCACAATTCGTTCTAAGTTATTTCCTTACCTATTACTTTATGCTTTTACGAATATAAAACCTTTACGCTCTTTACGAATTATCACCTACCAGACCGATACTCTACTATGCGGGTAGAGTGGGAGAAAGAGCACGATAGGCGAAAGCACTAGAGACACAAGAGTTTCTCCCACCTTATCATAGGCATTGGGCTAAGAACTTTCGTCAACCGAGAACAAGAGAAGTATCGTTTACCCGCTGCTGAGAACTGATACCGGTTAGGGATCGTAACACATAGTTTAGGAAGCCTAACCTTGAAGCCTACTATCTCAATGCGCCTCTCACGGATTTCTTCCGTTCTACTTCCCCGATGTTGCCAATGGTCCCCTCTCATATATCTTGTGAACAGCAGGTAGTCAGACAGACGGCGGTGACATATATGGTGTTATGAAGTGAACTTCATTGATATGAGCTTTTGGTGATAGGACGCAACTCTTGAAATCTTGCTAATGACGTGCGAGCCCCATAAGGGTGCCGGAGCAGGGTATTGGCACTCTGGAAAACCGAGGGTCTGTGCACAGTTACCCTACCATGGGTCTTTGCACATGTCTCAAATTTCTATATGCCTAACTGGTTGAAATGTACAGTATAATTAGTGAAAATGCAAAAGTCATCTGAGGCTTACAGATGGGAAAGAAATGTAAGTGGTTAATGCGGAGAAAACAAGGACGATGACAGGCTACTTAGTAAATACATTGGGTGCACACAGAAATACAAAGTAGAATATGATGATGGAAACAATATGAGGGAGA
The DNA here is from genome assembly GCA_014065205.1 of Tuber brumale. NCBI lineage: Eukaryota > Fungi > Ascomycota > Pezizomycetes > Pezizales > Tuberaceae > Tuber > Tuber brumale. The sequence goes on from JACCEG010000002.1 coordinate 956,962, forward strand.
ATGGGAGAGAAATCAGGGTGATGGGAGGACTACCAGACGAAAAAGGAAAATATGGGGCGCAATGCGGACTAAGCGCAGATGAAACTAGCTATCAAGGGAAAGGACAGGGCCAGCGAGCACAGATATCCTGGGGACTCCAAGAAAAGTAGATCGGTGGCAGGCACACATTTGCCATGGGAATCGAGGGTCAGTGGATGCTGGGAGTAAGTAGGCCAGAGTCAATCAACTAGGATAATAGTTGCTAGGGATTGTCCACGGGGTACTGTCTGATACGTCCTGACGAGAAAGGGGTGCGTCCGGCCGTGTCCATCCAGATTGGGAGTTTACCTTTAGCTCTTCCTGAGCATCTGACGCAGAGGAGGTATAGGACATAAGATAAACCATTTGCTGATGAAGTCCGGAAGCTGTTGAACCAGCACCATTATTCACGGTCGAAGAGGTGGAGGATGAGGAGTATTACATGCCACCTAAGTAAAGGGAGAAAGGCAAAGGCAAAGAAGCTATGGATGCATCCCGCTCAGGTACCCAGGCAGGTGACCCAGGAGATCCTAGCGACGATGATGATGATTGTGAGGAGAGAGGAAGAAGGAGAAGAAGTCCAAGCCATGGCAGGTGAGAACAAACATCAGAACAGTCTGGTATGGTAGAGATACTTACCAACGCGATGGCGCTTAATGTGAAGCAGCCATTAGAGCTACTCCTATTCTTTGAGGACAAATCCACGCAAGACATATATGTCTGGATAATACAATGCACTGACTATTTTGAAAGAAACCTGCGGATCTGGGATAATACATGGGAATGAGTGATATATCCGCTCAACTGTACAAAAGAAGACATAGTGCTTCTTTAGACTATTTGGTATAGGAAGACTATGGATGAACTTTGAAGGGAAATACAGCAGCTGGAGCTAACCACGTGGACTCATTTTGAACACGTTGTAATCAAATGATTTGGTACGGTAGACGCCAAAAGACTAGTGCTTCAAGCTATGAAGCTAGTCAAGTACGACAGAAGCATTGAATATTACCTTGCAGTCATGCACAACCTAAATATCGGGACATGTATGATCGGAGAATTCTGGAAGGCGGACATTGAACACCAACTTCTAAAACAAATTGTCTGCAGGTTGTCAGCCCTGCAATATACAATGGATCGAGAATGGGAAGAAGCACTCAGGCTATGTGGTTGATCAAAAGAGGTACTTCTCTCTAGAGAAAAGCGTGTAAGAGACAAACTGACTAAGCTAAAGATAGTCCAAGAAGTGAAAAGAGAAGACTAACAGGACTTTAAGCCAAAGCGACAACGGGATACTAAACTTTATATCAATGGAGGTGGAGCCCCACCACGAAAACGGAAAAGGGAAAAAGAGCCAGAAAAGCCTAGGAAGAAGTTGGGAGGTGCAGTGAAGACCACCCACACAAACTTTGACCAGGCCCATACCGGTATCCTGTGGAGTGTGATAGACACTCGCAAGTGAGATGGAGACTTTACACATTGTGGAAAGAAACACTACACCTACCAAACGTATTGGGAAGATGCCTATCTATTGACAGCAACGGTCAGTTCAAGGGCAATAAAAATGGAAATTCTAGGTACACGGGTGGCTATTGGAAAGCCTAAATTAGCATGCAGAGTCGCTACGATCCAGCACTTTGCCTGAATAAATAGGATCTAGGAACTGGCTGACGACGAAGAACTGACCTAGGTCAATTCATTGGCACCTATGGCGACGGGATTAGGGTAATCAGTATCCAAATAGAGCTGGAAGCGAAATAGGAACAGCCTTTAGCTGGGGTGTATACAGTACCGACCATGACCAGGATCAGGTATTCCACGTGCAACTAATGGAGTCGAAACTCAAAATGATCAAAGCGGCCCAAAGCAAGTCTTTCCTTTCAAGATCAAAGCAAGTAGACTCTAAGTGAAGGGATCCCACCAGGGACTTACGAGCTTAAACACAAGAATCAATGTATGGAAAGTCTTGATTAAAAGAAAGAATAGTTAACTAGCCCACATGGCCTGTGAGTCAGCAGTTCAAAGTTCCGCGAGTTAACTGGTCGCCGCCTGCTACCTGTGTACAAGCAAGTTGCTATATCAAAGCTGTTGAAACATAGCAATACAAGATCTAGCTGATAATAACGTTTGACAAGAAGACAACCGACGCGGGCTATTCCACCTACTACATGAGTCTGAGTCGCATTATACGTATGTACTATCTTGCCTACTGGCCAGAGTGTAGGGTAGGGATGTACCGCTTTAGTGCGCAAGGCCCCCTGAGGTAGCTGGATGGATAACCAAAGCCCTTGGGGAAAGAATCAGTGAAAGTGGGAACCCCATACTTGGGGAGTAAAATGGCTAATAACCGCCGAATAATCTGCTATGAGCCTAGGTTTAGCATGTCGAAAGAAGGCATCCAGCCTCAAAACTAGTAGTGCAAAATTGCGTATCAGTGAAATGCCGCTTAGTATGTAGACCCTAATTGTTAGAGCTAAAGAGTTACTAGTTTGTCTGCGGAGACCTCAATGGTCAAAACAACATGGGCGTAGTAACAAACATTTTGTTACCTACACCCAATAGCAATAATACCTATATGCAAGAACCAAGAATGTCTGATCCGCACTAAGCAGGTAGAACTAGACCCTTCAAAACCAAACTGATACAACTATCCTGCAGAGATTGCTTACCTCCACATACAGGATAAGTGATCCAAAGTTAAAGTCTTATTGGACTCGTGATCCAATGTGTTCCTCATCTATAAGGACCTAGTTAAAGACCTTCACGTTCCTATTATGGAATGCAACAATGCCGTTGATATCTTAGGCTACAAGGGATCATTAGCCGTCTCAGGAGGGAAGTATTACAGACTACCTATTAAATTGGAAATAGGAAAGAACTGACACATCTCTGAAGTGTCATGTGAAGTGGATAAAGCAGGTTATTACGGAATGATTATTCTGTTTAGTTGGTGGCACCGTGAATACCTAGTGTCTCACATAGATGAGGTAGAGAATTGGACCCTCTCCGTAAAATGTTGTGAAAGCTGTGTGTAAGAAGATGAAGGGATAGCAGATATGTTCAAATATGATGATTCAGTCACTAGAGACCCTAATGCATGTTACATCGGACAAATTGGAGCCATTGAAAATGCGGGGGAACTGGAATTGTTACCAAGAGAATACTGGCATTACAAATATTTGTTTGAAGCCTAGGGGGTAGAAAAAACTAGCCCCAAGATGAACCTTGGATCATGAAATTAAGGTGATTCCAGGATCAACTCCCCGTTGGTGGTCAATATACTCTCCATCCAAGAAACAGGTAAAGGCTTTGAGAGAATACTTGGAAACCATGATCAAACAAGGAAAGAGCAGCCAGAGTCAATCACCGGCAGGAGCATCGAAATTATTCGTTCCAATATCTGATGGCAGATTACACCTTCTTGTAGATTACCAACATCTATATAAGATTACGATCCTCAACAAACATCCCCTTTCACTAATGTCTGAACTCCGAGACCGAGTAGCCTGTGCAAAGATCTTGGTAGGCATGTGAAAATCCGAGACATGTGCACAGACCCATGGTAGGGTAACTGCGCACAGAGCCTCGATTTGCCGAAGTGTCAACATCCACCTCCGGCCCCCTGATAGGGCCTGCACGTCATTAGTGAGAATTTCGAGAGTTGCGTCCCATAACGAAAATGTCACACAAATAAAGCCCACTTCATAACACCATATACAACGCCGCCGTCCGCCCGAGCACATGCTGTTCGCAGGGTATAGGAGAGGGGACCTTTGGTGACATCAGGGAAGTGCAACGGAAGAAATCCGTGCGAGGCTCATTGAGATAGTAGGCTTCAAGGTTAGCCTTCCTAAACTATGGGCCACACATGACAGGACATTTTCAGCGAAATACTCCAAGAGGATATCCCAATAGCAGAGGCTATTAGGCGTATACCGAATCCACCCATACCCTTCTGAGATAAGCTGTAGGTGGGATGGTCCTAGTAATAGGACTCCTCAACGGAGGCCGGCAGACCAAGGGGAAGCATGCTCAGAAAGGAAGACCAAGATAAGTCAGAGTCCCTAGAGACGTTGACACGTTGGGCTCAGACTTGCGATTAGCACTAGGTGGCCCGGCGTGAGCTTGATCTCTTCATGACCGAAAAGACTACAGGAGCGATAGTCAACCAGACTAGAGTAATATAATAGTCTATGTGGATATCTAAGTTGGAGGCCGCTTTTTGGCATAACAAATAGCGCACTCATTTCAACGGAGAAATACTATTCCGGGTCCGCGAAAGGGTGTGATAAGTTTCAGGGTCAAATGGTGTTCGCACTTATAAGATTCTGGACATTTGCATATTAAAACCAGAGTGGTACTTCGGGGGCATGGTGGTTAGAAGTAGTCCGCGAATACTCAGAGGCGGGATATAAATATCGAAGTGCATCCCGAGCTGCACAGACATCATCAAGCAACGGGGAAGAAATCTTATCAATATTAAATTGTTTACCACATAAATCTTTACTTCATCTTTACCTTCTCGAGACGAGCCTTCCTCGACCGATTCTCCGAACCAAGATCTTGGCCTATGTTCCTCGGTTATACTAGAGCTTGGTGTCTGCCTAACAGTATATTGATAGTTCTCCTATTACCAAGGCTCACTCTATGAACTATGAGTTCACTTCAAACTCCACCCTCAGCTCGGACTTCAATTATATCTACGAAGCACCTCACTATCTTATTTACATTCATACATTTGAAGAAATCTTCGACGCTGAGCTCGGTGAAATCGAAGCGGAGTATACTATTAGGCGGACGCCAAACTCAAGTATATAACTGAGGGACGTAGGCCCGAAATCTTTGCTTGGAGAATCTGTCGAGGAAGGCTCGTCTCGATAAAATAGGTAAGGTAAAGATGTAAAGTGTAAAACAATATTATATTGATAAGATCTCTTCTCCGTTGCTTGATGATGTCTGTAAAGCTCGGGAGGCACTTCGATATTTATATCCCGCGTCTGAGTGTTCGCGGACTACTTCTAACTACTATGCCTCCGAAGTACCACTCTGGTTTTAATACGCAAACGTCCAGAATCTTATAAGTGCGAACACCGTTTGACCCTGAAACTTATCACACCCTTTCGCGGACTCGGAATAGTATTCCTCCGTTGAGATGACTGCGCTATTTGTTATGCCAAACAGTCGCCTCCAACTTAGATGTCCGCATAGACTTTTATATGACTTTAGTCTTATTGACTATCGTCCAGTCGTCTCCTCGGTCATGAAGTGATCAGGTTCATGCCGGATCACCTAGTGCCAATCGCAAGTCCGAGCCCGACGTGTCAGCGTCTTAAGGGTCTCCGACTTATCTAGGTCTTCCTTTCTGAGCGTGCTTCCCCTTGGTCCGCCGGCCTCCGTAGAGGGGTCCTATTACTAGGACCAACCAACCTACAGCTGATCTCAGAAGGGTATGGGTGGATTCGGTATACCCCTAATAGCTTCCGCTACTGGGATATCCTCTTGGAGTATTTCGCCGAAAACGTCCCGTCACTTTCGGCCCATAGTTAGGAAGCCTAACTTTGAAGCCTACTATCTCAATGCGCCTCCGACGGATTTCCTCCGTTCCACTTCCCAGATGTCGCCAAAGGTCCCCTCTCATATATCCTGCGAACAGCATGCGGTCGGACGGACGGCGGCGACGTATATGGTGTTATGAAGTGGGCTTCATTGATGTGACATTTTAGTTATGGGACGCAACTCTCGAAATCTCGCTAATGACGTGCGGGCCCCATAAGGGGGCCGGAGGGGGGTGTTGGCACTCCGGTAAATTGAGGGTCTGTGCGCAGTTACCCTACCGTGGGTCTGTGCACATGTCTCGGATTTCCATATGCCTAACATGAGCTCCCTCCTTCCAGGCTTCGCCTCGAATGCCTTTATAACCATTTTATAATTTCTTCTAAATACATTTTAAGACTCAGTGTGGTCAGGGTAAAAAACCTTCCGCGTTTACTTGGCCACGGTAGGAAAACCTTTTCCTCACTATCTTACTTCTGCCCTTCCTGGCATGTCCGGATTTTCATTATGAAAATTCTCCACAACTTCCTCCGCATTTTCCATACCGGTGGCAGGCTCCCATGTGTTCTCATCTTCCGAACACCCTTGCCATTTAACGAAGTACCACAGTTCCCGCTTCTCTTGGTAGCGGCCGCGTACTCGTTTTCTGTAAGAACGAATCTCGCTTCTTACGATTTTTTCAACCTCCCATTGCAGATCACCGTCAATATCCTCCGGTTCTCTAGGGGGTTGCTGGCGATTACCATGAACTGACTCGCGGTAGGGTTCCAATAGTGCGACATGGAATACGGGATGAATGTTCCATCGATCGGATATGTTGAGCTTGAATGCTCTGGATCCGCGTCTTTCCATAATTTGGAAAGGGCCGTATAGCTTTGGACTTAGCTTTTTAGATTTCCGTCGGGTGCGAATGTTTTTGGCGTTTAACATTACTTTGTCCCCGATTTTGAAGTCCGGCTGTTGTCGCGCTTTCCGGTCATAATATTTCGACATCCCTTCTCGTGTCTTTTCTAGTGACCCTCTTGCTTGTTCATGTATTGCCTTAATCCAGTTTGCATAAAGTGTTGCTCCTGGATTTTGAGCTTCGCGCTCCTTCATCCACTCTGTCTGTGGATGGAATCCGTAGTTTGCATAGAATGGTGACATCCCGTGAGCGTTAGTTGCGGAGTTGTTGTAAGCGTGTTCAGCTAGCGGTAGCAGCTGATACCAATCATCCTGATCGTAATTGACAAAACTTCGAAGGTATCCTTCCAGCACTTGGTTGGTACGTTCAGTTTGTCCGTCAGTTTGAGGGTGGTATGCCGTCGACATTCTTCGCTTAATTTCCAGCGCTTTGCAAAGGGATTCCCAGAATTCTCCTGCAAACTTTGAGTCCATGTCCGAGACGATTTCGGTTGGTAGGCCGTGCAGCCTCCATACTTCTTTCAGGAATGCGTTTGCGACATCCTTGGCCGTAGCCGAGGTCTGAAGCCCGATGAAATGTGCCATTTTTGTGAATCGATCAACTACTACCATTATCTGAGTGCATCCTTGCGACTCTGGTAGTTGTGTAATGAAGTCCACTGAGATGGACGCCCATGCTGCGTAGGGTATTTGCAGTGGTTGCAATAATCCGTACTTAGCATGTTTAGGCGATTTGTTATGTTGGCATTCATCGCAGGATCGTACGTAGTCGTTGACCCATACCGCAAGTCCTTTCCAGTAAAAGTCTCTCATGATTATTTCCAAAGCCTTTTCTTGCCCGAAATGTCCTGCAACTTTTGCATCGTGACATCCTTCTGCAATCTTAGTATATAGCGACTGACTATTTGGTACAAATAGTCGTTGCTTATAATATAGTAAATCGTCGGTTAAGGTCCAGTCTTTGCGAAAATCCTTTCCTTTGTCTCGTAACCTAATGAGCTCTGCTCTCCGTTGCCTCCAAGCTGCGTCTGTCCCGCTAGCTGTCTGTATTTCGCTTAGGAATTCGGGATTGAATTGCTTCATTCCTTTTTGCAGGATGATAGCATTGGACATTAGAACTTTTTCGGGTACTCCAGAAATATGGTACCAATGTTCGTTGTCTTTAGCCGATGCCTGTAGGTAGCTGATGCTAGGTTCCTGTTCCTTGACAATCAAAGATCTTTTCGCTATATCGGTGCTTCCAAATCCCGCGGTTCCTCGCTCCGTCTCTTCCAATTCGTCGACTTCCATCATGTCCAAGGTGTTGACTTTTTCTACTACCAATCGAGCTATGCGATCGCCCATTCTTATTTGGCAGTCCACATCTTTATGGTTGAAAAGTACGACTTTGAGTTCGCCGGTGTAATCAGCATCGATTACTCCTGCGCCGGTAGAGATTCCGCTTCGGACCGCTAATCCACTTCTTGGGGCAACTCTCCCATACGTCCCTTCGGGTAGCCCCACGGCTGTAGCCGTCCTTATTAGTGCTTGTCCGTATTTCGGGACAATGTCATCTTCTATGGCGTACAGGTCATGCCCTGCCGCCATTCGTGAGCCCTCTGTTAGCAAGTATGCCTTTTTGCTCAATCTTTTGACCCTGATGATGGGTTCCTTTCCACCTCTTCGAGGTTCCAAATCCAAATCCTTATCTCCATCCCAGTCCTCTCCTTCATCGCCTACCCTCGCTACTAGTGATACCATGAAATTTTCTTCTTTTAAAGTTTTCTGTTCACGATGCGTAGCTCCCTCCTAAGGACGGTACTCCGGCCATCGGCTGAATGCGTCAGGCTTTCCTCCCTTCGTGCCTGGTCGGTATACAATATGGAAATTGTATTCTACCAACTTCTGAGCCCGTCGAATTTGACGGCCACTCCAGACTTTTGAGGTGAGGAAGTATTGTAGGTTCTGATGGTCGGTAAAGACTGTGATCGGTTTTTCTGTTCCGATCAAGTAGTGTCTCCATTCCTTAAAGGCTTCGAGGATTGTGAGAAGTTCTTTATCATGGATCACGTAATTGCGCTCCGCCGAATTTAATTTTCTGGAATGGAAAGCCACTGGATGTAACCTTTTCTCAAAGTACTGAGAAAGGACGCAGCCGAGTGCAAAATCACTAGCATCTGTTTCCACCACCGTTTCTCTTTCTGGGAAAAGGTGGTGGAGTATGGGGGCTGTGGTGAACCGGTGCTTTAGTTCTTCGAAAGCCGTGTCCTGTTCGATTCCCCATTTAAAGTTTTTTGGATTTCCTTGTAATGTCTCGGTTATTGGTTTGCAAATAGCCGAGAAACTTTTGATAAATCGTCGGTAGAAGTTAGCAAACCCCATAAAGACTTGTACTTCTCTAACCGACTTAGGTGCTTTTCAGACCATTATGGATTCCACCTTTCGGGTGCTCATGAACACCCCATCGACCGCCACCATATAGCCGAGAAATTCCACCTCCGTGGCATGGAAAGTCGATTTCTTTAGCGATACTGCTAATTGAAAGTCCGATAGACTTTGTAGAACTTTCTTAACAGCTGCGACGTGTTCCTTTTCATCCTTTGAGTAAATGAGAATATCATCAAGGTAACACACAACTCCGACGTCCAAGTATTCCTGTAGAACTTGGTTCATCATATCTTGGAAGGTTGCCGGAGCGTTAACCAGTCCAAAAGGCATNCGGCCACTCCAGACTTTTGAGGTGAGGAAGTATTGTAGGTTCTGATGGTCGGTAAAGACTGTGATCGGTTTTTCTGTTCCGATCAAGTAGTGTCTCCATTCCTTAAAGGCTTCGAGGATTGTGAGAAGTTCTTTATCATGGATCACGTAATTGCGCTCCGCCGAATTTAATTTTCTGGAATGGAAAGCCACTGGATGTAACCTTTTCTCAAAGTACTGAGAAAGGACGCAGCCGAGTGCAAAATCACTAGCATCTGTTTCCACCACCGTTTCTCTTTCTGGGAAAAGGTGGTGGAGTATGGGGGCTGTGGTGAACCGGTGCTTTAGTTCTTCGAAAGCCGTGTCCTGTTCGATTCCCCATTTAAAGTTTTTTGGATTTCCTTGTAATGTCTCGGTTATTGGTTTGCAAATAGCCGAGAAACTTTTGATAAATCGTCGGTAGAAGTTAGCAAACCCCATAAAGACTTGTACTTCTCTAACCGACTTAGGTGCTTTTCAGACCATTATGGATTCCACCTTTCGGGTGCTCATGAACACCCCATCGACCGCCACCATATAGCCGAGAAATTCCACCTCCGTGGCATGGAAAGTCGATTTCTTTAGCGATACTGCTAATTGAAAGTCCGATAGACTTTGTAGAACTTTCTTAACAGCTGCGACGTGTTCCTTTTCATCCTTTGAGTAAATGAGAATATCATCAAGGTAACACACAACTCCGACGTCCAAGTATTCCTGTAGAACTTGGTTCATCATATCTTGGAAGGTTGCCGGAGCGTTAACCAGTCCAAAAGGCATAACCTTATATTCGTAGTGCCCGTATCTCGTACGGAACACTGTCTTCCACTCATCTCCTTCTTTTATCCTAATCATGTGGTAGCCGTCTTTAAGGTCTAGCTTGGTGAAGATCTTTGCGCCGGCTACTCTATCTCTGAGTTCGGACATTGGTGGAAGGAGATGTTTATTGAGGATAGTAATCTTATTTAGATTTCGATAATCCACAACTAGACGTAGTCTACCATCTGGTTTAGGTACGAATAATATAGGTGCGCCTGCTGGTGATTGACTCCGTGTGACTTTTCCTTGTTTGATCATTGTTTCCAAGTATTCTCGTAAAAGCCTTAAGCTGTTTTTCGGATAGTGGGTATATCGGCCCCCCGGGGGGAGTTGAACGTGGAATCAATTTGATTTCATGGTCGAATGTTCATCTTGAAGCTAATATCTCTGCCGTCTGGGCTTCAAACAAATGTTTGTAATTCCAGTATTCTTCAGGTAGCGCTTCGAGTTCCACCGTATTCTCGATAGCTCCGATTCTTCCGATGCGGCAGGCATTAGGATCCCAAGCGACGGATTCATCATATTCGAACATATCCGCTATTCCTTCATCTTCTTCCACACAGTTTTCGCAACTTTTTGCGGAGAAAGTCTAATTTTCTGTATCTTCTATGTGAGACACTGGGTGTTCACGATGCCACCAACCAAAAGGAATAATCATTACATAGTGACCTGCTTTAGCCACTTCACACGACACTTCAGAAAAGTGTTGGTTTTTTCCTATTTCCATTTTTATTGGGAGGGTGTAACACTTCCCTCCAGATGCGGCTGACGATCCGTCAAAGCCTAAGATATCAACTGCATTGTCGCGTTCTATAGAGGGAACGCGAACGTCTTCAACTAGGTCTTTGTTGATGAGGAACACATTGGATCCCGAGTCTAACAAGACTTTAACTTTGTATCGCTTATCGTGTATATGGAGGTAAGCGATCCCCTCCGGACAGTTGTATCATTTTGGTTTTGGGGCTTCTAACTCCATGCGTTTAGCTCGGAGAAGATTTTCTTGGTTCTTTCGTTTAGGCATCGTTGGTGTTGGGTGTAGGTAACAAGATGTTTGTTACTACGCCCGCGTAGTTTCGACCATTAAGGTCTCCTCAGACAAACTAGTAACTCTTTTAGCTCTAACAATCTGAGTCTACATACTAAAGCGGCGTTTCACCGATACACTATTGTGCACGACCAGTTTTCAGGCTGGATGCCTTCTCCCGACACGCCAGACCTAGGCTCATAGCAGATTTTCGGGCGGTTATTAGCCATTTTACTCCCCTGGTGTGGGGTTCCCGCTTTCACCGAGTCCTTTCCCTTAGGATTTCGGTTATCCGTCCAGCTCCCTCAGAGGGGCCTTGCGCACCAAAGCGGTACATCCCTATCCCACACTCTGGCCAGAAGGCAAGATAGTACATACGTATAATACGACTCAGACTCGTGTGGTAGGTGGAACGGCCCACGTCGGTTGTCCTCCTGTAGTGAATTGTTATCAGGTAGATCTTGCATTGCTATGTCCCAACTTCTTCGGTATAGTAACTTGCTTGCACACAGGTAGCAGGTGACCACCAGGTGACTCGAGGAACTTCGTACTGTTGGCTCCCGGGCCATGTGGGCATGTTGTCTATCCTCTCTTTCGATCAAGACTCTCCATATATTGATTCTTGTGTTCGAGCTCGTAAGTCCCTCGTGGGGTTCCTTCACTTAGAGCCTACTTGTGTTGATCCTGAAAGGAGAGACTTGCTTGGCGCCGCTTTGATCATGCTGAGTTTTGACTCCCGTAGTTGCACACGGACTACCCGATCCCCGTCGTGGTCGGTACCCAATACACCCCAGCCAACGGGGGTTCCCATTTCGATTCCAGCTCCATCATCATCGTCGTCGTCGTCACTAGGGTCCCCTGGGTTACCTCCCTGGGCACCTGAGGGGGATGCATCAGCGGCTTCACGACCTTTTCCCTTTTCCCTACGTGTAGAGGGAGCATAGTACTCCTCGTCATCAGTTTCTTGAACTGCAGGTACGGGTGCGGGTTCTGGAGCTTCGGGACTCGGTGCAGCGGCCAACATTCTGTTTATCGACTGTGTCAATACCTTTAGGGTATTGTTAGTCTCATTATTTTGTTGCTGCTGCTGGTCCTGAGATCGGCGGATCTCCGCCTAGAGAGTAGTATGGTCTAAACGCATCTGTCCTAGGGTACAGTTAACCTCTCTCTCACGCGTGGTACTTTGGGCACGGAATTCAACGAATTCCGCTCGTAGACTGAGGACCATTTGTTACAAAGTCTGATCTCGGGCTAATGCCGCTTGGCTCTCTTCCCCGAGGGTTCCATGTAACCTCGTGGTTACCTCTTCATGTTCTTGTTGACGTCGTTCTTGGGCGTCAATCTTCTTTGCCACTTCCCGTATCACTTCCTCTTGGATCCCTTTTATTTCGCTTTCCACGCCGCATAGCTGCATCAACAAAATTGCAATACCATTGTCGTGGATGTCTTGTCCATCGATGATTTGCTGTTGAACCTTAAGTAGCTTTAAGGTATTGTCTGGGGTAGCCCCCTTTAAACGGTTGAAGGCGATATTGGCTTGGTCAAGTGAGGTATTTATGTCTCGTCTTATTTGCGCCCGCGTGACTCCAAGGCGTGCAGCGAGCCTGGCTAGGTTTACAGCGTGTTCTCCGGGCTTTGGTGTAGAAGCCCTTGATATCCTAGGAGTGCTTGCGACACTAGAGGATCGGTGAGACGGTAGATGTCCTCTCCGGAACGGAGGGTCTTGAGGTGTCGTCGGGAAGGGGCTATGAAATGCGGAATCATCCGCCTTATCTGTGGTATCGGGGCGAGTATCCATCGGTTCCCCCGCTGTTATCCTTTTTCTTGGTTCCTGAGGTATCTCAGCCATTGTGATGCTTTCCAGATAGGCTAGCGGTTGTAGTAGCCCTGGATGAGTGATTACCGGTACTTCGTACCAGAGTTCTCGATATCCTTGAAAATGTTTAAGGAATCGTATGTAAGGTATCCAACGTTTGAGACACTCTAGGGGTAAAGGTATAAAAGGGTTCAGTTGGTCCGACTCTGGACTTAAAACCTGAACCTGCTTTTTCTCGAGGTTTAGGATGTACTTATAGTACATATAAGTGTGTATTAGGCCCAGGCCGAGGGGATGTCTGGCCCTCGGATAGCAGTTCCTTCCTTTTCCTTTTCGACCGTAATCAGGGAGCACTGGGTGCTCCAGTCGACAAAATCTTCCGACTCAGTCGAATTCCACTCAAAGTCCGAACCGTGCCAGGTGCGATATATGCTATTGAATTGATCCGTTGTTGGGATCCCGAAAGGTACTGTGAACCACGAGGGTTCTTGCGTATATTCTTCTTCGATTTCGAACAGCTCGGTTTCAAATATTTCTTCAAAGGAATGAATATAGATAGGACAGTGAGGTGCTTCGAAAATATAATCGAAGTCTGAGGTGAGGGTGGAGTTTGAAGTGAACTCATAGTTCATATAGTGAGCCTTGGTAATAGGAGAACTATCAATATACTGTTAGGCGGACGCCAAACTCAAGTATATAACTGAGGGACGTAGGCCCGAAATCTTTGATTGGAGAATCTGTCAAGGAAGGCTCGTCTCGATAAAATAGGTAAGGTAAAGATTTAAAGTGTAAAACAATATTATATTGATGAGATCTCTTCTCCGTTGCTTGATGATGTCTGTAAAGCTCGGGAGGCACTTCGATATTTATATCCCGCGTCTGAGTGTTCGCGGACTACTTCTAACTACTATGCCTCCGAAGTACCACTCTGGTTTTAATACGCAAACGTCCAGAATCTTATAAGTGCGAACACCGTTTGACCCTGAAACTTATCACTCCCTTTCGCGGACTCGGAATAGTATTCCTCCGTTGAGATGACTGGGCTATTTGTTATACCAAGCAGCCGCCTCTAACTTAGATGTCCGCATAGACTATTATATTACTTTAGTCTTGTTGACTATCGTCCCAGTAGTCTCTTTGGTCATGAAGTGATCAGGTTCATGCCGGGCCACCTAGTGCCAATCGCAAGTCCGAGCCCAAAGTGTCAGCGTCTTAAGGGGCTCCGACTTATCTAGGTCTTCCATTCTGAGGGTGCTTCCCCTTGGTCCGCCGGCCTCCGTAGAGGGGTCCTATTACTAGAACCAATCAACCCACAGCTGATCTCAGAAGGGTATGGGTGGATTCGGTATACCTCTAATAGCTTCCGCTACTGGGATAACCTCTTGGAATATTTCGCCAAAAACGTCCCGTCACTTTCGGCCCATAGTTAGGAAGCCTAACCTTGAAGCCTACTATCTCAATGCGCCTCCCACGGAATCCCTCCGTTCCACTTCCCAGATGTCGCCAAAGGTCCCCTCTCATATATCCTGCGAACAGTATGCGGTCGGACGCACGGCGGTGACGTATATGGTGTTATGAAGTCGGCTTCATTGATGTGACATTTTGGTTATGGGACGCAACTCTGGAAATCTCGCTAATGACGTGCGGGCCCCATAAGGGGGCCGGAGGGGGGTGTTGGCACTCCGGTGAATTGAGGGTCTGTGCGCAGTTACCCTACCGTGGGTCTGTGCACATGTCTCGGATTTCCATATGCCTAACATATACGCAAGAACCTTTCTGGTTCACTATACCTTTCGAGATTCCAACGAGGGATTAATTCAATCGCATATATCGTACCTGGTATGGTTCGAACTTTGTGTGGGTTTCTACTGAGTCTGAAGACCTTGTCCACTGGAGTACCCAGTATGCCGATAAAAGGATATCAGGCACTGTTATCCGAGGGCCAGACATCCCCTTGGCCGGGGCCTAACAAATCCTTACATATACTACAGGTACATATTAAACCTCCAGAAAAGGGAAATTCAGATTCTGAGTCCAGAATCAGATCAACCGAACCATTTCATACCTACACATCTAGAGCACCTCAAACGTTGGATACATTACATATGATTCCTTAAACCCTTTACAAGATATCAAGAATTCTGGTACGAAGTACCAGAAAATCACGCATCCAGGACTATTAGAGCAATTAGCCTACCTGGAAAGTATCACAATGGCTGAGATACCTCAAGACCCGAGGAAGAGGATAACGGCGGGAGAACCCATGGACACCCATCCAGATACGATGGATAAAACAAATGCGTCAGCTATCTGGAGTCCCTCCCCATTAACACCAGATGAACCCACCTTTCTGAGAGGAAATTTACCCTCTCACCGGTCCTCAAGTATTACAAGCACACATTGGATATCACGATCCTCTACGCTAAAACCAGGAGGAGACCATGCTTCAAATTTAGTAAAGTTGGCTGCCCATCTTGGGATAACCTTGGGTCGAATAAGGCAGGATATAGATACCTCGCTAGAACAACCTAATATCGGCTTCAAACATCTGAAGGGAGCCACTCAAGATAATACGTTACAATTAATTAAGGTTCAACAGCAAATCGCTGATAGACAAGATGTCCACGATAACGATATTGCAATCTTGCTGATGCAGCTGGCAGGCGTAGAAAGTGAAATTAAAAGGATACAAGAAGAGATGCTATAGGAAGTGGAATGGAAAATAGATGCTCAAGATAGGCATCAACAGGAAGATGAAGAGGTAACCACGAGGTTACATGGGACACTCGGGGAAGAAAGCCAGGCGGCATTAGCCCGTGACCAGACATTAGAGCAAATGGTCATCAAACTAAGGACGGAATTCCTAGAATTCCGAAATCAATGCACCCCCGGGAAAGAGAAGTCAACCATACCCTAGGACAATTGCGCCTAGATTAGGCTACTCACCAAGCGGAGATTCGCAGGTCGCAAGACCAGCAACAGCAGCAGAATAATGAGACGAATAATACCCTAAAAGTATTAATGCCGTCCATAAATAGGATGTTGGCCACCGCACCAAGTCCAGAAGCTGCAGGGCTCGCACCCTTATCCGCCGTCCAGGAAACTGATAACGAAGAATACTACTCTCCGCCTGCGCGGAGGGATAAGGGGAAAGGCAAGGAAGCTGCTAATACATCCCCCCCAGGTGCCCAAGGAGGTGACCCTGGAGATCCCAGATATGATGATGACGATGATGATGAGAGAGGAAGAAGGAGAGGAAGTCCTAGCCGGAGAAGGCAAGGACAGACACCAGAACAGTCGGGAATGGTAGTGATGCTTGCCAATGCGATGGCCCTAAACATTAAGCGACCATCAAAACCACCTCCATTCTTTGAAGATAAACCCGCACAAGACATATATGTGTGGATTCTACAATGCACGGAATATTTCGAACGGAATCCACGAATCTGGGACGATGCCGCGGAGCGAGTTATATATGCACTCAATTGTACGAGAGGAGAAATAGTGCTTCCTTACACCGTTTGGTATAGGAAGGCTATAGAGGGACTTTAATGGGAAACCCAGCAACCGGAACTAGCAATGTGGACTTGTTTTGAACACAATATGATCAAAAGATTTGCCCCGGTAGAAGCTGAACGACTAGCACTTCCAGCTATGATGCTAGTCGAGTACCCTGGTAGTATTGAACGTTACCTAACGATCCTGCGTAACCACAACATTCGTGCAGGCATGACTGGAGAGTCCTGGAGGCAGGAAGTAGAAGATAAACTTCCCAAACAAATTGTCCGCTGATTGTCAGCTCTGAAGTATATGAGGGATCAAGAATGGGAAGAGGCAATAAGGCTGCGCGGTCGGTGGGAAGAAGGCCTTCTGGCCAGAGAAAGAATTGGGCAAGACAAACTGTTCAAGCCCAAAGTGGTCCAGGAGGTAAAAAAGAGAAGACCAACATGGCTCTAAACCAAAGCAACAAAGGGAAACTAAAACTTGTGTCAAGGAAAGTGGAGCCCCACCATGCAAGCGGAAAAGGGATAACGAGCGGGAGAAACCTAGGAAAAGGTTGGGAGGTGGAACAAAGACCACCCATACAAACTTTGACCAGGCCCATACCGGTATCCCACAGAGTGTAATAGACACGCGGAGGCGAGATGGAGATTGTATACATTGTGGAAAGAAAAACCACACCTACAAGATGTGTTGAGGAGATACCCATATATCAGCGGCAACAGTCAGCTCAAGAACGATAAAAATGGGAATTCGACGAGCAAGATCGGCTATTGTAAAGCCTAAATCAGCTAGTAAAGTTGCGACTGTCCAGAACCCAGCACGAGTCAATAAGATTTGGGACCTAGTGGACGACAAGGAACTGACCTAGGTCAGTTCAGTGGCACCAATGGCGACAGCATTTGGGTATTCAGTGTTCAGATAGAGCTGGAATCGAAATGGGAACCCCCTTTCGCTGTGGTGTATTAGGTACCGACCATGACGGGGCTCGGGTATTCTGTGTACAACTACGGGAATCGAAACTCAAAATGATCCAAGCGGCGCGAAGCGAGTCTCTCCTTTTCAAGATCAATGCGAGTAGGCTCCAAGTGAAGGGACCCCACGAGGGACTTGAGAGCTCGAATACAAGAATCAATATATGGAGAGTAGTGATCGAAAGAGAGGATAGTTAACATTCCCACATGGCCCGGGAGCCAATAGTACGAAGTTCCTCGAGTCACCTGGTGGTCAACTGCTACTCATGTGTAAGCAAGTTACTATGTTGAAGAAGTTGGGACATAGCATTCCAAGATCTACCTGATAACAATACACGACAGGAGGGCAACCGACGTGGGCGGTTCCACCTACCACACGAGTTTGAGTCGTATTATACGTATGTACTATCTTGCCTTCTGCCCCTGAGTGTGGGATAGGTATATACTGCTTTGTTGCGCAAGGCCCCTCTGAGGGAGCTGGATGGATAACGGAAACCCTAAGGGAAAGGATTCGGTGAAAGCGGGCACCCCACATCAGGGTCGCAAAATTGCTAATAACTGCGCGAAAATCTGCTATGAGCCTAGGTTTGGCGTGTCGGAAGAAGGCATCCAGCAAAAAAATGGTCATGCGCAATCGCGTATCGTTGAAACACTGCTTAAGTATGTAGACCCAGATTTTTAGAGCTAAAAGGTTACTAGTTTGTCTCAGGAGACCTCAATGGTCGAAACTATGGGGGCCTTGTAACAAAGTCCTTGTTATCTACACCCAACGCCAACAATGCCTAAACGAAAGAACCAAGAAAATCTTATACGCACTAAGCGCATGGAGTTAGATGCTCCAAAACCAAAATAATACAACTGTCCGGAGGGGATTGCTTACCTTCACATACACGATAAGTGATACAAAGTAAAAGTCTTATTAGACTCGGGATCTAACGTATTCCTTATCAATAAGGACTTAGTTGAAGACCTTCACGTTCCGACAGTGGAATGTAACAATGCAGTTGATATCTTAGCCTTTGACAGATCGTCAGCCGCCTCAGGAAGGAAGTGTTACACTCTCTCTATTAAATTGGAAATAGGAAAAAAGCGACACATCTCTTAAGTGTCGTGTGAAGTAGCTAAGGCTGATCACTACGGAATGATAATTCCGTTTGGTTGGTGGTATCGTGAGCACACAGTGTCTCACATTGAAGATGCAGAAAATTGGACCTTCTCCGCAAAAGGTTTTGAAAACTTTGTGGAAGAAGATGAAGAAATACTGGCATTACAAACATTTGTTTGAAGCCCAGACAGCAGAAAAATTAGCCCCCAGATGGACATTCGATCAGGAGATCAAGTTGATCCCAGGATCAACTCCCCCCTGGGGGACGATATATCCACTATCTGAAAAACAGCTTAAGGCTTTATAAGAATACTTGCAGTCAATGATCAAACAAGGAAAGATCACACGAAGTCAATCGCCTGCAGGAGCACCCATTTTATTCATACCTCAGCCAGATAGCAGACTATGCCTAGTTGTGGATTACCGAAATCTAAATAAGATTACCATCCTCAACAAACATCCCCTTCCACTTATATCTGGACTCAGAGATAGAGTAGCCGGTGCCAAGATCTTCACACAGCTGGACCTTAAGGACGGTTACCACTAGATTAGGATAAAAGAAGGCGATGAATGGAAGACGGCATTCCGTACAAGACACGGATAATACGAATATAAGCTTATGCCTTTTGGATTGGTTAAAGCTCTGGCAACTTTCCAAGATATGATGAACCAAGTACTGAAAGAATACCGAGATGTTGGAGTCGTGTGTTATCATGACGATATTCTCATCTACTCATAGGATGAAAAAGAACATATCGAAGCAGTCAAAAGGGTTTTACAAAGTCTGTCGGACTTTCAATTAGCAATATCGCTAAAGAAATCGACTTTTCATGCCACAGGGGTAGAATTCCTCAGCTATATGGTAGCAGTCGATGTGGTGTCTATGAGCACCCGCAAGGTGGAGTCCATAATGGTTTGGAAAGCACCTAAGTCGGTTAGAGAAGTACAAGTCTTTGTTAGATTCGCTAACTTCTACCAACGATTTATCAAAAACCTCTGAGCTATTTGCAAACCCATAACCGCGACATTGCAAGGAAATCGTAAGAATTTCAAATAGGGAGTGGAACAGGATACGGCTTTTGAGGCACTAAAACAACGGTTCACAGCAGCGCCCATACTACATCACTTCTTCCCAGTAAGAGACACAGCAGTGGAAACCGACACTAGCAATTTCGCGCTCGGTTGCGTCTTTCTTAATAGTTTGAAAAAATGTTACACCCAGTAGCTTTCCATTCCAGAAAATTAAATTCAGCGGAGCGCAATTATGAGATTCACGATAAAGAACTCCTCGGAATCCTTCAAGCATTTAAAGAATGAAGACATTACTTGATCGGGACACAAAAACCGCTTACAGTCTTTACCAACCATCAAAACCTACAATAGTTGCTCACGTCGAAAGTCTGAAGTGGCCGTCAAATTTGATGGGCTCAGAAGCTAGTGGAATCCAATTTCCCAATTGTATACCGACAAGGCACTAAAGGAGGAAAGCCTGATGCATTAAGCAGGTGGCCGGAGTACCATCCTGAGGAGGGAGCTACGCATCACGAACAAAAATCTTTGGAAGAAGAAAACTTCCTGCTATCATTGGTAGCGAGGGTAGGTGATGAAGGAGAAGACTGGGACCGAGAGAAGGATTTGGATTTGGAACCTCGAAGACGTAGAAAGGAACCCGTTATTAGGGTTAAGAGATGGAGCAAAAAGGCATACTTGCCAACAAAGGGCTGAAGAATGGGGGCAGGACATGACCTGTATGCCATAGAGGATGACATTGTCCCAAAATATGGGCAAGCATTGATAAGGATGGGTATAGCTGTGGGCTTCGCAAAGGAACTTACGGAAGAGTTGCCCCAAGAAGCGGATTAGTGGTACGAAGTGGAATCTCCACCGGCACAGGAGTAATCGATGCTGATTACACCAGCGAACTCAAAGTAGTACCTTTCAACCATAAGAATGTGGACTGTCAAATAAGAATGGGCGATTGGATAGCTTAACTAGTGGTACAAAAAGTCAACACATCAGACATGATGGAAGTAGACAACTTGGAAGATATGGAACGAGGAGCCACAGGGTTTGGAAGTACCAATATAGCGACAAGATCCTTAATCGTTAAGGAACAAGAACCTAGCATCACCTACCTACAGGCATTGGCTAAAGACAACAAACATTGGTATAATATTTCAAAAGTACCTGAAAAAGTCCTATTGTCAAACGCTATTATCCTGAAAAAAGGTATGAAACAGTTCAACCCAAAATTCCTAGACAAGATACAAGTAGCTATTGAATCAGACGCAGCTTGGAAGCAAGGGAGGGAAGAACTTATTAGGTTACGAGACGAAGGAAAGGATTTTCCCAAGGACTGGACCTTAACTGACAATCTACTCTATTATAAACAAAGACTATTTGTACCAGATAGTCAGGTGCTATACACAAAGATCGCAGAAGGATGTCACAATGCAAAGGTTGCAGGACATTTTGAACAAGAAAAGACTTTGGAAATAATCATGAGAGACTTCTACTGGAAAGCAATTGCAGCATGGGTCAACGACTACGTACGATCCTGCGATGAATGCCAACATAATAAGTCACCTAGATACGCTAAGTATGGATTATTGCAACCACTGCAAATACCCTACACAGCATGGGCATCCATCTTGGTGGACTTCATCACACAACTACCAGAGTCGCAAAGATAGACGCAGATAATGGTAGTAGTCGATCGATTCACGAAGATGGCACATTTCATCGGACTACAGACGACGGTAACAGCGAAAGATGTCACAAACGCATTCCAGAAAGAAGTATGCAGGCTGCACGGTCTACCAACCAAAATCATCTTGGACAGGGACTCAAAGTTTGTAGGAGAATTTTGGGAATCCCTTTCCAAAGCACTAGAAATTAATCGAAGAATGTCAACGGCATATCACCCTCAGACTGACGGACAAACCGAACGTACCAACTGAGTGCTGGAAGGATACCTGTGAAGTTTTGTCAACTACGATCAGGCTGACTGGTATCAGCTACTACCGCTGGCTGAACATGCCTGTAACAACTCCGCAACCAACACTCACGGGATGTCACCATTCTATGGGAACTACATTTTCCATCCACAGACATAGTGGATGAAGGAGGGCGAAGCTCAAAATCCAGGAGCAACACTCTATGCGAACTGGATTAAGACGATACATGAACAAGCCAGGGGGTCACTAGAAAAGACATGGGAAGGAATGTTAAAATATTATGACCGGAAAGCTCGACAACAGCCAGACTTCAAGATCAGGGACTAAGTAAAGTTAAACGCAAAAGACATTGGAACCCGAAGGAAATCAAAGAAGCTAAGTCCAAAGCTAGATGGTCATTTTCAAATCATGGAGAAACGCAGATCGCGAGCCTTCAAGCTCAACATATCCGATCAATGGAACATTCATGCCTTATTCCATGTCACCCTATTGGAACCCTACCGCAAGTCAGTTCATAACAATCGTCAGCAATCCCCGAGAGAGCCGAACAACATCAACGGCGATCTACAAGGAGAGGTTGAAAAAATAGTTTGAAGCGAAATTTGTTCTTACGGGAAACGAGTATGCGGCTGCTACCAACAGAAGTAAAAACTGTGGTACTTCGTCAAATGGCAAGGGTGTTCAGAAGATGAGAACACATGGGAGCATGCTACCAGAATGGAAAACGTGGAGGAAGTTGTGGAGAATTTTCATAATAAAAATCCGGACATGCCAGGAAGGGCAGAAGTAAGATAGTGAGGAAAGGGTTTTCCTACCGTGGCCAAGTAAACTTGCAGGTTTTTCATCCTGACCACACTGAGTCTTAAAATGTACTAGGAAGTAAATTATAAAAGGTTATAAAGGCATACGAGGCGAAGCCTGGTAGGAGGGAGCTCATGTTAGGCATATTGAAATCTGAGACATGTGAACAGACCCATGGTAGGGTAACCACGCACAGACCCTCAATTTACCGAAGTGCCAACACCGCCATTAGGCCCCCTTATGGGGCCTGCACGTCATTAGTAAGAATTTCGTGAGTGGCATCCTATAACTAAAATGTCACGTCAATGAAGCCCACTGCATAATACCATATACATTGCCACCGTCTATCCGACCGCATGCTGTTCGCAGGCTATATGAGAGGGGACCTTTGGAGACATCTGGGAAGGACAGCAGAAGAGATCCGTCAGAGGCGTATTGAGATAATAGACTTCAAAGTTAGGCTTCCTAAACTATGGGCCGAATGTGACGGGACGTTTTCGGCGAAATACTCCAAGAGAATATCCCAATAGTAGAGGCTATTAGGGGTATACCGAATCCACCCATACCCTTCTGAGATCAGCTGTAGGTTGGTTAGTCCTAGTCATAGGACCCCTCTACAGAGGCCTGCTGACCAAGGGGAAGCATATTCAGAAAGGAAGACCTAGATAAGTCAGAGTCCCTTGAGACGTTGACACGTCGGGCTCGGACTTGCGATTGGCACTAGGTGGCCCAGCATGAACTTGATTACTTCATGATCGAAGAGACTACTGGAGTGATAGTCAACCTGACTAGAGTAATATAATAGTCTATGCGGATATCTAAGATGGTGGCTGCTGTTTGGCATAACAAATAGGGCAGTCAGTTCAACAGAGGAATACTATTCCGGGTCCGCGAAAGAATTTGATAAGTTTCATGGTCTAACGGTGTTTGCACTTATAAGATTCTGGACGATTGCGCATTAAAACCAGAGTAGTACTTTAGGGGCATGGTAGTTAGAAGTAGTCAACGAATACTCAGACGCAGGATCTAAATATCGAAGTGCCTCCTGAGCTGTATGGACATCATCAAGTAACGGAGAAGAGATGTTATCAATATTAAATTGTTTACCTTATAAATGTTTACTTCATCTTTACCTGCTCGAGACGAGCCTTCCTCAACAGATTCTCCGAACAAAGATTTTAGCCTATGTCCCTCAGTTATACTAGAGATTGGAGTCCGCCTAACAGTTCTTCACCAAGCTAGACCTTAAAGACAGTTACCACTTAATTAGGATAAAGGAAGGAGATGAATGGAAAGCGGAGTTCCGTACAAGATCCAGATACTACGAATATAAGGTCATGCCTTTTGGATTGGTTAATGCTCCGGCAATATTCCAAGATATGATTAACCAAGTACTTATGGAATACCTTGATATTGTAGTCAGGGGTTACCTTAATGCTATTCTTATCTACTTAAAGGACGAAAAGGAACATGTCCAAGCTGTTAAATAGGTTTTAAAAAGTCTATCAGACTTTAACTAGCAGTATCGCTAAAGAAATAGACCTTCTACGCCATAGTGGTAGAATTCCGTGGCTATATGGTAGCAGTTGATGGGATATTTAGGAGCACACGTAACATGGAATCCATAATAGTTTGGAAAGCACCTAATGTCACAGTTCTGTGGCAGATGGTGGAAGGAGATGTTTGTGGCAAGAAGTGGAAGATTGGTTTCGCACTATGACTCATAGTTAGGAGTCATAGGGTTTTATTTGTTATATGTTACTTTCACGCACATGACCTATTAAGAGGTCATGGGGGTAGCGCACGAGACCAAGAAGGCTGCGCAGTTAGTTTACTTTCACACACATGACCTATTTAAGAGGTTATGGGGGCAGCGCACGAGACCAAGGGGGCTGCGCAGTTAGTTTTACTTTCACACACATGATCTGTTTAGAGATCATGTGGTTTGCGCACATGACCAATGATGCGGTCATATGATGTTTTTCATGAGTCACGGTTATGACTCATAGTTGTTTGGATTTATAAGCGGGTTGAGTGAAGGACTATAAAAGGAGGCCGGTAGAGCCTGGTAGTTAGTTCTTCACGCAACCACCTATTATACTTTCTTACCTATACTATTGAGAATAGAATCTATTCTACCACCTCGCAAATCCTATCAAGATACGATCTGATTATTAGCGTTCAAGTAAGGAACGTAGACCTGGGTCTAAGAATAATAATCAGAGTCTCGATAGAAGAACAAGAATCGGTCAAGGTTACATACTGAACAAGAGAAGTATTACCCTTTACCGGAAAACTAACCAAGGGTTGTTGCCTGTCGCAGCGGTACTCTGATATACAGGAGATAGGTAGGATATCTAACACCTAAGTGGGTTAGAGAAGTGCAAGTCTTTATTGGATTCGCTAACTTCTACCTATGATTTATAAGAAACTTCTCGGCTATTTGCAAACCCATAACCAAGAGTTTAGAAGGAAATCCTCAGAATTTCAAATCGGGAGTTGAGCAGGATACAGTGTTGGAAGAATTAAAATACCAATTCACCACTGCTCCCATACTCCACCCCTTCTTTCCAGAAAGAGAGACAGTGGTGGAAACTAACACTAGCGATTTAGCACCTAGTTGCGTCCTTTCTCAATACTTTGAGAAAAGGTTACATCCAGTAGTGTTCCATTGTAGAAAACTAAACTCTGTAGAGCTCAATTATGTAATTTATGATAAAAAACTTCTCGCAATCCTCGAAGCATTTCTGGAAAGGAGACAATGTTTGATTGTGACAGACAAACTGGTTACAGTCTTTGCCGACCATCAGAACCTACAATACTTCATCAGCTCGAAAGTCTGGAGTGGCCATCAAACTCGATAGGTGTAGAAGCTAGTAGAATACAATTTTTGTATTGTATACCGATCAAGCACCAAAGGCGGAAATCCTCACGTATTAACCAGGTCGTCGGAGTAGCATCCTGAATAAAGAGCTACGTATCGCGAACAAACACTTTAGAAACCGGACGATTTCTTAGTATCACTAGTAGTGAGGGTAGGCGATGAAGGAGAAGAGTGGGATGGAGATAAAGATTTGGATTTGGAACCCCAAAGAGGTGGAAAGGAACCCATAATTAGGGTTAAAAGATTGAGCAAGAAGGCATACTTGCCCCCAAAGGGCTCAAGATTGGCGGCAGGATGTGACCTGGGTGCGATTCAAGATGACATTGTCCCGAAATATGGACCAGCATTAATAAGGACGAATAGAGCCATAGGGCTACCCGTAGGAACTTACTGAAGAGTGGCTCTGAGTAGGGGTTTAGCAGTTTGAAGTAAAATCCTCACCAGTGAAGGAGTAAGCGACCCCAATTACGCTGGAGAACTTAAGGTCATACTATTTAGCAATAAGAATGAGGACTGCCAGATAAGAATGGGTGATCGTATTGCTCAACTGGTGGTAGAAAAGGTTAATACCTCAGACATGATGGAAGTAGACAACTTGGAAGATCCAGAACAAGGGACCGCAGAATTGGCAAGCTCTGATATAGCAACAAGATCCTTGATCATCAAAGAACAGGAACCTAGCATCAGTTACCTACAGGTGTCAGCTAAAGACAATGAACACTAGTATGACATTTCAGAAGTACCAGAGAAAGTTCTAATGTCAAACGCCATTATTCTAAAAATAAAATAAAAAGGTACGAAGCTCTTTAATCCTGAATTGTTTAACAAGATACAGGTAGCTAGTAAGGCAGATAAAGCTTGGAGGCAATGGAGGAAAGAACTCATTGGGTTGCGAGATGAAGAAAAAGATTTCCCTAAGGACTAGGCCTTAATCGAGGATCTACTATATTATAAGCAAACACTATTTGTATCAAACAGGCAGGCACTATGCACCAAGATCGCAAAAGGATGTCATGATGCAAAAGTTACACGACATTTCAGGTAAGAGAAATCCTTGAAGATCATTATGTGGGACCTCTACAGGAAAAGACTTGCAGAATGGGTCAATGACTGTGTTCGATCCTGCGATGAATGCCAATAGAACAAATCGCCTAGACACGCTAAGTATGGATTATTGCAACCATTGCAAATACCCTACCTAGCATGGACATCAATCTCAGTGGACTTCATCACTCAGCTCCCAGAGTCACAAGGGTACACTCAAATAATAGCGGTAGTTGATCGGTTCACAAAGGTGGCACATTTCATCGGACTTCAAATCTCAGCTACTGCCAAGGATGTCGCAAATGTATTCCTGCAAGAAGTATGGTAGCTGCACAGCCTACTAACTGAAATTATCTCATACATGGACTCAAAGTTCGTAGCAGAATTCTGGGAATCCCTTTACAAGGCATTAGAGATTAAGTGAAGAATGTCAACAGCATACCATCCACAAACTGATGGACAGACAGAATCTACCAACCAACTGCTGGAAAGATACCTGTAAAGGTTTGTCAACTATGATCAGGATGACTGATATCAGCTAGTACCACTTGCTAAATATGCCTACAATAACTCAGCTACTAACGTACATGGGATGTCGCCATTCCATGCGAACTACAGATTCCATCCATAGATAGAGTAGACAAAGGAGCATGAAGCTCAAAATTCAGGAGCAATACTTTATGCAAATTGGATTATGATGATACATGAACAAGCATGAGGATTACTAGAAAAGACAAGGGAAGGAATGTCGAAATATTATGACCAGAAAGCGCGACAACAGCTGCACTTCAAGATCAGAGACATAGTAATGTTGAATGCAAAGAACATTCGAACCGACAAAAATCAAAGAAGCCTAGCCCAAAGCTTTAAAGTTGTTTTCCAATGATGGAAAAATGCAGATCACAAGCTTTCCAGCTCAACATATCCATTCGTGGGATCATTCACCCCATATTCCGTGTCGCACTATTGGAACACTATCGCAAATCAGTTTATAATAATTACCAGCAACCCCCTAGAGAACGGGAGGCCATTGAGGGCGATCTACAATGGAAGGTTGAAAAAAGTAGTGGGAAGCGAGATTCGCTCTCACTGAAAACAGGTACATGGTCGCTATCAAGAAATGCGGGAAATGCGGTACTGTTAGGTGGACGCCAAACTCAAGTATATAACCGAGGGACGTAGGCCGAAATCTTTGCTTGGAGAATCTGTCGAGGAAGGCTGGTCTCGATAAAATAAAAGTAAGGTGAGGATTTATGAGGTAAACAATTTTATATTGATAAGATCTCTTCTCCGTTGCTTGATGATGTCAGTAAAACTCGGGAGGCACTTCAATATTTATATCCCGCCTCTGTGTGTTCGCGGACTACTTCTAACTACTATGCCTCCGAAGTACCACTCTGGTTTTAATACGCAAACATCCAGAATCTTGTAAGTGAGAACACCGTTTGACCCTGAAACTTATCACACCCTTTTCACGGATTCGGAATAGTATTCCTCCGTTGAGATGACTGCGCTATTTGTTATACCAAACAGCCGCCTCCAACTTAGATGTCCGCATAGACTTTTATATGACTTTTAGTCTTGTTGACTATCGTCCCAGTCGTCTCTTCGGTCATGAAGTGATCAGGTTCATGCCGGGCCACCTAGTGCCAATCGCAAGTCCGAGGCCAACGTGTCAGCGTCTTAAGGGTCGCCGACTTATCTAGGTCTTCCATTCTGAGCATGCTTCCTCTTGGTCCGCCGGCCTCCGTAGAGGGGTCCTATTACGAGGACCAACCAACCTACAGCTGATCTCAGAAGGGTATGGGTGGATTCGGTATACCCCTAATAGCTTTCCCTACTGGGATATACTCCTAGAGTATTTCTCCGAAAACGTCCCGCCACATTCAGCCCCTAGTTTAGAAAGCCCAACTTTGAAGCCTACTATCTAAATGCGCCTCCGACGGATTTCCTCCATTCCACTTCCCAGATGTCGCCAAAGGTCCCCTCACATATATCCTGCAAACAGCAGGGGGTCGGATGGACGGCGGCGACGTATATGGTGTTATGAAGTGCGCTTCATTGATGTGACATTTTAGTTATGGGACTCAACTCTCGAAATCTCGCTAATGACGTGCGGGCCCCATAAGGGGGCCGGAGGGGGGTGTTGGCACTCTGGTAAATTGAGGGTCTGTGCGCAGTTACCCTACCGTGGGTCTGAGCACAGGTCACGGATTTCCATATGCCTAACAGGTACTTCGTCAAATAGCAAGGGTGTTCAGAAGATGAGTACATAAGGGAGCCAGCTGCCTGTACGGAAAACAGGGTGGAAGTTGTAAAAAACTTTCATAATGAAAATCTGGACATGCCAGGAAGGGCAGAAGTGAGATAGTGAGGAAAAGGCTTTCCTACCTTGGCCAAGTAAATGCGATTGGTTATTTGCCCTGACCCCACTGAGTCTTAAAATGTATTTAGAAAATTATAACAAGTTATAAAGGCATTCAAGGAGAAGCCTGGCAGGAGGGAACTCATGTTAGGCATATGGGAATCCGAGATAAGAAATGTCCACAGACCCATGGTAGGGTAACTGTGCCCAGACCCTCGATTTCCCAGAGTGCCAACACGCACCTCTAGCCTACTTATAGGTCCCACACATCATTAGCAAGATTTCAAGAGTTGGGTCCCATAACTCACATATCATATCAATGAAGCCCACTTCATAACACCATATATGTTGACACCTGTTACAATCCCTAACCGGTATCAGTTCTCAGTAACGGGTAGACAATACTTCTCTTGTTCTCTCACGACGATAGTTCTTAGGCCGATGCCTGCAATAAGGTGGGAGAGACTCTCGTGTCTCTAGTCCTTATTGCCTATCGTACTCTGTCTCCAACTGTACTCACATAGCAGAGTATTTGTCTCGTTGGTAATAATTCTTAAAGAGCGTAAATGTTTTATATTCGTAAAAGCATAAAGTAATAAGTAAGGAAATAACTTAGAACAAAGCGTGAAGAGCCTATCTACGCAGCTTTTTTTCTTTTCTTTTTTCTTTTTTATCATCAAGTATTCATTGTTTACGGTACAAGAACTGGCATGCAGCACGAGCTATGGCATAAACAAAACCTTAATCTCGAAACACACAAGCAAAAAGGAAATAATCGTACCAAATTGTAAGATCCTCCTGACAGTGTCCGATAGCTCACACAAAATCTTAAGGAACTAAAGCAAGTAAGTACGAAAGTCATAACAGAAAATAAAAGCAACTTAAAAGGAAAGACAACCTTGGCTGGAGTAAAACTAAAGGCAGACGCTATGATTCAGGGCCTGAAACCATGGATCGGGAGCTCCATGCAGTAGGTAGAGGGGTTGGGTGGTGGGTCCCAGCACACTGGCGGCATGCCAGGGGGAAAGCCTGTAGCGGTAACATTAAGGTACTGTGCCAGAGAGCGCAGGGCATCTTTATCAGTCCATAGTAAGCTGTCCCTGCCAATGCTCGTGAGTCCCCAGAGGTGGCGCTCCTGAGGTT
Source organism: Tuber brumale (assembly GCA_014065205.1). Classification (NCBI taxonomy): domain Eukaryota; kingdom Fungi; phylum Ascomycota; class Pezizomycetes; order Pezizales; family Tuberaceae; genus Tuber; species Tuber brumale. The sequence continues at coordinate 986,581 of JACCEG010000002.1, forward strand.
CCTTGTGGGACTCGGAATCCAGGATGGCGTGATCAAAGTCCTCCTCATCCTCCTCACAGTGGGGGCAAAGGGGCGACAGGTCGTCCATGAACCATGAGGGGTGGGCAGCGAGGTAGCTCTTGCCTGAGCGCATTTGGTGGATCCTGCCTGCGATAAACCTCCCCAGGCCCATGAACGAGTGAGGCAAGAGGGTCCAGGTGTACTGGTGACTGTGTGGGGGGGGAAACTAGAGAGCCTAATCCTTGGAGAGAGCAGATTTCACATGTGCCTTGATTGACTGATAGGACGGGACCCCCTCCTTCACAGGGAGTTGGTCAGGATGGAGGAGGCAAAGCAAAACCACCAGAACGGGGACCGAGGTGTCGATGAAGGGCAGAGTGCGGTGCGCAATCACATCCAGGATTAGGTGTTTCCTTATAGGGGGGCAGGGCAGGTGGGCTTTCTAAAGGGGAACGGTGTAAACTGACATCAGGCTCCTAGTGAAGTGTCAGTGATCCCTCCAAAGCTCAGAAGGGGGAGGACGTAGGAAAGGTAGGGTTAAGTCTCAGTGTTGCTGGGTTGGCCTCTGGAGGGAGGCACACAAGGCGGACAGTGGCCAATCTCTGCCGGTGGAGGATCAACAGTGGGAGGGGAAGGAGAGCCGAGTTGCAGGCCTGGATGCCAACTGGGGCGGAGGAAAAGCAGTATGTCATCCATCTCAGGACGGTCCTCCAAAACACAGACATACTGTCCAGGCGGGTGAAGCTTGGTGAAAAGAGGTTGGCTCTATAGAGGAGGATTGGGGAGATGAGGGATGACGCTAGGGGATGGCAGAGAAAGGGTGGAGGCCCTTACTGGGCCTGGAGAGTCTTTGAATTGTTGCAAAGGCACCTTGGGCCCAGGCAAGTCTTCTCATACAGTGTGATGTAGTGCCTTTAGAGCACGAGGTGGCAGATGGCTCGAACCAGTAGCCAAGCCAGCGGATCAGTTTGGGGGGGTAGAAGAGGAGGGCATCTAATAGGACCGGGATTGCGGGTGGCGGTACCTTCTGCGCCGGAGTTACCCAGTACATAAGTCTTGTTTTTGGGATCGAGAAGGACACCCCCAGCTTCCCTGCCTTGATCTGGAGAGTGTTGGTGATGCTTTATAGTCTCTAGACGTTCTTCCAATATGAATCGGAGGTGAGGGTGACTGCGATGTCATCCACATAGGAGAGGACGAGGCACCGAGGGACTGGGAAATGAAGGGATAAGATATATATGGCGAACAGGAGTGGCGAAATCGGAGAACACTGTGGGGTGCCCACCGAAACCAGTGAGAACACCTGGGGGGCCCCATGAAAGACCAGGCAGCAGGAGTGTCCACGGAGGAAGGACCTTATCCATGAGACCATGTAAGGATTGACTGCCTTCATGGCAAGCCTGTCGCAAAGTGAGGGGGCAGAGACATCGTCAAAACTGCCTTTGATGTAATGGAAAAGGGTCGAGACCTGGAACTTGGGGCGCATAAAGAGCTGAACCTCATGGGGGAGGGTTACTGCTATGTCAAAAGTACTAAGACCTGGATGGGATCCAGTCTGGTGGGGGGACAAAAGGTCCAGGAAGTGGGCAAGGGCGGAGAGGCAAGACGCCATAATCGTCACCAGAACTTTAGAGACAGTTTCTAGGAGGACTATGATCTGGAACGAGGCTGGTGTGTCTTAGGAGGGTTTCCGCGGCTTTTTCAGCACGATGCCATTGGCTTTCTTCCGGGAAAGAGGATGGTGTCCATAGTGGACAAGTAGTCCGAGGAGGGATGTGAGGATATCGGGGTTAACAGAGTGTACTTTTTTCCAAACAGAGTACAGTATCTGGTCTTAGCCAGGGCAGAACATGAGGAGGAGCTCCAGAGGGCAACAGATATTTCCTCTACCAAAAGCTCGGAGACATCCGTGAACTCGCGTAGGATGGCTGACGGACTCGAGGACTGTTTCTCAGGAAAGAAATGTGAAAGGAGAGCATGGTTGATTGCTGCGGAGTTGTCGGCCCTGGATATCTGAGGGAACCCATCTGGAAGTCTGCTGAAGGCGTAGCGCTTTGTGGTCCAGAGTCTCTGGGGGGTGGCCAATCTCAGGAAATTATTCCAATATTCTATTTTGGCCTTCTTTGTGGCCTTGAAGTATAGAAGCTGCGCTTCTTAAGCACTGCTGCTTCGATAAGGGAAGAAGGTCACATCGTGCCGTTCGGACCGTCGAGTGGAAAGCGGATCTTTGCACTGTAAGGTCAGGAGTACACCAAGGCTTGGACCTGCTACCGGGGCTCCTGTCTAGGGTGTAGAGCCTGAAGAGAGCTCTCAGTCTGCCAAGGACCATGTCGAACCAGGTGGCGAGCGTGTGGGGAGTCGTGAGAGGGAGAAGGGAGTCAAGCCTCATGACCTTGAGCTCTTCCTTAAGAGAAAGCCAGTCAATCTTTGTCCATGTGGGGGCAGGAGGAGGCAGGCGAGCCATAGGCTCTGAAAGAGTTATAAAGATTGAGACATGGTCAGATCCCTTGGGGGGAGGGGCATGTCCCATGATCGAAAGTTAGGGGACAATGGGGAATTTGCAAATGCTAAGTCAATCGCCAAGGGGCACAAATCAGGATTGAAGGGGAAGTAGGTAAGGATCTGGAGGTGTTCAGGAGACAGAAGCCTTCCTGGGTGGCCATCTCAAAGAAAGGGGTGGAGGCTCCAAGGTCCCAGATCGAGAAAAGGTGTTCAGGGTTTGCCAAGGAATAGTGTATGTTAAAATTCCCAATGACCAGCATAGGCGTAGCAGTGTGAGGGAAGGCAACCTCTGGTGTGATGGTTCAATAGAAGGGAGAGCCATCCCATGTGCTGTAGAGGCTCATGACCTGGAATTTGGTAATGAATGAATCAAAGAAACTAACAGATGAGTGGAAGTCAACCACCATCCAGTCCCTTGCTTGAGAAAAGACCGGGAGGACTGAAAACTGTTGTTTGGAGGAAATGTGTAGGTAGCAGGCAACTCTTGGCTTGCCACCATTAGGGCAGGGAGGCAAAAAGGCTTTGAAGCAGGCAAACGATGGAGGTCTGTTTCTGTGCAGGGGGGGGTCTTGAAGGGCAATGAGTGCAGGGGGGAAGTCCAGAAGAAAAAAGGAATTAAAGAGAGGAAGAAACACATCCCAGCTTCTCAAGCAGTTGTGTTGTAGAACGGATATTGAGTTATGGGAGCCCGCCTCCAGCGCAGAACTTACAGGAGAGGTGTGACCAGCCATTACATGCCTTCCAGTGTCTCAGGCTGGGGAAAAGGAGTAGGAGATTCCTGCCATGCGGGGTTCAGCAGGGCACCTCCTTGGAGCTTTGGAGCGTGGACGGGGGATATGTTGAGGGGGTATTACTACGCCTAGGGTGGGGTGTTTCAGGATCGAAGGGGGGTAGGAGGGGTCTCCCACCAGTTGAAGGACCCTCACCTGGGTCATTCGTCATGTCCATAGCTTCCTCATTCTGCGGAACAGGTGACTCACCACGGGGAGGAGGAGGAGGAGTCTCGTTTGGAATTCTCTAGCGAAAGCCAGGTGCTGGCCTTTGGAGACCGCACATATCAGGGGAGAAGTTGGGCAGCAGTTGTCCACCGCTCCTTGGTTCCCCCGCTTTAGACAGGTAGGGTTCTGGCAGTATTATGCCTGTTTTCTGTGAGAGAGGGTGCAGATTGGACAGACTGAATGGTCAATCTTGCGTCTAGCCGAGTGGTATCCGTATTTCCAGCAATTATGGCATTGAGTGAGGCTGTTAGCCCAGTATACATTCTCGATCTTGCAGAGAAAGGAGAAAAGGTAAGTGTTTCCCAACATGATGGCCTCATTTTCCCGTGCAACTGTCACCACCATGGATGTTGCTCTCCTGAAAATTCTGAAATCACAGTCGGGGTTCAGGTAGCGGGCGTAGAGGATCTGGGCATTCTTGACATTCGGGATGGTATTGCTGAGGGAATTTAGGATGTCATTGTCATCCTCAGGGAGGTATGCGATTGGGAGGGAGTGTATTGCGAGCTGGACCTCATTGGGGGGTAGGCCAGGACAGGAGCCACAGGGCATTTCCCGTTGGAAAGGATGGATTGAATTTGGCCAAGAGCATGTTGTAGTAGCGGGTGTAAGCAGTGGAGGGGACAAATGGAGAGAGGGCAAAAAGGATGACTGCTCCCCTATTGTTGACCTGAGCAGAGAAGGAGAGAGGTAGAGTGTAGCAGGCTTCACGAATGATGGAGGCAGAAATGTCTGGGAAGCAAGCAGCTAGGCGATCGGATTGGGAGTAAGAGGAGGGGGAGGACCTAGGGGTGAAGAAACGTCTCTCAGCAGCAGAGAGGCTCCACGGACCTTTCAAAGGGGCCACAGGAGCTACGTCAGCCGCTACCTAGGCAGCTGAGGGAGTCTTCTTTGCCTTGTATGCTTTCCCTTTCTTCTTCTGTCCAGAGAAAGTAGCCTCGGCATAGGAGGGGGCGCCAGACTGGGCCAATGGCCGTGGAACTATGTGAAACTCCGAGGGGAGGGGGTACTTCCCTTCCCTGTATGTCTGAGCCTCCCAGGAGCGAGGGAACTTCACCGCGTAAGCCGCGGGATCTATGTACCATTTCTGGTCTTTTGTACTGTAGCAGGAGATGTCCATATCGCCACCTTCCTTGTAGAAGGGGGGTCAGCTCATCAGCTAGGGTTGCATTAGAGGCAGATGTGGCATTCTCCTTACCGTTTCGTGAAGTGGCAGCCCAAGCCACAGCAGTGCCATGCGGCACAGGAGTGGGGTGTTGGTGTGCGGGTTGCTGGTGGCATGCTAGTTGGAAAACGGGGGTTGTTAGATGGGATGCAAGATCTCCACCTATCTACGTAGCCTTTTTCACTTTCTTTTACTTTTTTTTTTATCATCATGTATTCATTGTTTACAGTACAAGAACTTGCATGCAGCGCTAGCTATGACATAAACAAAACCTCAATCTCAAAATTGCAAGCACAAAAGAAGAACTCGCACTAAAATATAAAATCCTTCTAGTGGTGTCCGACAGCCGACACAAAATCCCAAGGAACTAAGGCAAGAAAATACAAAATTCATAACAAAAGAGTAAAATCAACCTCAGCAAAGAAAATACTTGCAGGGCGGATTGAAACGTGTGGTGGGCGTCCCACTTCAGGGTCTGAAGCTATGGATCGGGAGCTCTGTGCATCGGAGAGAGGGTATGCATGGGGGGTCCCATCACGCAGGCGGCATGCCAGGGGGAAAGCCTGTGGCGGTTGCATTGAGGTACCTCGCCAGTGAGTGGAGGGTGGTGATGTTGGTCCATAGTCAGCTATCCCTGCCAACGTCCATGAGCCCCGGAGGTGGCGCTCACAAGGCTCTTTGTGGGACTTGCAGAATAGGATGGCATGAGCAAAGTCCTCCTCATCCTCTATGCAATGGAGGCAGAGGGGGGAGGAGTCATCAGTGAACCAGGAGGGGTGGGCAGCGAGGTAGCTCTTACCCTAGTGCATCTGGTAGATCCTGCCTGCTATAAACCTCCCCAGACTCATTAAATGGTGGGGCGAGAGAGACATGGTATATTGGAAAGTAGAGTAGGGGGGGGAACTGGGGGGCCCAATCTCTGGTGAGTGCAGCTCTCAGTCTTACCTTGATTAACTGGTAGCACAGGATCCCCTCTCTCCGGGGGAGTTGGTCGGGAGGAAGAAGGTCGGGTGAGGCCACCGGAATGGGGCCTGAGGCGTCAATGAACCGGAGAGTGCGATGTGCAATCACGTTCAGCGGCAGGTGTTTCCCAATAGGGGGGCAGAGGGGGGGAGCTTTCCAGAGGAGAGGGGCGTAGACAGACGTCAGGCCCCTGGTGAACCGACAGTGGTCCTCCAGGGCCCTGAAGGGGGAGGAGGTGGAAAAGGACGGGTGGAGCCTAGCAGTCACCGGGTCGGCCTCAGGGGGGAGGCAGACCAACCAGACAGTGGCCAACCGTTTTTTGTGGAGTATCAATATAGGGAGGGGGGGGAGGGCAGATTCACATGCCAAGATGCCAACCGGAGTTGAAGAAAAGCAGTTCATCACCTACTTTGGGACAGATCTCCAGAAGATGGACATCCGGTCTAGGAGGGTAAGACTTGAGGAGATGAGGTCCGCTCCATAGAAGAGGATTGTGGAGATGAGGGAGGATGCCAGGCGATGGCAGAGGAATGGGGAGAGCCCCTTACCGGGCCTTGCGAGTCTCGGGCTCGTTGCGAAGGCCCCTTGTGCCAACCCGAGTCATCTTGTGAAATGAGAGGTGGTGCCTTTGGTGCAGGAGGTGGATGAGGGCTCGAACCAGTATCCAAGCCGGCATATCGGTTTGGAGGGATGAAAGAGGTGACCGTCTATCAAGACTGGGATCATGGTGGAAGGGACTTTCTGCGTAGGGGTTAGCCAGTGTATGAGCTCTGTCTTTGAGATCGAGAAGGCCACCTCCCGCCTACCAGCCTTCACCTGGAGAATACTGGTGATTCCCTGCAAACTTTGGACATTCCTGCGATACGAACCAGAGACAACCGTGACCGTGAAGTTGGCCACATTGGAGAGCTTGAGGCTCCAAGAGACCAGGAAGTGGAGGGAAGATAAGTAGATGAGGAAACCGAGGGGGGAGATCGCAGAGCCCTGGGGAGTGCCAACCAAGACCGGGAAGAAGACCTGAGGGGCCCCCTGAAAGACCAGGCGGCAGGAGCGTCTCTGGAAAAAGGACCTTATCCATGAGACCATGTATAGGTTGACTACCCTGGTGGCAAGCCTGTCGCAAAGTGCGGGGGCCAAGACATTGTCGAAACCACCCTTGATGTCGAGGAAAAAGATTGAGACCTTGTGTTTGGGGCGCATAAAAAGCTGAACCTCATGGGAGAGAGTTGCTGCTGCGTCAAAGGTGCTCAGACCTGGGAGGGAACCGGTTTGGTTGGGGGGTAGAAGGACTAAGAAGCGGGCGAGCGCAGAAAGATGGGTTGCCATGACCCTCTCAAGAATCTTAGAAACAGTTTCCAAGAGGATGACAATGCAGAATGAGGCTGGCGTGTCATAGGTGGGCTTCCCCGGCTTTTCCAACACAATGCCACTGGCTCTTTACAGGGAGGGGCAATGGTGTCCGTACCGAACAAGGAGGCCGAGGATGGATGTCAGGATGTTGGGGTTCAAAGAGTGGACTCTCTTCCAAACAGAGTACGGAATCTGGTCCTATACAGGGGCAGAAAATGAGGAAGAGTTTCGGAGGGCAACCGTTATCCCCTCCGCTGACAGCGGAGAAACATCCCAGAACTCCCGTAGAATGGCTGGTAGGTTTGAGGACTGCTTCTCAGAGAGGAAATGCAAAAGAAGGGCTTTGTTTATGTCCGTGGGGTTGTCAGCCCCAGGTATCTGTCAGAATCTGTCTGGGGGTCTGCCAAAGGCATAGCACTTCGCGGTCCAGAGCGTGTGTGGGGTGGCTGTTATCAAGAAGTTATTCCAATAGTCAGTTTTGGCCTATTTTGTGGCCTTAAAGTATAGCAGCTGCGTATCTTTCCACTGTTGCTTCGATGAGGGGAGGGGGTCCCGTCCTGCCCACCAGACTGTTGAATGAGAGGCAGATCTCTATGCTGTAAGGTTGGGGGTCCACCAGGGCTTAGACCTGTGAGAGGGCCTTTTGTCAGGGGTTTAGAGCTTGAGGACAGCTCTCAGTCTGCCAAGGGCTGTGTCGAACCAGGCAGAGAACGTATGGAGTATCAGGAGGGGGGGAGAGGGGTCGAATCTCATGGCTTTGATATCTTCCTCAAGAGAAAGCCAGTTTGTCTTCGTCTATGTGGGGGCAGGAGGGGGCGGGTGAGCCACAGGCTCCGACAGGGTTATAAGGATCGGGATGTGGTTGGATCCTGATAGGGGGAGGGGCGTGTCCCATGATTGGAAGTTGGGGGACAGGGAGGCATTGGCAAAGGCAAGGTCTATTACTAAGGGGCGTAGCTCATGGTCGAAGGGGGAAGTAGGTAAGAGAAACAGGGGCGTTCAAAAGGTGGAAACCCTCTTCTGCAGCCCTCTTAAAGAAAGAGGTTGAGGCACCGAGGTCGGAGATCGAAAAAAGGAGACCAGGATCCGCCGAGAGGTGGTGGATGTGGAAGTCTCCAGTGACCACCGTTGGTGTGGCAGTGTGAGGGAAGGCAATCTCTGGAGGGATGGTTTGATAAAAGGAGGAGCCGTCCCATGTGCTGAAGAGGTTCACAACTCACAACTTGGTAACAAAGGAATCAAAGAAACCAACCGATGAGTGGAAGTCAACCGCCATTCAGTCCCTTGCCTCCGAAAAGGGCGGGAGGACTGAAAACTGCTGGGTGGTGGAAAGGTGAAGATAGCAGGCCACTCTAGGCTTGCCGCCATTGGGGCAGGAGAGCAAAAAGGCTTGGAATCCGGCTAACGACGGAGGTCATTTTCTGTGCAGGGGGGGGTCTTACAGGACAACGAGAGTAGGAGGGAAATCCAAAAGAGAAAAAGAATTAAAAAGGGAAAGAAACACATCCTAGCTTCCCAAGCAGTTGTGTTGTACAACGGATATTGGATTGAGGGAGTCCGCTGCCCAGGCACAACTGACAGGAGAGGTGTGACCAACTTTTACACACCTTCCAGTGTCTCGGGCTGGGGGGAGGGAGTGGGAGATTCCTGCCATGCGGGTTTCGGCAGGGCACCTCTTTGGGGTTTTGGGGCAGGAATGGGGGGATGTGTTGGGGGGGCATCACCATGCCTAGGGCAGGGTGTTTAAGGTTCGAAGGGGGGTAGGAGGGGTCGTGCACCAGTTGAAGGGCCGTCACCGGGGTCATTCGTTGTATCCATAGCTTGCTCATTTGGTGGAACAGAGGACTCCGCATGGGGAGGAGGGGGAAAGGTCTTGATGGGCATTCTCTAGTGAAAGCCGGGTACTGGCCATTGCAGACCACATACATCGCGGGAGAGGTTGGGCAGTAGTTGACTACTGCTCTGAGGCTTCTGCCCCTAGGGCAAGTGGGGTTCTGGCATCTGTGTGCCTGCTTTCTGTGGGAGAGGGCACAGATTGGACATACAGGGTGGTCAATCTTGCATCTGGCCAAATGGTGTTCGTATTTCCAGCAGTTACGGTATTGAGTGAAGCTGTTAGCCGAATATGCTCTCTGGATCTTGTATCGCCAGGAGAAAAGGTAAGTGTTACCCAACATTGTGGCCTCATTTTCGGGCGCAACTGTCACTACCACCCTGGTCACCTTTTGAGGATTCTAGAGTCATGCTCGGGATTCAGGTAGTGGGCAGAGAGGACGTGGACGTTGTTGACATTTGAGCTGGCATTGCTGAGGGACTGCAGGAGGTCTTCGTCGTCCATAGGGAGGTATGCAATTAGGAGGCAGTGTATTGCGAGCTGGATCTAGTTAGGGGCAGGGCGGAAAGGGAGCCACGCGGCATTTCCGGTTAGAAAGGACTGATTCAACTTGGCTGTGAGCGCGTCGTAGTAGGGGGCGTATAGAGTAGAGGGGACAAATGGAGAAAGGGAAAGAAGGGTGACTGCTCCCCTATCATTGGCCCGGGTAGAGAAGGAGAGAGGTAGGGTGCAGCCTGCGTCTTAAAAAACAGAGGTGCCAATGTTGGGGAAAAAGGTAGCTAGGCGATCAGACTGAGAGTGCGGGAAGGGAGAGGACCTAGCAGCGAAGAAGCATCTCTTGGCGGCTGGGAGGTTCTTCTATCCTTTTGAGGGGGCCGAGAGGAACAAGACAGAACCAACAAAAGCAGAAATGGGTGGAACTCCGAGAGGGGGGGTACTTCCCTTCCCTGTATGTCTGGGCCTCTCAGGAGCGGGGGAATTTTGCTGCATATGCAGCCAGGTCGCCGTACCATTTCTGGTCTTTTGTACTGTACCAGGCGATATCTGTGTCACCACTACCCTCGTAAAGGGGGGTCAACTCATTGGCAAGGGTTATGGTAGGGGGGGACGTGGCCCTCTCTTTATCCTCTTGGGTTGGAGCCACCCGGGCTGCGTTGATGCCAAGCAGCGCAGGCGTGGGTTGTTGGGGTGGGGCCTGTTGGTGGTGTGCTGGTTGGGGGAGATGGGTGGTCAGCTGGGACGCTAGGTCTCTAACCGACAGCTGGAGAAGGGAGAGCGATGCTGCTGTGGTGTCGTTCTGGGTGGAAGGAGCAGGAGGGCCTGGGGGTTTCTCCCCAAGGGAGTAGAGTTCGTTGACTTGTCCCTAAAGGCGACCGATTTTAACTGCCAGTTCATCGATTTGAGGCGAGATAGACCTTGATACCAGAAGAGAGGTGCAAAAGAGGGGGAAGATGATAGCCCCCCGTGGGGTGAGGTCCTCAAGCTCCGTAGAACTGATGGGCGAGTAAAGGTTTGATGCATATTCCTGCGTCTATTGATGTTAGGCATATGGAAATCCGAGACATGTGCACAGACCTACGGTAGGGTAACTGCGCACAGACCCTCAATTTACCGGAGTGCCAACACCTCCCTGCGGCCCCCTTATGGGGCCCGCACGTCATTAGCGAGATTTCGAGAGTTGCGTCCTATAACTAAATGTCACATCAATGAAGCCCACTTCATAACACCATATATGTCACCGCAGTCCGTCCGATCGCATGCTGTTCACAGGATATATGGGAGGGGACCTTGGGCGACATCTGGGAAGTGGAACGGAGGAAATCCGTGGGAGGCGCATTGAGATAGTAGGCTTCAAAGTTAGGCTTCCTAAACTATGAGCCAAAGGTGACGGGACGTTTTCAGAGAAATACTCTAGGAGGATATCCCAGTAGTGAAAGCTATTAGGGGTATACCGAATCCACCCATACCCTTCCGAGATCAGCTGTAGGTTGGTTGGTCCTAGTAATAGGACCCCTCTACGGAGGCCGGCGGACCAAGGGGAAGCATGCTCAGAATGGAAGACCTAGATAAGT